>JAMPIV010022230.1:0-25000 GCA_024509875.1 Oreohelix idahoensis | reverse complement strand
TTAAATTAATTTATTTATTTTCCTTTTTTTTTTTTATTTTAATTTTAAATTTTTATTTATAATTTTTTTTTTTTTTTTTTTTTTTTATTAAAAATTTAAAATTAAAAATAAATTTTTAATTTATTTTAATAATTTATCAAATATTTTTTTTTTTTTAATTTTGTATTTTTTAAATTTTATTTTGATTTTATAATTTATTTTTTTTTTTTATAATTGAAATTTGTTTAAAATGATATTTTTTTGTGGATTTAAATTATAATTTTGGTATTTTTTTAATAAAAATTTGATTTTATAGTAATAAATGAATTTTATTTTTAGAAAATATTATTTAATTAAAATTTATATTTTAAATTTTTTTATAATATTAAAATTTAAAATAGGATTTTAATTTTTTGAAAATTAGTTAAAGTATAAAATTAATTTTTTTTTTTTTTTGTATTTTTTTTTATATAAAAATTATTGATTTTTTAAATTTTTTTTAATTTTTATTTTTTTTTTTTTATTTTTTTTAAAATTTTTTATTTTTTTTAAAATTTATTTAAAGTATTATATTTTATTAAATAATTTTAAAAATTTTTTTTTTTATTTTTTTTTATTAATTTTTTTTTATTTTTTTATATAAAATTTTTTTATGTTTTTATTTTTTTTAAATTAAAAATTTTAATATTTTAATTAAATTTTATATTTTTTTAAAAAAATAATTAATTAATAAAATTTTAAAAATATTTTATTAAAAAAAAAAAAAACCAAATATTTTTTAATTTTTTTTTTTAAAAGATTTATAAATTAAAATTGAATTTTTTTTAATTTTAAAATGTTAAAATTTTAATTTTGAAATAATTTAATTTAATTTTTATATTTTTTTTTTTTTTTTTTTTTTTTTTTTTTTTTTTTTTTTTTTTTTTTTTTTTTGTTTAATTTTAAATTTTTTTTATTTTATTTTTTTTTTTAATTATATTTTTATTAATTTTATTTAAAAAAAGAATTTAAAAATTTTTTTTATTTTTATAATTAAAAGAAATTAAAATTTTTTTAAATTTTTATTTTTTTTTAATTTTTTTTTATAATTTTTTTTTTTATAATAATTTTGATAAAAAATTTTATTTTTTTTTAAATTTATTTTTTTATTTAAAAATTAAAAATATTTTTTAATATTTTTATAATTTTTTTAAATTTATTTTTAAAATTTAATTTATTAATAAAAAAATTTTTTTTTTTTTTTTTTTTTTTTTTTTTATTTTTTTTTTTTAATTAATTTTTTTTTTTTTTTTTTATTTTATAAATTTTTTTTTTTATTTTAATTAAATTATTATAAATTTTTTTTTTTTAAATAATTATTTTTATTTATTTTTTTTTTTTTTTTTTGTTTTTTTATTTTTTAATTATTTTTTTTTTTTTAGGGTTTTTTTTATAATATTTAAAAGAAAATTATTTTTTTTTTAATTATTTTTTTTTAAATTTATTTATCTCGAACTGTAATCCGAGCTAGGTGGCGTAGATTCTCTTTCTCTCAGGGCGCATATACGTTACACTTTAAGGGACCCGCTTATGATTAGGGAGAGAGGGTGACAGCGCGTACTGCCGCACATGTCCGTGTTGATGCGACCCCCCACTATTAGCCCAGAGGTTACGGCATCTATAGCTCTTTGTCGCAGTATGGTGGCCCACTGTTGCATGCTCATCGTAGCACCATATAACCATGCCTCCGTCATACAAATCCCACTATCCTACCTGTGGTAGATCGCAACCAGGTCGATGATGTAGATTAGCAAAGTGTGGGGGACAGCAGCCCCTCCTGAGGGCGCCATGACGCAGTCGAATTTCTTACTCTTGAGGCATCTCGTTGTACTCGGGCTTTTGTTATGAAGTATGTTTTCACCCTAATTGTACATCTTTTATCACTCTACAATTTACCGTATCAATCAGAAAAGCCCTTCTATCCAAACTCCTCAATACTTTCCTTAGATCTATCCATGCTGCTACGTACCCGATCTTAACTTGGAAACGCATCCAATCTCAAGGGACAGGTAAGGTGCCTGATCCTTGGTGGAAATAACACAGCCACAAGCCGCCAGTTGTGGTACAAGCGGTTTTCACTTTCAAGTAACACTGAGCCTGAGGTTGATTAACGTTACCCATGTTTTTGCGAGCCGCTTGTTAAGGCTGATTGGTCAGTAGCTGGAGGCAGTGGCACTGTCTTAATACTGGTTTTAGGAGTGGTATCATGATTGCTTCCCTCCAGGTCTGTGGAACTCTGCTGAGTTCCAACAGTTTTATAGAAAGCTTGCAGCAGCTTTTGTTTTAAAAGCTTTTCCCAAGATCTAACTCATAACTTTGACCTCCCTACCCCTCTAGGCGACTATCACCATATACCAAATTGGAACTTGCAGCTCCGTCACTGAATGAGATTGGTGCCTCCATAACTAAGGTATGGTACCATCTCGTCCTGCGTCTTGATGTATCTCACGAGTCTCCTGTATGCATTCTCTGGGCACATCTTGCTGTATGATGTCTAAAGCAAGGCGTCTGCCATGATCCAGCAGCCTGTTATCACTAAGGAGGAAGTTACCATATTATGACCCGCCGCCCAATCCAAGCGTTTCTCTCAGTACTTCATCGTAAAGTTGTTTTACCAGCTATCCCCGTTTCCTCGTATCTCTTTACGCCGACCCGGCTTGTATTCTCCTTCAGCTTCTTCGCCTGCCCTTGCACAAATAGGCCCTATAAGGCACTTAGGCCTTAGATAGCTGGTAGTTATAGTGGGGGTCTTGGCTGGACAGGACTCTGCCTGCTAACGAGATGTTTCCACGTCGTTGAGCAGCTGCTCTAGTTCACTTTCCCTAAAGGTTTGTCGTGCATACGAGCCCCACGAATTGATTCACGATCAGCTGTAATATGCATCATGCTTGAATTCATCGGACTCGTTTAATGAAGTCTTGTCTACAGTCACGATCACTAAGCAGATGTACTAGTCGGTGCGGAACATAGTCCAGTCTCCTTCATGATAGTAACCCACGCGCGAGAGCTGCTACCTTGCCCAGATCATTTTTCCCACAATAGGAAGGACAGGCCGGTGGTCGCTGCCTCCAAGTTGTTTCCTCCACCGGTTTGGAGTTCCCACCAGGCCGGGTGAGTGGACGCCAGTTCTGTTGTCGAGGTGAGTTCCAGCCGTGGTATTGCTCTATAACTTTTGATCTGATATAGTAATAACTATCAGTTCCTAGCACGTGCCTTCGCTGATAATTAGCGCATCTGGCAATGTTAAACACGAATAGTCGCAACCAATAGAACTTGTAAAATTCATGCCTTGCTTCCGACGGTACCATTGGTCCCCCCAACATTCCTCCGATACCCCGATACACGACGCATCCAGCCAGTAGCACCCACTGCCCACTACGCCGACAACGGAACACATCCTCCGATCACAATTTGGAAGTGCCATTGATCTCGAGTAGAGGTTGGTGGGTCGATTGGTGGTTTTAATCAGGATACGCCCATTGTTCATGCCTGTCAGATTTTCAAGGCTCCTCACCTCTCCTGTCCATGTGATCATAGCCCCGCTCGAGAGTGGCTGTTGACGTCTCGCATACCATCCGTACTTTCTTTGCTGGGACGTGTATCTCAGTGCATGGTGGGCGGTCCGCTCTGACGTCGAAGTTGCGCAGGTGGACTCATGCCCTATTCTGTCCTGAGATTGAAGCATAGTATTCCGCCCCCTTCATAAAAGTTTCAAGCTGACTGCACTGCTGTATTCCCTCACGAGTGTCCGTATTCCCCTTTCGCTGTCTATTCGGTCCGCTGGGTCGCCAATGGTATAGCCTCTGATTTTGAAGCTATGTCTTATTGGAAGGTGGGTTTTTGCAAGCAACATACATTTTCCATGCTCTTCATTCAAAGATCTTTTTCGAGCTCTAATTTTTTGCATTAGCCGTCTTTTTATTTATTATTGACGCTTCAGCATTCCAGTGCATATATTTTAAATGGTATTTCTTTGCTTGGCCAGTTAGCACTATTCTCCTGCTCCTGGGACTCACGGGGCAATTGAGGAAGGACCCCCAGTTAGTAGGGGTTGGGCCTTTCGAGGCGAGGGCGGCACTGGCGCCTGCCTGGGTGTCCGTCACAGGGTGAGTGGCCATCACGTTTTGCAGGGATATTAGGCATATCTATCCCTCGGCAGTGCGTGGCATCCAGATATGCTGATGGTGCGCCACTTGGGCTGGTTGCCTCCGTATTCAGACCTTGACTTGCTCGGGCAGACTGTGGTCTAGCTCGAGTTTAGGACAGGGCCTGGCCCGTCTTGGTTTTTCAGCCGCTCCTGGGGGCCTTTACCTGGCGCCCCACTCTCCACGTCAAGGAGTGGCTCGAGGGGACCGGGTTGATGTTGATCTAGTATATCCGGATTGAGCACTGCTTGACCCGCCCCTGGCCGCCGCTTACTTGCCCCAAGATCGGGCCATTGCATCTCTATACTGTGGCCCAGAGTAATCAGCGAGCGGAGGATGCCTGTTTCCTGGCAGCTTCTTTACGATCAGAGGCCCCTCCGCCCCCGGCACCGCTCCGCCCCTAAACTACACACCTATACCCGAAAGAAAACAGACTTGTAAACCCAGAAACTGTGAACAATTTAATCTAATTCCCCCACTCAACAAACGCGACGTCCTAAGATCACCAACAACCTGCCATTAATGCCAGTATTACCTCATAATAGTACACAACACAACACCACACTCAATATTACCAATAATATTCTAAGCCTGGACAAACGATCCTTGTTATTACTATCCTGTCAATACATATAGTAGCGTTCCTAATAGCATGTGCTTCCTGATACACCCCATCACTTAGGAATCAGGATAACTAATGTAAATAACTCAATACAACTTTTAAAAGTTAACCCTTGACATCTTGAAGCTAGTCTTTTTAGCGTGATCTAGTATTGTGGATTGTAATAGTGCGGTAACTGCTGTGAATATTAAATTAATTGTGGTATCTGTCAGTTGGTTGTTGTGAAATTACCCTCATCCTCTCCACCCCTAGACCCTACAACGACGTATCAATTACAATTCAAGAATAAGTCTGATTTGAGCTCGTCTGTGTTCGCAAGTAAGTCCTCTACTACTCACAAACTTGTTATCCTCAGAGACCTTCACAGCTGATCTCAGACAGTACACTAGTCCCATAAAACATATAGTCTAACCCCCAACTCACCACAAAGGGCCATATTTCTTCTTCTGGTGGTAGTTTTAATTAACATCAGCTTTATTTTACGACCTGACTTCAGATTGGGGTCCTTTGGAACCGTAGCAGACATCGGAAGCATTATCCTGACGCACATGACCGCAAACCACCCAACTCCACTGAACACCAGACCACCATCATCAGTGTGTTCTGCGACGAGATACAGGCTGCGACAGACCCTGGCATTACAGCTTTAATTTCATAAATCTTACTGTTTAACTCATAAGATAATTAAACCGCAAACTGCCCTGGTCCATGGGCACATAACTTCAACACTGCCAACTCTACCGAAAAGCACCCGCCAACGCTTCAGGATGTCCTATTGACTTTTTATTGAATCAGCTATTCTTGGACGGCAAATGTGAACCACCTCCACCCCACAGCTCACAACAACCCGCCTTTACTGAGCACCGCATCTAGTAAATATGCACGGGCCAGGTACAAAACCGACTGTAACGTGTGTAAGGCTGCAGGGAACAGCCGCCAGACAGACTGTATGGCCCAGATAGCAATGTACCTCTCTGCCTGACTCCCCCGCTTCACGTTCTACCACACAGTCACGGATTATCAACTATTCCAGCCAACGACTCTTGCACGAGCTCCGCTACAACTTCAACCCCGAGATAATGAAAAAAAGCAGCTCATACTCCACAATCGAGGTACTTCCCTACATTCCCACATATACAAACGTCAGTGTTCAGATGCACCAACGCCGACTCATTCAAACCACGACGACCACCGAACAAAACCGTATTTTGTTTTGATGCCATTTTCTTCACAATTTTATTAGCTTTTTAGTACTAAACCTGGTTAATCATTAAATCAAAAACACCCGTCAAGCATCTTTATATTCATTCATTACTCAGTCCAACCCCCTTTATAGCGCTGCAGTTGCAACAACTTCACTAAAAAACTGGCAACGAAGGTCTGATTTTTTTATCCCTAAATTACTGCTTTATCACAACACCCAAAAAAACAACTTCTTTTTCAAGAAATCAGCAACCCCACATTGGTCCTGGGAGCGTCATGCCTCCGGATTGCTGGTCAGCAAATAGATAATTCCCTCTGCACACAAAAACCTGAGGCACAAAAATTAGAGTTTCCCATCTTGAACATTACGTGCTGGCCCTAGGAAAACCTGGGAAAAGCTGGAAACATGCTTGAAGAAATTTGCTAGATGAACCCAGCCATCTTGCTATTGTCATATCTCACCGAGCGCCATCTCATGGCGTTTTACTAGATTCTTGTAAGCTCACGTAGGAGCTGTGTACTAACCTCAGGTGATGGCTCATTGCCGCTGTGACTGTTCGTTAGAGCCACGATCTCTGCCACGACGTCCCGTCATACCTCGCCCCACGGTTACTAAATAGCTAGGGACCTGTCTGGTGCCAGTCCTCGATCCAATCAACTGTGAGCGGATCTCGCCCGAAAACCCACGGGCTCAGGTAGCCAATTCGTTACTTACAGTCAATGGCAGACCTAACGAGAGTGATACTGCACAAAACTCATTTACATTACCTACTAGCACTACATTGCAGGATACTGAAGCGCCCAGTGTTCCTATAGGCTAACCTTGGTAAATCTTGTATCCTGTTTTGGACTGTGTACGTATAATGGCATGTTCCTGTATACGTGAATACTTGTAGAAGTCGAATATGCCAGGCGTTTGGCTCATTTTAGTGCTACGAAGTTCACTGCCTTCCACACCTTAAAGAGCCGCCCGGAGTCTGTCAACAAATGCTCCTGTTAAGCGCCTATGCGGACAAGGCCATCACCATACAGTCTTCAGATGGCATACCGCTGGGTTTTTAGTCCTGAATGCTGATCAGCTTATCACTTCAAGAGGGGCAAGACCTGGATGGCCCGGCAGACGCTATGATTGGTCAGGTGCCCAGGGTTGAAATGTATCAGATGGAAGAGGTGGAGTAGTCAGGGGATAATGGCTACATCCCAGCGGGCACACATTCGCCTAGGCCGATGTGCCGCTCTGGGCGGCACTGGCCGCCGAGCTGGCGATTAATCAGCAGCATACGTGACAGCAGGGGCAGATGTGCCATTGTGATACCATGATGGGTCTGTTGAGCAAGGAGCGCCCACGGCTGGGGCATCTTTCGGGCGTGCGCGACTAAAGGGCAGGGCTGTCGCGACCAGTGTGGAGGCTCCCTGACAACAACTCCAGCATGAGATGGAGGTAGGAGGCAGTTCAGCACAGAGGTGGCGCTGTCTGAAAACTCCACACAACCAGGGCAGTTCTATTGTCAGACACTCACGCCATGCTTCAGACCGAACAGCAAGAGGCATGCCCCCGCCAGGCAAACCTCCACAATGCAATCCTCAAAATATATCAAGCACAAGGTGTGGCTTTACCTGACTTGGACATGGTGGCGGGATTTTTTTTCCTTGGCAATGAGAGAAGTGGTCTCGAGCGACCCCTGCGGGGGGCCAGGGACATGGATAAGGGGAGAGATATTAAGGGGGCAATTAATGATCGTGCTGGTCGATAAAGGACACTTCAATCGATGCAAATCAACAGGATGAGATGTTGAAGTTTGGCATCCCCCTGGCTAGCCGAACTGGACGTACGCGCGGATGTCTCTTTCCTCTTGTACAATCAGGCATGCTCCAGGTACAATTAGCATTCATACAATTTTGACTTTTTGCTGAGGGAGACTGTAGCCCAAGGGTTTGCCCCGAGTGCAGAGAGGTCCGATATCTGAATAACATCCAATAAACTGGTCATAGTTGGTACTGCATTCCACAATTTTCAACATATATTAAAATATGTCATCGTTGTGGTTTATATATTACACACACTGTGCCAGTGGGAGTGCGTGCATTCTTTTAACAATCTCAATGAGTTGTGGCATTATATATTTAAAAACTTGCCAATGTGTGTGATTTAATATGTTTTACAAATATGCCACTGTGTGAGTCTGTATGTTTGATAAAAAAAATTGTTAGTTGTTTCCAAGATATGCACACGACAGGTCGAAGACCACGCCTTCTTAGGTGGCACCATACACATAGTGCTATGCTCCTCCAAGCGTACGACTCGGTAGCAGAGCACACCAGACAAATACCAGGACCGACGGTAAAACATAGCGCACAGATCAGACAGCAAGGTTAAAGTCATCATAGTTTTTACATTTCGTCTATTATGCCTGCTGTACACAGGCCCGCCACCACACTCCACAATGTTTCTCAGTATCCCTCTATTAGCCAGGCTTTACCTTATGCTTAGCCAGTAGATTTTTTCAATAATCACTTCATACCTATTTTACGCATCGTCAACACTTTCTTACCATCAAATGGTATTAAATGTTGTACAAGTGATACCGTAGAATAATTTGCTAGCTGACATTTCATGCAACCTTCATCATGCTAAAATTCTGCCACTGCCACAAATGTTCACTGGATATGCATGTTTGGGAAAATGCCTGGCTATTCCTCAAACAAAAGCTCCTGTAGGACAACTGAACTGGCAGATACCATCCACACTTTCTTATTGACAACTAAACCATGGGAGTGAATTCATCCGCTAAGACAAACCAGGCAACACTACAACTTCACACCTACAAAATAAAGTTTCATGCTTTTATCTTTTATCGTTATGAATGTTTCATAGTTGTATGCATTTTTGTATATCCATGACCTTGCAGGCAGTTGGATCACTTTGCTCTACAATAGGACACATCTTGTTTTCATCTGGTTCTGTACTGTTTATTCTCGTTTATTTCTGTCAAACAAGTACACTGTTACTTTTAAACTAGTGTATTGTTATCACTCAACCTAGTTATATCGCTTTCATACTGCCCCTGACATCAAGAATCAACTCAATTTCAGACCATCTGCTGCCTTGCAGATGAGCTACTAGAAAATTGAAGATAACCAGACACTCAAAAATAACCATTACTTATGCCGCATCTAAACACAGCGCTGGACAATCTGGTGACAACGGGCAAGCATTAAGCCAAAGAAGCCCAGAAAGAAGGAGTTGAGGGCAGGCAAAATTGCATTTCGTGGTATTTACGACGTGCTGGAACACCGCCAGATATGTGGGGGAATAGGTTTGCTTCAAAACCACTGATGTTGATGCTATGATCGGTACTCAGAATGTTCTTAAAATGTAAGTCTGAGATATTTTAAAAGAATATCTATTTCTTATTACTCTTACCCTGCCGCTCCGCAACGCAGTGAAGGCACAGCCATTAACCACTGAAAGTGTGCAATACACAATGGAATAGAGGGAATAAATCTTTGAACAGCAGTTTTAAATCAACCAGTTGCTACACGAACACCAACCAGGTTGCCAGCTCCGAACCACAGTTACTTGAAGACACAGCCACTGTCCTGTTCAGCGCCATTCAACATCCTGGAAGAGTGGCATACCCACAACGAGCTCCGTTTTGCTCAACGAACAGCCCCTGCAGATCCACCATTTGCGTCTACCGCACCTCTCTTACCTCTGATCTGACTCAATTCTAACATGGGAACTACACACACTGGCCTATGAGTTTTCACGAGTTACAGTGCAAATTGCAACCTTGGCCAGAGGATATGATGCTCGTCTGAAGCCCAAATTCCAGCAGCTCTCAGGCCATCCGAAGTCAACCCCAAATGATGCTGTACATACCATCGATGCGCGATGATACCCCGTAGGGAACAACCACTCTGCCACCTTTGAACCACCTTCCGCTGCACCCCGTGTCTTTTTCCAGTATCGTCAAGAGGATACAAAGCCATCTAAGCTGCACCAAAAATTGTATCCAAGGCATCGATAAAGAATAAATCAGAGAAATTAGAATTTCAGCATGTTTGCTGTAACCCGGGACCCGCGAATCACGAGATTAGCCAAACTGGCAATATTCTTGGTGAGACACCGGGTCCAGCAATGCTGCCTCAGCGAAACAACGGGCCATGCCACGCTGCCCAGCTAGTCTGTGAATGAGACAAACAGTGAGAATGTCACAACCTATCCACAGGTAATCATTTTCTACCTTTCACCAGATAACAAATTTTCGGTAACATTTTTACTAATACTCACTCTACAACAGATATTCCGAGTAACATTTTCTTCTCTACCTTTCACATATAATACAGATTTCAAGGTAAATTTTTCTAACTCTACCTTTCGCAGTATAGTGTAGATATCCCATGTAACATATTCTTCTCACCTTCCACCACATCGCTCCCATCTACAACGACGTCTTTTCGTTCTCTACCTTTTCACATTATAATACAGATTCAAGGTAATATTTTCTTTCTTTACCTGTACATGTACTACAGCCCTTCACGGTTTATTGTTTCTTTATCGTGTCACCACATCCCCACCGATCTTCAAAGGTCACTATTTTTTCTCTCCAAAACAACCCCTTGTCCCATCTAACATATACAACAGATATCAAGGTCATATTTTTTTCACTGCTCACATATGATACAGATTATCAGTAACCTGTTCTTCTCTACTGTCCACTATTATATAGCTATCCATGGTCATATTTTTACTTCCCTAGTGTAAGCGTTATTTCATACTACACCTGTAGAACCCCACTGTCAAGTCTCAGTCTGTTGCTCTGTAAGGAAGAGTGGTGTGTTGTTGAGATCAGGCATGCTCCAGTCTACCCAGCTGTAAATGGGTAACTCACCCTAGTCTGAGTTAGGGGTAAGGCCCAGGCTCAGGGGAAGAGGCCTTGAACTTGGACACTTCAGCCGACGCCGGATGGTGTATGGATGAAGAAGAAGTGTAGAGTGTGATTACGCGCATGGTTGTACTGTTCGTGTGCTGACCCTATACCACTCCCACTTGTACCAAGGCCCCTGCAGCTGCTGGAATCATGTTTATCAAATTATTCAGACGTACACACTGGGACATACGAGTACATCAAGGTTCGTTGACATATCAATTTGTAGGTATACCTAGCAGAATCTGCACGTCATGCACCTCCGAAATAATGGCAGTCCAAACAAAGTTCAAGTCATTGATAAATTATGGCCGCATTCCGATTGACTTCACACGCGTCCGTGCGGACTCGTTCAATAACTAAAGTTCTTGACGTCATCGTTGTAGTATAGATAATGAACAACACGAAGGGGGGGGGTTCTAGCAAGATTGAGATCTCCCTGTCACTGTCCGATAATAAGATAAATAATCTGTTCTCTTGGCAGTGATCAAAACTCAGATGACCGAACTCAACATGGCTCCCTCCCTGATAAGTTGTCGTTCACTCACTGCATAGGGAGGCGGAATATAAGCCGCGTTACTTTGTAATGGGTATTAGGATCATAAATGTTTCATTACGCTTACGGTGATCAGTTTAATTCACGTTGCCATACACCGCTGAGGAAGTCTGTCATCTTCGTGTACAAAAAAACACGACTAGCAGATTCGAAAAGGCATCAAATGTTCCATCTAGGGTGATTCGAATGATGATCATCAATATAGGGTATTTGGGCAATTAATGGATGTACGAAGTATACATTGTACGTACCTCGGGGTTGTTTCTTATCTATAAAACTTTAGTAGAGATTCACCATCTCCTCAGAAGGAAATAAAAAACCTTCATAAGACATTATATTTCTTAATGAATTAAGACCAAGCACTATGAAAAACGTTGCGCTTCCGCACATTCTCACGGTACGATCTGGAAACTCATTCTACGAACTTGTCAAGACAAATCAAACTTCCGCTAGACCGAAATACAAGTAATCTAGTTCTTCCTACCCATCAGGCCAATCAATATAAACAATATTAGGACTAGATTCTACTTGTTACTAATAAAAAATATCGTAAATACTTATGATTTCAGGCCATTAACACCACTAATAGCAAATTTTTAATATATTTTCTAGGACTTCCCTAAAAAATTTAAAAGTACCAGATACGTTAATAGCGCAAAATATCCTTGGGCCTGAGTTCAATATCCAGAAACGATTACTCCTATAATCAAATGTGTGAATCAAATCATGGATTCTCTCGCTTTTAACCATAGTCAGAGCATGTTCATACACAAATGAATTGAATGGATCTATATTTTCGTCCATCACTTAAAATAGCCATACCATCAATTTTTTGTAATATTCGTGCGGTCATATATAAATGCACGCAACATGAACAACCTACACCCTCAGGGAAAAAAAAATTATACTTTTTTTTTGAAATACATCTAGGAGCAACATACAATATCCACAACGCACAAATAACAATGCGCAGATGAAAGCATAATTTTATGACCTTAGAGAAAGTACTTCACTAAGTCAAAATATTTCCAAGAGGTGTCACCAAACGCATACTACAATATTACAATGACACAATTTCCACATAGGTTTTATACGAAATTCATCTCAGATCTGGTTAACACATGAATCCTCCCCGACCGACAACCCCCCCTTGTGACCATCCGCGGATGAAAACTATCAGCACCGCTAAGAGTGTTCAATACAATATATGATATCTTACATATGTGTACACATTTCACCCTAGAACCCCCCTGTAACCAGTTGTATAACAGTTCTGCAACAGTGGGCATCTAGCCCCCATCTAGCCCATCCCCATTTCAGACCCACGGAATAGCTCGCACCCGCACAATGCAATGGCTGTAGAGCAAACGCGTATTGCGTAGATCTCGCGCTCATTACGATATTATACTTGCCTAGCATCACGCGCATCTGGTCAGTTTCCACAATGACTGCGCGCCCCGACGCCATCTATGCAGATTACAGGATGCATTGACCAAACCAAAGCAATAATTCACGGTCTTAGGACCGAGGTAATTTTTCTCTGCGGCCTTTAATTTCGAGACATATACATCACCGGATGCAGAGTACCGAGTATCTATCGCATTAGGTGCAGCTCCCATCCCGGTGGAATGACGCGTCCCTCGAAGCACTAAAAGTATATCTCCTTAGCAGGCACATACTAGGATAGGTGACAGTAGACAACAAAGATATTCCCCTTCTCCACGAGGAAAGCCCATCATGAGACCCATGGATACCATTCGGAGCCCCTTTCTATCGCACGGAAGCCCGATGTGCAATACTGGCGGAAGATTCGGGAATGAATCGTCCATAAACAAATTGTATTAGACTAGAGATTCGTACTAGCTTTTTAGTTCTTTAGAATATGAACTGTTAAGTATTCTTATTGTTTATGTGTTTTGTTTTTAGTAACCCATGACAACACGGTGTTCCTAAGAGCAAGAATCTTTCGCTCAAAACCAATACGATGCTTACGATGTTTAGCTGTAGTTATGCTCCGTAAGATAGACAATAGTTCATTTATACCATTATAGTGATCGTTCCAAGAATCACAGACACGGACCGAGTCATCAGATACGAAAAGGCATTTGAGCGGATGAGATAGGGATTCGGACGCAATCATGCCGTACAAATGTAGCAGGGCGGGGTTGTGAGATCATAAGACCGAAAGGCATGAAATTCCATTGGAATAGACCCCTAGACGTCGAAAAAGCAGTAAACGGTTTGGCGTGTTCGGTAGTGGAACTTGCCAATATCCCTTAGACAAATCGAGTTTAGTACAAAAAGTGAGAATTCGATAGTCTCGTAAAGTAGCTCTCTAGTTAAAGGCACATAGGCCATCGTTCAGCATCGAATTTAGTCACTTGATTCAATTTGCGATAATCCACGCAAAGACGTATGTTATTGTCTTTTTTCCGTACTATAACCATCGGCGAAGAATATGCTGATGTGGATGGTTCAATAATTTTTAACTCTATCATCTCATCTAACTCTTTCTCTACCTGTGCTTGAAAATGTATCGGGATAGGATACGGTCTGACTCTTATAGGACTATGGTCAGTAAGAATAATGTCATGTTGAATGACATCAGTTTGACCAGGAATGTCAGTAAGGACATCCTGAAATTGTTCTTAAATAGTAGAAACTTGTTTCTGCTCTCCTGGAGATAATTCTGGAGAAATTGCAACATCTTTCCATGATTCATTAGAGTGAAGAGGAATCATTGGAAAAGGTAAATTTACATCCGAGAAACTCGTTTCCTCATCCTGTATTACTGACAGAGATGAGTACTGTCATGTTGGACTGGAAAATCGTCCGTTGCTGGAAATCAAGGTTGTAAATTAATCCGGACGTTCATGGAATTCCGTGAGCATGTTGATGTGGAAGGTTTTACGCTTCCCGTCAATATCGACGATATAGTCAACATCGGAAACCTTTGATATTATATCGTACGGACTTTCCAAGAAATGAGAAGTCTATTTTCCCTACAAGGTAGCAAGACAAATGCTTTGTCACCTGGACAAAGTTGACGCAAACATCTCTTTTTATTGGCAAATTCCCTTGCCTTCTGTTTCGCAAATTCAGAAGAAGCAGTTGCCAATTTGCATGCTTCAATAATCTTGTGTCTAAGTGCGATGACATATTCATAAGAGGATTTTGTGTCATCGACAATATTATCAGCAGTTATAAGATCATGAAGTAAGGACATAGGACCTCGCGGTTTCGCGCCAAAGACAAGTTCAAAGGGAGAAATTCCTGTATGTTCGTTGGCGACCTCTCTATATGCAAAGAGAGCCGCGGGTAAAACCCTATCCCAATCCTGAGGATGATCTTCTGTTA
The DNA here is from genome assembly GCA_024509875.1 of Oreohelix idahoensis. Lineage (NCBI taxonomy): Eukaryota > Metazoa > Mollusca > Gastropoda > Stylommatophora > Oreohelicidae > Oreohelix > Oreohelix idahoensis. The sequence continues at coordinate 10,168 of JAMPIV010022230.1, read as the reverse complement.
TCTTACCTAGTAGGTTTTTCAGAGTTCTATTCAAACGTTCCACCATCCCATTGGACATAGGATGATAAATACTACTCAGCGATCTCTCTATCTTCAGAGTCGACATTACTTGAGACATGGTATCCGATATGAGTTGGGTACCACGGTCGGATAATATTTCTGCTGGAAACCCCAGACGAGAAAATATTAACCAAAGAGCATCTGCGACATCAGCAGTAGTTATGCTCTTTAGAGGAACAGCCTCCGGCCAACGTGTGCACATATCAACACACGTCAAAATAAATTGGTGTCTCTAGCAGACTTTATCTTAAATGGACCAATGAATGTCTATCGCCATTTTTTGAAAATGGCCGAATGGGAATGTCTGCAGCCTGAATAGGTGATCATGGCGTGGACCTCTGGATTTAATCTCTTGACATACTTTACAAGATCGACAATAGATTCGTATGTCCTTATTCACAGCAGGCCAAAAGAAAGATTGAAGAACTCTAGCTTTAGTACGGGAAAACCCATATGTCCAGCACACTGCGAATCATGAGCGTGCTGTAAGATTTTAACTCTCATATTTTTAGGCACAAGGATTTGAGAATGAATGGACTTAGCGGCTATGTACCATACGTAAAGATACGCATTCTTCATCGTAAAACCAGATTACGCATTGTATCTATCATCTTTGGCTCTGCGCATCATATCAATAGAAATGAGCAGCTATGTGGCCTATTGCGAGCTAGAGCTCGTGGTTACTGGGGTGGGGCATTAGCAGATTGCATATTCACATTTTCCCAATTAGAAATTGGCTGTGGGGTGCATTCCTTCGCTCCATGAATGCGACCGATGATGAGATCAGCGATCGGGTTCGGAAAGAGACATGCTTGCATCTCTCCGTCAAGAACGGGAAGCACTATAGGTCATAGGCCGTGAGAACTTCTCCAATTGTGCCACCAAATGTAGCCATATGGACTATATGCCAGTATCTCGAGAAGGGGATAACCGCGTGCTATGCCACCCACCCCATGGTAGTGCCCCCGAGTTCGAAAAGAATTGATTAACGGATGAGTTAGTCCCAAATCAATTAGGGCCCCTATTAAAGACAAGAGCCCCCTTCCATTATGCGCGATTCACGCATGGAGGCGGGGGGAAGTGGAGGTGACCGCCAGCAAAAAGTAGCCACAGTGGTGGAGATGAATAAAGTTTTGCATTGCGAACCTCGATGCTTTAGCCCCCATCACAAGCGGAATTCGCTACACTATTGGAGTCTTTTTTATCATATTCTGTTGATCGGTGTCGTGGACACTCCTGTTGTGCCGAAGATAGCTGGTAATAAGATTTACCATGTTTTAGTGTTGTGATGCTACTCGGTTATCAATGTTCACTAAATATTATTGCCACGTTATACCCCTATTTGGTTAGCATCCTAATAATTCATGATCATAATCATCATGCTCATTATATTGAGTATCCGTGTAATTCTAGTTCTTTTGTCTCCATGAAGCACTGGGGTAGTTCCTATAGCACCTCCTTTCCGAGACTTTACTCCATACTGGGCCACCCCTCGCGTGACGAGGACTATCAGCGATATCGTTCTTCGCAAGAAGAACTTGATTTGAGCGGTTATTCTTGGTTTTTGTACTTATCCAATTAACCTTTTATAACTATATTTTTTTAGCTCTGGAATATGTTGAGAGTACATTCTGATTATCTTCTGTAGCGCCGCCCCCGGCATACTCTCTTTACTGTTAGAGTACTAGACTCATGTCAGGGTGGCCGTGGCATACTGGTCACAATATTTTCCATTTGCTTAATGTACCAAGGTTTCCGTCTGTAACGAACATTAGGCCTGCTATATTTCCCGAAGAATGCCTTGTTCTTCGCCCTCACTTGTCAGCCCCATCACTGTTTTCTCGTTTTGGCTAATTCCATCCCTCGTGACCGTGTATTTCGTGCTTTGAGATGCAACTCTGAGGACTTTCAGCTCCCTCAGGTTCCTTGTTATAAACAAATGCCGGTACCCTACCACCGACAGCTGAAATCTCTATATCCAAGGCTGCCCTAACAGCATACTCAATTTTTTGTCGGCCTTCTAAAGAAAACTACTTATTCAGAGACTCCCTTTTCGCTTTTCCGACAACTGGGAAATTCAATACTGTGATTTGTCAACTCTTATTGAGATGACACGCCCGTTACATCTAGCCAGCCCATGTTATGTCATCACTGGTTCGGGTTAAAGCTGGTAATTTGACTTGTAACAAGGGTTTACCATTACACCAGAAGCTGATTAACATTATCATACATGTCAATTTTTAATTTTCTCTATTTCAAACTCCTGTCTCATATTGCTTTTCTCTTTCCGTTCTCTATTAATCTTTTCTGTTCTGCGCCGCTTTAATTTTTTCTGTTCGGCAGCAGCAGCACCTTCTAAGTTTTTTCTGTTCTGCACAGCCGCAACATCTAGTTTTTTCTTGTTCTGCAGCAGTTCTTAATTTTATCTGTTCTGCAGCACTTCTACTTTTCTATGCTCTGCAGGCCGCAGAATTCTATTTTTTCTGCTCTGCCTCAGCTTCTAATATTTCTGTTCTGCTCACTCTCCTTTCCTCCACTAGATCAGCCAATTCATAAGATCAGGCCGCAGTAACAGTTCTTTATCTAATCTTTTTTTTCTGCTACGGCTTTCCTTTCTTCTGCCGCCGCTTTTTTTTTTTTAATTGTAACGTTTTTCTTCACGCCGCCGCTTTTATATTCCTCCGCCGCAGCTTTTCTTTTTCCCCCGCAGCAGCCATTTTTTTTTTTTTCTCATCAGTCAGCTATGCATTTGTTCATTATAGAGCAAACCGCCCATAGTTCTACGTCTTTTTTCCCGTCTTATCCCGCAAATTTACCTAGTATCCAGAATAATTCTACAGTTAGACTATTGTTACTTAATCAGCAAACCCTGCAAAAAAGTCACATCACTTACCTCTTTCAAGTTAATGGGAGACAAGTCTCTACCTTAGACCTAGCTTAGTTCCAAACTTTATGGTATCTAATAACACTGATAACTTTCTAACCTTGAGCGACACCAATACATTGTATCTCAAATACTGTGGGGACAAGCCTTACAAAGGTCTTGTATACCTCAATGTAATCAAAGATCACTTGCGTACCTGTGGAAAAAATATTTCCCTTCACCAATCACTTTGGGAGACAAGCCTTACAAAGGTCTTGTCTATTTTTGTTATTCTACCAAAAACACTCAGCCCGTTACTGATCTGATACTATTATCAGTGATACTCCCACACTCGACATATGTGTTTCACACTCCAGCCCTTCACAAGCCACCCCACGAAAAGCCACAAACTGGCACAATTTGCCAGAGATCAATTTACATAAATAGAAGAACAGAAAAACCATGATTCACCGCCGCCAAACGTGATGATCCCGCCCCAACAACATGCCGCCAACTAAACGCCACAGTGTCTAACATCAGGGTGTAAAAACACTGACCTGCAAGAAACTCTGAGACCTCAATTAACAACAAATCAAACCAACTTACGGGACACCACCAATATTCACAAAACCACCGAGACAGAACCTATCCACAACTCCCCAGCACTCGCGCAAATTGAGCTAACCACCATTTCCAATTAAGACAATGTGTACTCACGAATACTAGGTACCGACCCGGTGTAAACTCGGCATACCTTGTACTCGTCACACAGAACAATCAAACTACTTTAATAGAAGGACACCATCTTCTTCGAAGAAATACCATTGTATGACATTTTTTCAGACGAAAGGACAGCTTAGAAAAAAAGTTACCCGCCCTTTGAACAGCAGTCATCGGAATCATCACGATTGTAAGACACACTCATACTTCCGCTAGACCGGGAATACAAGAATCTAGTCCCTCCTACCATCCAACAATCTAAATATAGACTGATTCTACTTGGACGAATAATATGTAATACATATGAATTCAGGCCATAAACACAATAAGCAAATGAATATATTTTCTGGCCCTAAAAATAAGTAAAACGCACGCGCATATCCTTGCGGGTCCATATCCAGAACGCTTATCCTATAATCAAAAGATGTGAATCAAACATGGATATCTCGCTTTTACCATAAACCGCCATTTTTTTACACCAAAGGAATGCATGTCTATATTTTCCATATCACATCGCCATATCCATTTTTGGTAACATGTGCGTCAAATCTGCACGCCACAACCAGTCACAGATAATACATATATCAAGGTATTCTGTTCTACTTACTAGCCCAAAAAATCCGTATTCAAGGTAATATTTTCTTCTCTACTGTCACATATAGCACAAATATTCGCGTCTTTATGCTGTCTCCTTTAAAAAAATGTTTGCTTGCAGATAATTACTTCATTTTATTTTCTCTGTAAAGCCTGCCTCACGCTTTGGGTATCTATTGTTTCATTCAGTCAGTTATTATTGTCCATCCATCTCCTAATTGATGCCCTAATGCGTTATTGTGTCCCATCCATCTCCTTCATTGTTGCTCTCCTGTCTTAATACCTTTCATTGCTCTGTCTAGGACAGTATTTGCTCTAAAATTTGCTTCAAAAAAACAAAAAAAAAAAAAATCAGAATGAACATTACATGTGAATATTTTTTTTTCGTCTTTACATTTGCCACAAAACATTGAGGTAAAACAAATAATCGGACACCTACAAACTTAGGGCACAAGGAAGCTTCGAGCCAGAACAGGATAAAGGAACTCATGACCATACTAGAAAGGCTACAAGACAGGCGGAATCTGTTACGGATACCGGCTGATGCTTCAAGCCTGCACACCACACCGCCACGCCAACACATCGCACTATTATACTTTCCCCTTATTTTACTGACTTGACAGAGATATATTGCAAGTTGTTTAGTTATTGTTATATCAGAATCGACTCCCATGCACTCATGGCAACCCTGGGAGCTCAGTCTCCCTCAGCAAATGTCAAAGAGTATGACTGCTATTGTTATAGCACGTTGGTTGTCCCTACACTGATGATCTCTTCATGTCCCATCTCTGCTAATCCACGTTTGATGCCCGAATCCCCGTCTAGCCTTACGATTTACCATTGCCGTAGTCATTATTAGCTGGCGATCATTAATTTCCCTTAATAGTCACCCCTTATGCATGTCCAGAGTCCCACTATTGGTGCTCTCGCGGCCGTCTATCAGCTCTTTTATTGCCACTTACCCCTGCATTACAGGTTGTAGATCACACTCGTTCTTGGAAGCCTTGTGGATTCATAAGATGTTTTCGTTCTAGCCCACAGCCATGTTGTTCTGGAACTTCCACGCCTGGTTGCGCGTCTGGACAATATAACTGCCAGGTTGATGGGAGTTTCAGACGTTCACCGAGTGTGAACAGCCTCTACCTCCATTCTCATGCTGGAGGTTGTTGTCCTGTAGGCTCCACACTGTTCAGCGACCGCCTGCCTTTATTCTCGCACAGCGCCCCATCCTGATTTCTCACCACACACTAAGACCCATCAGTGTACCACAGTGGATCATCCATCCCCGCCTGACCCCTTATCCGCTGATTAATCTCCAGCTCCGCTTCTCCATTGCCCACGCATCGCACTCTCTGCAAGGCTATTGATGACCTGCTGGTAGTTTATCCAGGATTCCCTGACTTACTCCACTCTTCATTGGATTACATTTTCAACCTGGTCACCTGCAAACGTCGCCTCTGCGTGTGCCACTCATGACATTCCCCTCTTTATTCAGCTCCTTTGATGTCAGCTACGTTCTCCTGTGGGTGTAGGATACAGAGCGCGGGATAGTACCTCACGGTGAGAGACAGGCCCTGTCCTGTTTAGGGTAGTCCGGCTCTATTTGGTTTCCTTTTTATCTAGCTCATGTTATTGGCTCTTGGAATTACCGCTTGTGTCGGCGGTGGCCATTCCCGGGCACCCGTCTTAGTGCCAGGCTAAATATAGGTGGCGTAGGAGGCAATTCTTAATCAAGGGAATGTCCATCCCCTATTACACACAGACTGCGACGGATGAGTGCCAACCGAGGATTTGAGACGATGACCGCTCGCCAAGCGCAACCGCAAAGTGTGTGGCGCCCTAGCGGCGTGTCGAATAGAAAAAGACAATGGTCTAGCACCGTGGAAGGAGATTGGGGCCTATACCACGTACATCCTCCAGCCGTACCTGGGATTCACCAACAACAAGATAAGAACCGATAGGTGAAGAACTCTTGTCCCTGGGGAAGAATCTACTGTACAAATTAACCGGGAAGAGGCACCTCCTTCATGAGTAAGGATGTATACATGACGCGAGTTCCTTTCAATTTGTAGAACAGGTACGCCATCTGAGACACGTGTAACAGGGTAGGGGACTATAAGTCGCTACAATGTTAGCCTTATAGTTAGTAAAAGTATTTTAGACTGATGTTCGATACTAACCCATAGTCAAGGCCTCACTGACCTCCTCAGTCCTGACCCCATGAACCCTGGATGTCATCAAATCTTGTGTGGCCTTACCTACAAGTCAGACGGAAAACATTTAGTTTTAGACGAGCACTTTTACCCACTGGATGGTCATCATCCATAGGAAACAAATACGTAGGACTAGAGGGATTCGTAGCTAGTTAGTTAAAGCTTTATTTCACCAGTCACTAGCCCAAGCCCATCATTAGAAGGTTTCTGGTCTTTAATCCACTGAGCACCTACTTCCTCTGGAAGCCATAGACCAGACCAAGTATAAAGACTGATGCATCTTAGTATCCGAGAGAGCGCTTGCGGCAGTAACTCACTGCTCGGTCCAATCAACATCGGCGTACTTTAGTTTAGGTTTGGAGCACCAGGGCGTCGTACGACTACTATTGATCGCAACAAAAGCCTTGCCTCTCCGGTTTGAGCTACTAATATCCTTCAATGACATCCTCCTGTACCTCCGGAAGGGTAAGAGACCAGCACTAACCCCTGCAGAATATGTGTGTGGTTAAATGGCCTGAAGTACGTTCGTTTAGTTATAATTGAAGTCTTCGACTCGCATTTTCATTTCGTAAGGATTTCCCAGAGATACACACAACGATTCCAGTATATATACATTCCCACAAGCCATTCGACTTTTTACTCGCCCTTCGAGGGCTCAAGCTGGGGCAGTTTTGTTTACCCCCACGACATTTTCACGAACAGCCACTGCATTTTCCAGCAACGAACTTGAATAACGTACAGACCACTTTTATATAACTATTTGTAATTTCAAAGTAATCTGTACTCGTTGAAGTTAGTCCTTGCTGTTTGGGTTGCCAATTATATTCCCAGTTTCCCGATCAACTTTCGGACTCCATCCAGGACTTATGAGATCTCCCATTTACCATGAGTTGGTTCTTCCTTCTGGAATTACTAAACTCTGGTGATAAACCAGTATTTACCCAGGACGAAACACACTAAGCCAAGTCTGGGATAATTTTTCTATCAAGTAACACTACGCCTCTCCTTCCCAAACTCCACCTATCACGATCTTACCCGGTCACATAGATTTGACTTTTGGTGCCGTTTCCCGTCCCTCTCCCGGCTACTAACAAGACACCTACAAAATAGTCGGCGAAGCTCAAAATAGGACATGGAATTTTAGAACTCTAACGGAGAAACGACCGAACGAATGAACTTTAATTTCGAAGGGTTTAAAGACTTGGGCGCAGGCCCGTCTAAATTTCTTGCCCTTCCATCTCATTAATCTTGCATTATATATCCTTTCATTCCCCCTGATGCTTTAAGCATTTATTACGGCATGCAAACATTATAAAGAACCCATAAACAGCATTCATTTCCAGTATGCAAGCATAGTAAAAACAATGAGACGGGTTTTTATTTTTTTTGACTACAAACAAGCTAGTAAATGGGGGCCAAAAGTAATAATAAAAATAAAAATAACTAAAAACAATAAATAAAAAATACATAAAATTCCGTATCCCGACACTCATATGCGGTCAATCCGCTCTACAAATAATTGTATTTTTGTATGCGGGGGTCACCCCCATTCTCCGACACACATTTCTAAAGTACAGTATTATGTGGGTACATTCACACATCCATTACATTATCTAATAATATTTTAAAGTGCAATATAATCATGCTATTACATGGATCTCTACAACACAACTTATTCACCACACCCAAACATGAGGGAAGAGGACCGACATGTTGGACTTGGTGAGCTGTTGCCAGGCAACTAACTGTTTTCTATGGGGGTGATAATCCGTGTTGTGGAAGGTGTTTGAACGTGCTTTGATCAAGACTATAGTGTCGGTAGGCTTTTTAGGTGGTGTGGCAAGGCTGTTCCCTAAGGTAAGCCTCGAGTCGTAGGCTCGACTATTTTTGACCAGGTCGAATCCTAGGTTTGGCACAGCTAACGAACTGATGTAATCGTTTGTCTCCTTTACAGGTTTGCAAACCCCTTGATCATAGGTACGACGGAGGCATTGTTCGATAGAATTGTGAGCGTAGTGGCTTTGTTGTAGAGAAGGCCGTTTTTTTTTCGCGACAGTTTTTAGGGTTCTATTCCTGTCTATGTGTGTGGAGTCGGAGCGCTCTCGGTAGATCAGACGCACTTGCTCCTCTTTTGCAGGGTGTGCACCGTCTCTTCGAGGGAAGCAGGGCAAACAATTCCTATAGTGTAGAGCGTAATCTCGATGTGTCTGTATTGTGCGGGTAGACAATAGTCTGCGGTTGGTCTAAGACGTGTTTCTTTAGGCTAGCTGGTACGACTTTTGTGCTATGGTTTGGTTATACATTCCGTATGGGCGTTCCCCGTTAAAGTGCTGGTTCAATCGTGCTCCCCCTGAACTTTGTGTTTTTAATGTTCAATTTGTATTGATTCCGCGTGTAGCTGTAGCGATTTTTGGTTGCCGTTAGGAGTTTCTGTCTGGGTGGTAATCAACATAGATTTTCGTTTGTTGTGTTTCCCTGCATCGCTTCATATTCTCCATTTTGATCAGATTGACGAGTCATTTCAAGTCACGCAGTCATTGTCACTAGGTGTAGATAGTACAATTCATCAGAAAGAGGACACAAGTTGAATATTTTAGATGTGAGTGGCAGGTCGTTGATGAAATTGCGAAGAGTAGGGGGCAAGAATAGAGCCCCTGCTTTCTCCTTTACAACCTTCGAGAACTCTGATGCGCGTTGAGTGAAGCATCACTGTTGTCGATTGCCAGGAGATGTTGCTGATGTTTCGTGGAATTAGAGCTCTTTGAGGGTTTCCAACTTTTGAACAAGTAGTAGTGGTCAATTCTGTCAAATTGCTTTTCTTGACAGTGCCACAAAGCCCACACATTTTTCCATCAATTCAGTTCGACAGCCAAGTTGTCTGCCCTTTTGGTGAGCGCTGTGTGCCCTGAAGTTTGGATAGTATGGCACTGAGGCTCTCAATGAGCAGTTTGTTTGTTGTTGTGATGATATGTGGTCTTGTACATGTGTTTCTCTAGTGGTTTTGCAAGCGCTGCATAGCGGGATATGGTCTGATAGCTGTTTGGGCACGCAATGTGAGCCCAGATTTATAGCGGGGGTACACTTTTGCCGATTTACCTGCTGTGGGGAAGTAGTAGTGTGCAATAATTGGTTGTATACATTAGGTTAAGGATAGTCGCAAATGAGGTGGCCGCGTAAACGTAGAATCTTAATGCTGATACCATCAAGCCCGCTGAATTGTTGTTTATTAATGCACGCTAACTTGCGACATCATGTACTGATAGCAAAGGACCATGTCTTGCTCAGTTGTGGTGTTGTTCAGTGTTGCAGAAGGCTGACATTTTACTAAAATATCGCAGTCATTGGCTTTTCGTGTGCTTACGCCGGGCTAATTATGTTTTGGAAGTGGTTGCTAACAAGAGTTGGCGTTGATGGCGCAGCAATATGGTCCGAGTTTCGGCTATGATTTGAGTGTACGTGTAAACTGGTGCCCAGCCTTCTTTGCTGATTGCTTTGTTAGAATCTCTTTTGACATGTAGTTTTCTTTTCTGCCGAATGAGGGTATTGCTTTGTTTTCTAAGCATCCGATCCCTGCTGCCATCTTTGAGCTTATGAGCTTCGTCCGCTCTTCCATTGTTGATCGTCTATCGATTGGTTCTCATGGGGATTACTGCTGTTTTAGCCCGACCCTTCATTCACGGCCACATAGATATAGTCGACTAACGAAGTTGCCGTTGTG
>JAMPIV010022229.1:0-139429 GCA_024509875.1 Oreohelix idahoensis | reverse complement strand
TTCAGTCCCCCCCAAGGACCCTGAGATGTCAGGGAAATGACAGAAGACTTGGCATAGTTTTGCTGGGCCTAGTTCTCCATGGGGAGCTAAAGAATAATAAGAGAAAAATTAACGGAATTACTCTCACCTGTCCGATGTTTGTTTTCATCATTATGTTGTCGTTATGCCTGTCTCCGATGCCCAGCACATAGGTGGCGACACAGTAGCCAGCACACGACATAATGAATTCCTCCACTGCTGCGTCGAGACTAAAAGGATACAAGCAATTGCGGAGTTTTATTCAACATTTCTCAGATTCTATTTTTATGACAGGGAAATTTTAACATCATCAGCTGATCATTCAGATTACCATTTCATTCACTGATTCATTCACTGATTCATTCATTGGTTCATTCATTGGTTCATTCATTGATTCATTCATTGGTTCATTCATTGATTCATTCATTGATTCATTCATTGGTTCGTTCATTGATTCATTCATTGGTTCGTTCATTGATTTGTTCATTGATTTGTTCACTGATTCATTCATTGGTTCATTCATTGATTGATTCATTGATTCATTGACTGATTCATTCATTGATTTATTCATTGGTTCATTCACTGGTTCATTCATTGATTCATTCATTGGTTCATTCATTGGTTCATTCATTGATTTATTCATTGGTTCATTCACTGGTTCATTCATTGATTCATTCATTGATTCATTCATTGGTTCATTCATTGGTTCATTCATTGATTTGTTCACTGGTTCATTCATTGATTCATTCATTGATTCATTCATTGATTAATTCACTGATTCATTCATTGGCTCATTCATTGATTCATTCATTGGCTCATTCATTGATTCATTCATTGGTTCATTCATTGGTTCATTCACTGGTTCATTAATTGATTCATTCATTGGTTCATTCACTGGTTCATTCATTGATTCATTCATTGATTCATTCATTGATTCATTCATTGATTCATTCATTGGCTCATTCATTGATTCATTCATTGATTTGTTCATTGATTCATTCACTGATTCATTCATTGGTTCATTCACTGGTTCATTCATTGATTCATTCATTGGCTCATTCATTGATTCATTCATTGGTTCATTCATTGATTCATTCATTGGTTCATTCACTGGTTCATTCATTGATTCATTCATTGGTTCATTCATTGATTCATTCATTGGTTTGTTCATTGATTTGTTCATTGATTCATTCACTGGTTCATTCATTGATTCATTCATTAGTTCATTCACTGGTTCATTCATTGATTCATTCATTGGCTCATTCATTGATTCATTCACTGGTTCATTCATTGGTTCATTCATTGATTCATTCACTGGTTCATTCATTGGCTCATTCATTGATTCATTCATTGGCTCATTCATTGATTCATTCATTGGCTCATTCATTGGCTCATTTATTGGTTCATTCATTGGTTCATTCATTGATTTGTTCATTGATTCATTCACTGGTTCATTCATTGATTCATTCATTGGTTCATTCACTGGTTCATTCATTGATTCATTCATTGATTCATTCATTGGCTCATTCATTGATTCATTCATTGGCTCATTCACTGGTTCATTCATTGATTCATTCATTGGCTCATTCATTGATTCATTCATTAGCTCATTCATTGATTCATTCATTGGCTCATTCATTGATTCATTCATTGATTCATTCAACACGCTTCAACTTCCCAAGGAGTATAGACCTTCAACAAACGAATGTCAAGTCTTCCTCTCCTGTGCTATAGACCTTCAACAAACTTATGTCAAGTCTTCCTGTCCTGTGTTATAGACCTTCAACAACCTTATGTCAAGTTTTCCTGTCCTGTGTTATAGACCTTCAACAAACTTATGTCAAGTCTTCCTGTCCTGTGTTATAGACCTTCAACAAACTTATGTCAAGTCTTCCTGTCCTGTGTTATAGACCTTCAATAAACTTATGTCAAGTCTTCCTGTCCTGTGTTATAGACCTTCAACAAACTTATGTCAAGTCTTCCTGTCCTGTGTTATAGTTTTCTCAACAAACTTATGTCAAGTCTTCCTGTCCTGTGTTATAGACCTTCAATAAACTTATGTCAAGTCTTCCTGTCCTGTGTTATAGACCTTCAACAAACTTATGTCAAGTCTTCCTGTCCTGTGTTATAGACCTTCAACAAACTTATGTCAAGTCTTCCTGTCCTGTGTTATAGACCTTCAATAAACTTATGTCAAGTCTTCCTGTCCTGTGTTATAGACCTTCAACAAACTTATGTCAAGTCTTCCTGTCCTGTGTTATAGACCTTCAATAAACTTATGCCAAGTCTTCTTGTCCTGTGCCATCTGCTCAAGGTCTTTACATGTCTCCTTCATCCCCTTCATGTCTGTCTCCAGTTCTCTTCTCCACATGTTCTTTGATCATCAACTACCTCTCCTACCCTGGGGATTTCAGAGCAAGGACTGCCTGGTAATGCTTTCATCTCAGTCCCCAATTACATCAACAATTAATCACAAATTACACTATCAATCAGTCAGTCAATTACATCAACAATTAATCACAAATCACACTATCAATCAGTCAGTCAACAAACATTTCATATTTAGTCAATAAACTTATAATCAATCAACTATTCAACCTGCCAATCACATCATCAAAAAAACAACTTAATCACCAACTAATCATTCAAATGAACAATTACCCAATCTACCAATCAAGCTATATATTACACAACCTATCTATTATATAAATCACTAACTTATCATTATATACATAATCAATTCACTAATTATATCAGCATCAAAACACCAATTAATCAACAGTCATTTGATGACATTGTAAAAAACCTAATTTATCAACTCATAAACTTCATCACCAATCAATACTTGAAATCTTCAAATAACTCCTTATGGGCCAACAACTTTTATACAGGAATACTAAATGTTATACTTTGTTTATGGTTTTAAGCTATATAGAGCTTCTACAAGTCTTGCAGAAATTATGTGAGGACAGCAAACCATAAGTCAGATGAGTTCAGGACCACCACTGGTGTAAGATAAGGTGATATCCTGTCACCTTATCTTTTCATTCTCCTCATGGACGATGTTATCAAGTCATGTAAGGAGAGAACAAGAAAGTATTCAGTGGGGTACTGGAAGATGAGACAGGTATGTATTTCAGAGCTGGAATTTGCTTATGATGTTGCCCTGATTGCTAAATCAGAGGCACAATCCAAACCCCAGAGAGGTACGACCCAGAGTCCACTGGGAGGACAGCATTAGACAATCTTTGAAGGACCGAGGACTAGAATGGAACCAGGCCAGAAGGAAGACAGCCGACAGGATAGTCTGGCGCTCTCTCTTCCAAACCTCTACACCTCACGGTAGAAGGGGAACGACTAAATAAGTAAGTAAGTAAGTTATGGTTTTAAAACAGAAAGATAATTTTAGCTTGTAACATTTTTGTATAAACCTGAAAGGCATTGACATACTGACAAAATGACCAGTATGTGACAATGTACATTAATATATGTTTAATTATAAATTTTAACATATAGTTATTGTCATCGTATGTTTTACGACTGCCGTACCAGGCGGATTCTCTGGTGGGGGCAGAGCCGGTAGACTATTGTTGACAACACAGAAATCTAGTCAGTTCTCATGAACTTGAGTCACATGACATGAGAAAGTGACCACGAGCATGATGGGAAGTTTCAGTCAGTCAACTTGCGCCTGCAATCTTGAGTGGATCATTTGGCATTTTGCCAGGATAATTATACCCTAGTTGCAAATGTGTTGGGTCAGGATGTGGATGATGCAGCAGTTATCACTATTGATAACTATGAATTGGCAGTGGTGCACCATTTCACATACCTGGAGTCTACCATCAATGACAAACTCTCTCTGGACACAGAAATTGTCAGCCGCATTGGCAAAGCTGCAGCCACCTTTGCCCACCTCACAATGCGTGTTTGGGGAAACTCCAAACTCACAACAAAGACCAAAGCTGCGGTATATAATACTTGCTTCACCAGCACACTTCTATATGGCAGAGAGACATGGACAACCTATGCTAAGCAAGAAAGAAGGCTCAATATCTTTCATCTACAGTGTCTACACCACATCCTCGGTATTTCGTAGAAGGATAAAGTGACAAATGTCATGGTACTGTCATGTGCTGGCCTTCAAAGCATGTATACACTGCTTAGACAGCACAGACTATGCTGGCTTGGCCATGTCCGCCACATGGAAGATGGTCGCATCCTGAAAGATATCTTCTATGGATAACTAGCAGACGGCAAAAGATCAGTTGGGCTACCACAGCTGAGGTTCAGAGACCTGTGCTAGAGAGACATGAGGGCACTGGACATAAATCCAGCAACCTGGGAGGATGAAGCTGCACCAAGTGACAATGCTCTCTATGGCGTCACCTCAGATTGGGCAAAAAGAAGCTCTCAAAGCAAGCAGAAGAGAGGAGAAAACGTCGAAAGAAACACCAGGAAAATAAGTAGCGGAGATAAGTAACCTCAGGGGTGTATTGCCATAGTCGGTTATGACTGCAGGGGCTATTATTATTATATTCTAGTTGTGTTTGCAAGACTTATAGAGGTTTCTCTATTTATGACTTTTTTATAGTCATGTATTGATGGCACGATTTTCATAGCCCGTTGTAAGGCTTTTACATTGCCATTAGACATCTCATTATTTCCACTCATGCAATATTGCGGCTATGTTGTTATTTGTTGATTAAAGAGGGATTGGAAACTTCTTGAAGTTCTTCTCTTATTTAAGTGTGCATTGTTTATTCTGTGATCCCCTAGCTTAGATGGAGTCTTAGTCTGTCCATCCCACTCATGTAGTGTTGTTACAGTGATACATTATAGGCGTATATGGGATGCTGACCCATATGGGG
This sequence comes from Oreohelix idahoensis, assembly GCA_024509875.1. Lineage (NCBI taxonomy): Eukaryota > Metazoa > Mollusca > Gastropoda > Stylommatophora > Oreohelicidae > Oreohelix > Oreohelix idahoensis. The sequence goes on along the minus strand of JAMPIV010022229.1, from coordinate 134,540 downwards.
TTAAATCTAGGACCATTCAAAGCATAAGCTCTATCAGCCTATATATTACATAGCCTACCAATCATTTAAATTAAAATTTATCATCACATCAACTCACTAATTATATCATCCATCAATCAATCAAATCACAAATTAATCAACAGTCATTCAATAAAATTGTAAAATACATAATCTATTAACTCATACATCACACTACTAATCAATAACTGAAATCTTCAATTAAATTAAACCATTCAAATCATCAACTCTGTAAACCATAACATCTGCCTATATATTAAAAAACCAAATCAAACACTTATTATAATATAAATTATCAACTCACTAATTTTTTTCATCCATCCATCAATCAAATCACCAATTAATCAAAAGCATACCTGTCAAGTTGTACATTTTTGCCATACAATGTACATTTTAAAAATACTTTTAACAGTGTATGCCCGTCCAAAGATCGGTGTACGAATTTTCTCGAAGAAAATAAATCTGCTTATTTAAAAAAAAAAAAAGTAACAATATTTTCTAACCCATGTTTTTTAAAAACCATTTTCTTTTAAATCCCGGGACTTCTCTGTGTTTTTTTTAAAAACGAGATCTCTCCCAGCAACCAATCAAATCCTGTTACACCCAACAATTCGGCAGTAAGTTTGAACATTTTGGGCTGTCAGCGTGACAAGACGTATTTTTAAAGTTATCTGTTATCAACAACGCTTGCGACCACCCCTAGAGGGCATTAAAAAGAAAAGCTTATAACTTGGTTAAATATTGCTGTTGTTTTGCTTTGTTCCATTTTTTATCGCTCTCTTAGTCTTTCCAGTTATATCTTGCCCTTTTATATATCTCCGATAAATTAATGTCCGATAAAATAATATTTTGTGTCATCATCATCATGTGACGTATTCTCTACAGAACGTTGTCTCCATTACAGCTGTTCTGAACGCATCACGATTCTGGGCAAGTCGACCTGCATCAACCAAAGACAAGTTCAGACTCTCTGTGATGTCCTGGGTCCACCCAGGTCGACCCCTTCCCCTTTTTCCAGGGACCATGCCTTCCATCACTAATTTTTCCATACTATTATGTCTTTTTATATGACTGAAAAATTTCAGCTTCCTTATTGCGATGGTATTTAGGAGCCAATTTTCCTCTACATTTAGTGAGTGCAGTACTTCTCTGTTGGTCTTTTTTTCTGTCCAGGGTATTCTCAACATCCTTCTGTAGCATTTCATTTCGAATGATGTAACCTTTTTTGCAACTGTTTTATTGAGTGTCCAAGTCTCGCGGCCGTAAATTGCTACTGGGAATATACATGCTCTGATCAGTTGTAACTTTATTTCTTTGCTTGTGCCTTGCCATAGGTTTTTCATCTGTATTAGTTTATGTGAGGCAATTGCAAGTCTTCTTTTAATTTCTACTGCACAGTCGCCAGAGCTGTTGATGATTGATCCTAAGTATTCAAATTCATTAACACCTTCCAGTTCTTCATTATCAATTTCAATTTCTGGTTTGGTCTTTACTTTGTCTGTTGTCAATACTTTGGTCTTCTTGGTGTTTAGGTATAGATTCTGGGTCTCGCTGCGTTTCTTGAATTAATTGTTCAAGTCCTTCTGGGTTGGTCGATAGGAGCACTGTGTCGTCAGCATATCTGATTTCCGGGATCTGGTACCCGCCGATGTTAAATGGGTCAAACTCTGTGTGTTTTTGGTCATCTTTTACGTTTCTCATGATATTCTCGGCATACATGTTAAACAGGTAAGGGGAAAGGGTACAGCTTTGTCTTACTCCTTTCTGTACTTCAAACCATTCTGATGTTTCTCCCTCTATTCTTACGGCTGCCTGTTGTTCTTGGTACAGCAGTGCGATGAGTTGCATAAGGTGGTTTGGAAATCCCATATTTTCCATAATCCCAACTAACATAATTACCGATGTATGTTACGTCGGTCAGTCTCACTCAAAATAGTAACTCGCGCCAGAAAAATAACTGCGCAACTTTGGTTTTATTTTTTTAATTCTTTCACGAAATTAGTTGCGCTCGACAAAGAAAAAGTGCATAAAAATTGGTGCGCATGAGCCCTCACCCGATGTACAAATCATGAAAGTTTTTGTTAAAACCACTTATTATCAGGGAACACTCTTTGAAAACAATCCACGCACTTTCACATGAAATGTTGTCATCAAAGAACTTTTAATTTGAATCTAAAATAACATAATTCTCGCCGTGTGTACGTTGGTCACAGCTGAGGAATTAAACCGTGTTGAAAAATTGTATTGTTTCCATTACATATACTCTCCCGAAAGTATTTACAATCAACAAAGAAAAGCGTTCAAATGACGGTGTTCATGAACAGTTTGATTACACTGTATAATGGAAAGAAACCAAAAACACTCTAAGAATGTACTTCTATCTGCTCATCCGGGAATGGAAACAGCACACTATAAATCAATGAAACAAGTGTATAGGTCAACGTTGAATTCTCTACTTTTCTATGATGATCCTCATAATGAATATATTATGTGTACATATTTTGTGTACATAACTAGAAAAACTTTTTTTGCATAGGCCTAAGCTTTTCTGTTTTTAGAGTCATTAGGGCAAAAATAAGGGACGGTGGATCGTGTTCTTAGATGTCATACAAATAAGCCGCCGATGTCGATAGGGTTAGGATTAGCTTTAGGATTCCAAAACCTAATCCTTATCTCTTTTTACTGCATTTCTGAATTCTTTTTTTAAGGCTTTATCAAACAATTGGCTCACTGTCCTTCATTTCAACCATAAATCCATACTTTATATTAGCGGTCAAAATTCGTTGCTCTATTTTTTATTTTCAACAAAACGGAGATCGATAACCACTGGCATCATCATCATCATGTAGCATGTCCTTTGCAGAACGTTGCTCCCATCACAGCCCGCCTGAAAGACTCTCGATCTCTAGTCAGCCCTCCTGCCTCCTCCATTGTCATGTTCAAGGTGTCTTCAATGTCCTGTGTCCACTGTCATCTTGGTCGGCCCCTGCCTCTCCTTCCAGGTACCATACCCTCCATCACTGCTCTCTCTAAGCCACTATGGCATTTAATGTGGCCAAAATATTTCAGTTTCCGGGACATGATATTGTTTATGAGCCAGTTTCCTCGATGTTCAGGTCATGTAGGATGTCTATATTTTTCTTCTTCTTGGTCCAAGATATTCTGAGAAATTTTCTGTAACACTTTGCTTCGAAAGATTCAATTTTTTCTTTAATGTTTGAGTAATGGTCCATGATTCACACCCATATGTTGCTACCGGAAAGATGCACATTCTCAGAAGTTTTACTTTTATTAATTTGCTGGTGTTATGCCATAAAACATTGCCAAGAAATCATGACAGCCAAGAATGATGAATCTCGAAACCACTGGCATACGAATTTTTAATAATAATTTTGTAAATTAGTGTTAGGCTTTCCCCCTCCTAAGATCATTAGGGCTATTTGAAATAATTCATCCATCAAATAATGGTTGAGCCTAATTCAAAGAAATGAAATCTCGTAGATAGGGTCAGAGGCCATGGTAGTAGCCACAGTATGTTATGCAAGGAATGAATGTCTTAATTTAAAAACTAGCATAATACCATTTTGTCATTGAAATAATGGTAGGGCTGTGCATTCTCAGAGCACATCAATTTACAACTACTAGGATATATTTGCTTTTAAACATGGCAGTGTATTATCTTCATTTTTATTACATTATATATATGTATAGGGCCTATGTATATCACCACCACAGTTATAGTTATAATCTGACATCTGTTATAAAGTTATCGATTTTCTGGGGCATTTTACAAAACTAACACAAGCATCACCATGTTATGAATGCTGTGATAACTTTAAGGGATATAAAACACAATTTAAATTATTTTCACTCACAGCATTTCTAATACACATAAAGAACAGCATAAGACTTTATTAGTATGTTTTATATCGCTCTATTTCAAATGTTAATTAATTTGTATATGTCATTTAAAATCTGTATTGCATATAATATGTTAATATATATTTTTGCGTAAGGTTTTTTGGGTGTTTGTGCTGGTTTTTACAGCTTTTTACATGTTTTCATCTCTGGAGGTTGACAGGTATGCAAAAGTCAATCACTGAAATTGTTACATAACCTGTTGTTCGTCCATCACGGGTGATGAAGACCACTCTGTTCATCCAATTATTTAGGAATATGTTACATAACCTATAAATCACATGGATCACACATTTATAACCATATAAAAAACAAATCACTAATTATATCATCCATCCATCACTTAAATCACCAATTAATCAACAGTCATTCAATTAAAATTGTCAAATACATAATCTATCATCTTGAACATTACACCACCATCCATTAATTGAAATCTTCAGTTAAATCAATGACCATTCAAACCATCAACTCAATCAGCTATAGCGTCTGCCTGCTACCAGACATTGCTGGAGGGAACTGACCTTTCCTCAGTATTGTGTTTCTGTTTCAGCCACTCAAAAAGAGCCTTTTTATCAAAGGCCGTCTTTTTGTACCACTTCTGAATGTTGGCCATCGTATCAGCAGGGGCAACAACTTCTATCATGCCCTGAGCTAGATCAGTTGCCATGCACATGTAGGGATTCATTCTGGTGAAAGAATAAAGCAGAATATACTGACAGTACACAATCTTAGCATCAGAAATAACTAAATAGCTTGTAGAGAATCACCACCATCATTACCATTTCCCTTAATACACTAGTGATAAGGCAAGGGTCAGCATAAAGTAGATCCTGATCTACCAGTAAATCACAAGGAGTAATTTGGTAGATCTCTAGGTGATCCAGGAGGAAAAGAGAAAGAATTTTAAAGCTAATGCAACTTCGGACCAGTCCTCACCCGCTGGCATTTAAAAGTGTGGTATCTGCAGGATTAAAGTTACTTTTTCCATGTTCCCAGTGAAAACTCTTAAGCTGGCTTACCAATATTCACTTAGACCAGTGCTTCTTAACCTTTTACTGGTCTCGTACCCCTTTATGACATCTGTTAAAATATGTTTATGCTCTCAGGCATATGTCTATCATTTTCAGAGATATAGCTGAGCGCATTTTTACTTTTATTAATGATTTTTATTTGAGGTGATAATACACTACCATTGAATGGTGCAGTGTCTCTATGTGACGTTAGCAATCGTCCGCGCTCGTTACCTAACGATTACCGTTCGGTGCCTTTTTCAAGTAGACATCAACCAGAAGGGACATATATTTGATTCGTACTCCCTATTCATGGAGTTTTTGCAAGCAAATTTCAAGTGGCTTTGATAATGAGCTTATATGCCATTTTTATATATCAGCCATTACGGTCGGCTACCTCAATGCAATGTTGTCAAAATCGTCCCTCAGTCTTCGGCTGCAGTTTGATTGTTACCAGTTCACACTTACAGGTTATGGTGTTCCGTGTGCATTTTTAGAGATCTTGTCAATATAGAATCGAAAATGCCATTCGTAACATCAGCACTTATTGCTAACCAATTACATGCACCACCAACAGATCCAGTATTAGAACCAACACCATAACACCAATATTTGGTCATAACAACATCTTAAGAAGCCTCGCACTTTGTGACATCTTAAGAAACCTTGCACCCCTTTATGACATCATAGTTTTTGACTCCAGACCAACGCTCTGAGCGTTGCGAAATTCAACCCGCTGTGCCAGAGCAACGCTCAGAGCGTGGTTTTTAGTTTATCAAGAATAAACCCTAAAAATCGTCCGTTTAATGCAGTTCATATTTTAAAACTCGTAGAATGATTTCCGCTACTATTTAAACAACTAATTTGACTGTAGGTACATGTGCATGTTTTGATGTTATTATCACAATTTTTGTGACGATTCGCGTGATTGCGTTTTTCGTTGTTATTGCTTGAGAAATATGTCACACTTTATATTTACATTTTCTAAGTCTCCTAAGCAAATAAATGTGTCAAACTACTTTGAAACATTGCTGACATTGATGATGATTGTTTGGTAGTCACAGTTTGTTGTCAAAATACGGAATCTGTGCAGAAAATCTAGAAACGCTAGATTTAGTTGATGAGTGGGCGTAGTCCTATTCTGGCCGATCAAAAAGCAACAAAACTAGACCTGCCATAACATCTAATCACTAGTTCTTGGTAGAAGATGAAGCTACGGATACTTTTAAAACATTAAACAAGAGTAAAAAAGTTTTTATATGACGTTATTCTTCTTTATTTGTTTGAAAATTACGTAATGCACGATTGCATAATTTATTTTTTTCTTATAAGGGACCACAGTAAAAAGTGGTGTGAATAACACTAAATGTACTAATTGTGGCCATAAGCATGTTTTTTAAAATACTTTTTATATGGATTAACTTGATGTTTGAAGACTAAAAAAAAAGTTTTATTGTCTACAACAGTAATTTGTCTTTGGTAAGATCATATAAACTGTTTAGTGTTTTTCAATTTTACATGCAAAATGTTTTAAGTATAACGAACACACTTGTGTTAATACTACCAAAGACGTTATATATTACAATTCTCTATCCATTTCCCTAGAGTTTGGTATATAATAAGTACATGTTCACAGAAAAAGATTAACATAAAATTTACACTTAAAGTCAGTACACTTCACCGTTTAGAATTCTTCAAAAAATAATTATGGCACAGGGTGGAAAATAATTATGGAGTCAAAGAGTTAAGAAGCCTCGCACCCCTTTACATCATCTTAAGAAGCCTCGCACCGCATTATCTTCCAGCTTGTAAAATATATTATAAATTAGAAAAAAAAGATAAAAGTATGTTTGTATGTTTTGAAAAATGTTATAGACAAAGTGTGACTAAGGTTCGGTATGTAATTTATATTGTCACTTCCATTTTGTACAAATACATTTGAGTTCTGTGTGTTATATAGTGATTATGATATTCGATTTCTAAAATATCTGGCATGTCTCGCACCTCCAGGGGGTGCATGTACCCCTGGTTAAGAAACATTGACTTAGATCATGAACTGCAGGAGATAAAAACTTGATCATTTCTCTAAAATTAAGTTACCATTAGGTAAAATATCATTTAGTTTGAGTCTTCCACTGCTCAGTCAATGGAACTGCAGGAAGGAGATCGTCCAGTGCTGATAAAAGCACATAATGTTATTAAGAAAGATCTTTAGAGAGCTCATGGTGTCTAAAGTAGATCCCCACAGTTCCTAGGTTTACTGCCATTGTGATAAGGAGTCACAGCATCAGACGTGACTGGGCAGTTTCTAGAGTATCATTCATTTCCCTTGTTTGCTCCTGATGGAGTACAACAGCTCGTCTCCCTTACAGGAAACCTGCACCAGCTCCTGATGGAGTACAACAGCTTGTCTCCCTTACAGGAAACCTGCACCAGCTCCTGATGCAGTACAACAGCTTGTCTCCCTTACAGGAAACCTGCACAACAAATCATTGATGAGCCCTTGTATTGGTGGTTTCTGCAACAATCAGTTTTACATGATGAGATCTACTTTACAATCACAAGGTCTTCATCAGGGACAAATGAACAAAAACATCAGAGAACAAAAGTGAGAACTTATCATTATTCTCCTTTGTGGTCCCTATGGAGCACAGAGCCACCAGTGCAGTGGTCCCCTTCAGCAACGAGCATTCACATACTCCTGTAGCAGTTGCTTCTGTGGCAATCTGTTTTTCATGAAGACGTCCCAGCCCCCATGCACACCTTTATATTAGCCGCGCCTTGTAAGACATGCCTGGTTGTAATCCTTTTCTTTCTATAACAACTCTACGTGCCACGATGACAACTAATCTAAATGACATTATAAATAAATTAATTATACAAGCCATGAATGGAGATTGCCGACATCACGCAGGCCAATTCCAGTCTTTAACAATTATCTAAATACTAGTGTAAAAGCCCGTCATAAGATGGAAATTAAATTCAAAAGCACCAATACCTAACGGCAATTTTACTTATTCAAAAGCATTAAAAAAAACCGCTGTGCATCACCACAGTACATGAAGTACGTAGCAGCAGCGAGGATCCCAATGTGTGTATAGGGGATCACAGATTCTAAAAATATTTTTGTGCACACCGTCATTTGCGCATTCTACAAATAAGTGTTACTATTTTCGGGAGAGTACATATAAGGGAAACAATACAATTAATGTCTAACTTTTAACCAAAGTTGCACTGACAGAAAAAGCTGGGATTTTATATATAGGATGCAAAGTCCCGTGTGATTCCTGGGGGAGAATATGGCTACTCCATCCTCAAGCATGTCATTCATTCATAACCCTCCACTCCTAAAGGAGCATAGGCCTTCAACAAACACATGCCAAATCCTCCTGTCACGTGCCATCATCTCAAGTTCTTTCCACGTTCTCCTCATCATTTTCACCTCTGTTTCCAGCTCTCTTCTCCATGTGCTTCTTGGTCTACCTCTGCCTCTCTTGCCCTGGGGGTTCCAGAACAAGGACTACCTTGTAATGCTATCAACAGGTTTCCTCAGTGTGTGTCCTATCCATCGCCATCGTCGTCCTCTCATCTCCTGTTCCACTGGCACTTGTCTAGTTCTTGTCATCAGTTCCACGTTGGTAACCTTGTCATACCATTTTAATCCCTCTATTCTACGCAAGCACCCATGTCATAATTAATATGAGGCTCATGAGGCTGGCAACCTCATCAGGCAAATCTAATTGTCCCAGAAACCACCACTCCATCATCACATGACTGTTTTGATGAAAGGAGAACTGCTGAAGTGATGGTTACATGCCCCATAAGGGCTGAAAAGGAAGAAAAAGAAAACATGCAGACATTTACACATGAAAATTACAAGATATTTCTTTTTTTTTTAGTTGCATTTAAAAATATAAATAATTTTACAAGATTAAAACTTGTAATCTGTTTACACAACATCATATACTCCATACTTGTGTGTGTATGTGTCAATGCACGTAATACAGAACGTACCTGAAATCCAAACCTTCAGCTTGCCATATGTTGTCCATGACTTGAAGAATTTGCAACGTTAGCATATCCTGACGTAAATCTGAAATGTTTGTATGCTATGTTTTATCACCTCTATTGATTCTATTTCATCTCATTTAATTTTATCATGTCACATGATTTAAATGTACCATGTGATTCAATTTTTAAAGATAAGAATCTATAATTCAAATGTCAAGGCTGTTCTACTGCATGCCTCAGAAACATTCAAGTACGACGCCAGATGGCACTGGTGAAAATCATCATCATCATCACCTTTCAGTTTCTTAAGGAGCATAGGCCTTCAGCAAAATTTTGTCAAGGCCTCCTGTCACATGCCACCAGCCCAAAGTCTTTCCAGGTCTTCGTTATTATTTTCAGTTCTATCTCCATTTCTCTTCTCCACGTGTTTTTTGGCCTATGCCTGCTTTTCTTACCATGGGTATTCCAGAACATGAATTGCCTGGTAATGCTAACAACAGGTTTCCTCGATGTGCATTCTATCCAGAATATGGGAAATCAAGAGCCAGGGATCCAGACCTCCAGGACAACCCAGATTTCGCTGGGAGTACAACATTAAACAATCTTTGAAGGACTGAGGACTAGAATGGAACCAGGCCAGGAGGAAGAAAGCCAACAGGATAGTATGGTGCTCTCTCTGGCAAACCTCTACACCTCATGGTAGAAGAGGAATGACTAAATAAGTAAATAAACAAGTGTTCTATCCATTGTTGGCATTTTCTTCTCACACGATGAGAGTAGTTCTAATAAAGATAGTGTCAACATTAATGTATTCTTTAATTAAGCAAGTCATGGAAAAGAACTTAAAGGATGGTACAGGACAGGATGCCATGGTAGCATAGTGGTTAGTGCACCGGCTTCCTAGCTCAGTGGTCTATGGTTCGATCCCCAGATGAGGTGGGATTATTTTTAGGCCGCAACCGGCTCCTGGGTCGATCCAGCCCCAACTGGGTACCAGAGCAACTCTGGGAAGGTTAAGGCATCTGGCATGATGTTGACCACGTCACCCCTAGTGTGCCGATGGTCAAAAAAATATGGGCCTAACACCATATTCCCAATATGTCTCAATGGGCGTGTAACGGGATCCTTTACCTTTTTTTTACCTTACAGGACAGGATGGTGAGTTCACTGAAGGCTTATGCTCCTTTGGCATTTGAAGGGTGATGACAATGTGACATTAAGGACAATGTCAACGAGACATTAAGGACAATGTCAATGAGACATTAAGGACAATGACAACGAGACATTAAAGACAATGTCAACAACAAAAGCGATATAGTAAATATGACAGTGAAAATTATAAATGAATGCTTGCGTAGAATAGAAGGATTGGAATAGTATGACAAGATCACTAATGTGGAACTGAAGACAAGGACTAGTGGAACAAGAGATCAGAAGAAGATGATGGCGATGGATAGGACATAAACTGAGCAAGCCGGCTGACAACATTACTAAGCAGCCCTTGTTCGGGAATCCCCAGGGAAAGACAGACAGAGGTAGACCAAACAAACATGTGGAGAAAAGAACTGGAGACATGAGTGAAAATGATGAAGATGTGGAAATAACTTGAGCTGAGGGCACGTGGCTGAAAAACTCGGCATGGATTTGTTGAAGGCATATGTTCATTTGGGAGGTCAAAGGTATTGACTGATTGATTGAACAGTGGCAATTATGGTAACAATAATAAACTTTAATAATGATGAAGAACAGAGACCATACCATCCCCATTCTTGTATATTATTTGTATGTCTGTGCCGATATAATCTGCGTTGGACCACACCAGCCACAGCGGTCGCTTCTTGGAGTTCATGAACTTGCATTTGTCCACCCTGAGGAAAGATACCACAACTATCACTCAACCGGCTGCTGTTTCAGCTAATTGTGTTTAAGTACAACATCATTTAGGATCAGTTTGTTGTAAGGAAAGCATCATTAAGAAACAGTTTGTAATAATGGCAACATTACGTGCAACAGTATTTGGTGGGTGCAACATCCTTTAGGAAGACTTTGTTGCAAGGACAAAATCCATAAATAGTCTGTTGTAAAGACTACAGTCAGCAATAGTTTGTTGTAAGGACAACATTCATGAACAGTTTGTTGTAAGGACAACATTCAGGAACAGTTTGTTGTAAGGACAACATTCAGGAACAGTTTGTTATAAGGACAACAGCCAGGAACAGTTTGTTGTAAGGACAACATTCAGGAACAGTTTACAGGAACAGTTTGTTGTAAGGACAACATTCAGGAACAGTTTGTTGTAAGGACAACATTCAGGAACAGTCTGTTGTAAGGACAACATTCAGGAACAGTTTGTTGTAAGGACAACATTCAGGAACAGTTTGTTGTAAGGACAACATTCAGGAACAGTTTGTTGTAAGGACAACATTCAGGAACAGTTTGTTGTAAGGACAACATTCAGGAACAGTTTGTTATAAGAGCAACATTCAGGAAGAGTTTGTTGTAAGGACAACATTCAGGAACAGTTTATTGTCAGGACAACATTGAAGAACAGTTTGTTGTAAGGACAACAGTCAGGAACAGTGTGTTGTAAGGATAACATCCAGGAACAGTTTTTAGTAAGTACAACATCCTCTAGTTACAGATAGTTGTAAGGACAACAACATTTAGAAACAGTTTGTTGTAAGGACAACATCATTTAGGAACAGTTTGTTGTAAGGACAACATCATTTAGGAAGAGTTTGTTGTAAGGACAACATCATTTAGGAACAGTTTGTTGTAAGGACAACATCATTTAGGAACAGTTTGTTGTAAGGACAACATCATTCAGGAACAATTTGTCATAAAGACAACATCATTTAGGAACAGTTTGTTGTAAGGACAACATCATTTAGGAACAATTTGTCATAAAGACAATATCCTTTAGGAACAGTTTGTTGTAAGGACAACATCATTTAGGAACAGTTTGTTGTAAGGACAACATCATTTAGAAACAGTTTGTTGAGAGTAAACTTGCTTCAACTCCTGCATCTTGTACAACACAGAAAGAAAAACTTAAGTAAGCCTGCTTAAACCCCTACATCCTGTATGTGGAAAAAGCTTAATTACTTTAACCCCTGCTCCTTGTGCAGCAAGAAAAGTAAACTTACTTTAACTCCTGCATCTTGTAGAGTGGAGACAATGGGCTGTAAAGATCTGACAAACATTTCTTATACGTCTGCTGGTTCAGAACTTTCTGCATGAGACCCTTGGCTTCCTCTCTCTTGGCCTGGCCATGGAAATCAAATTAAAAAAATAAGATCTACCAAACAGGCAAGGCAAAGAAAACAAGAGGAACAATTCATCACAAACTGTTTATAAAACTGTAGCAGGTGTACTATCTATTTGTAAAACCAACTCCATACCATTTTCTTTTTAAAAACATAATATATATATATATATATATATATATATATATATATATATATATATATATATATATATATATATATATATATATATATATATATATATATATATATATATATATATATATATATATATATATATTGCTTCCCTTACCATTTTTACAGTAGCTCCCCTTATTTATAAAACTTGAGACTCAAAATACTTTTCATTTTACTGAGTGCTGCTGTTTCTTAGGCTGTTCTACTCTTGACCTCTGAGATGCATCTTCCATGTGATGCTGTTAATGTGCCTAAGTATTTGAATCTAGTGACTATGTCCTACCTTCTATATACATTTATTAACCTGGCCTACTGTGCCCATCTAGTCTGCAGGATCACCTCGTGACTAAGTCCTACCTTCTACGTACATTTATTAACCTGGCCTACTGTGCCCATCTAGTCTGCAGGATCACCTAGTGACTAAGTCCTAACTTTTACGTACATTTATCAAAGTGGCCTACTGTGCCCATCTAGTCTGCAGGATCACCTAGTGACTAAGTCCTACATTATATGTACATTTATTAACCTGGCCTACTGTGCCCATCTAGTCTGCAGGATCACCTAGTGACTAAGTCCTACATTCTATGTACATTTATTAACCTGGCCTACTGTGCCCATCTAGTCTGCAGGATCACCTCATAACTAAGTCCTAACTTCTACGTACATTTATTAACCTGGCCTACTGTGCCCATCTAGTCTGCAGGATCACCTAGTGACTAAGTCCTACATTCTATGTACATTTATTAACCTGGCCTACTGTGCCCACCTAGTCTGCAGGATCAACTAGTGACTAAGTCCTAACTTTTACGTACATTTATTAACCGGGCCTACTATGCCCATCTAGTCTGCAGGATCACCTAGTGACTAAGTCCTACCTTCTACGTGCATTTATTAACCTGGCCTACTGTGCCCATCTAGTCTGCAGGATCACCTAGTGACTAAGTCCTACCTTCTATGTACATTTATTAACCTGGCCTATTGTGCCCATCTAGTCTGCAGGATCACCTAGTGACTAAGTCCTACATTCTATGTACATTTATTAACCTGGCCTACTGTGCCCATCTAGTCTGCAGGATCACCTAGTGACTAAGTCCTACCTTCTATGTACATTTATTAACCTGGCCTATTGTGCCCATCTAGTCTGCAGGATCACCTCATAACTAAGTCCTAACTTCTACGTACATTTATTAACCTGGCCTACTGTGCCCATCTAGTCTGCAGGATCACCTAGTGACTAAGTCCTACCTTCTACGTGCATTTATTAACCTGGCCTACTGTGCCCATCTAGTCTGCAGGATCACCTAGTGACTAAGTCCTACATTCTATGTACATTTATTAATGTGGCATACTGTGCCCATCTAGTCTGCAGGATCACCTAGTGACTAAGTCCTACATTCTATGTACATTTATTAACCTGGCCTACTGTGCCCATCTAGTCTGCAGGATCACCTCATAACTAAGTCCTAACTTCTACGTACATTTATTAACCTGGCCTACTGTGCCCATCTAGTCTGCAGGATCACCTAGTGACTAAGTCCTACATTCTATGTACATTTATTAACCTGGCCTACTGTGCCCATCTAGTCTGCAGGATCACCTCATAACTAAGTCCTAACTTCTACGTACATTTATTAACCTGGCCTACTGTGCCCATCTAGTCTGCAGGATCACCTAGTGACTAAGTCCTACATTCTATGTACATTTATTAACCTGGCCTACTGTGCCCATCTAGTCTGCAGGATCACCTCATAACTAAGTCCTAATTTCTACGTACATTTATTAACCTGGCCTACTGTGCCCATCTAGTCTGCAGGATCACCTAGTGACTAAGTCCTACATTCTATGTACATTTATTAACCTGGCCTACTGTGCCCATCTATCACCTCATCTAAGTCCTAACTTCTACGTACATTTATTAACCTGGCCTACTGTGCCCATCTAGTCTGCAGGATCACCTAGTGACTAAGTCCTACAGATCACCTAGTGACTAAGTCCTACATTCTATGTACATTTATTAACCTGGCCTACTGTGCCCATCTAGTCTGCAGGATCACCTCATAACTAAGTCCTAACTTCTACGTACATTTATTAACCTGGCCTACTGTGCCCATCTAGTCTGCAGGATCACCTAGTGACTAAGTCCTACATTCTATGTACATTTATTAACCTGGCCTACTGTGCCCATCTAGTCTGCAGGATCACCTCATAACTAAGTCCTAACTTCTACGTACATTTATTAACCTGGCCTACTGTGCCCATCTAGTCTGCAGGATCACCTAGTGACTAAGTCCTACATTCTATGTACATTTATTAACCTGGCCTACTGTGCCCATCTAGTCTGCAGGATCACCTAGTGACTAAGTCCTACATTCTATGTACATTTATTAACCTGGCCTACTGTGCCCATCTAGTCTGCAGGATCACCTAGTGACTAAGTCCTACATTCTATGTACATTTATTAACCTGGCCTACTGTGCCCATCTAGTCTGCAGGATCACCTAGTGACTAAGTCCTACATTCTATGTACATTTATTAACCTGGCCTACTGTGCCCATCTAATCTGCAGGATCACCTCGTCTCCTGCACAACTAATATGGAGAACATACACAGATATCACTTTATTTAAAACCATAAAAGAAAAAGTTGCAAGCAAGTAAGCTAGAGGATGACAGCACTATAAGTGGACAGGAAACGTCAAGAGATGGGCATTGGAAACTCTATAGAGTGTTTCCAGGCAGCAATCTGATCATCAGAAGAAGCCCCCAGCAGCGAGACAAGTGTTTTGGCACTTTTTATGTCTTTATACTCAAAGTCTCTGTGTGTGTGTGTGGGGGGGGGGGGGGGAAAGAGAGAAAGAGACAGGCTCTGGCCCACGACATTCAAGTGTCAGGCTCCTGTAGATTTTTTTGCCTGTGCTGGAAATTGAACCACCCCACCTTGGTTGTAACCTTCAAATTCACTCTTGGTTGTAACCTTCAAATTCACTCTTGATTGTAACCTTCAAATTCACTCTTGGTTGTAACCTTCAAATTCACTTCAATGGTTGTATCCATTCTGCCAACTAGAGCCAGCAAAAATTTTGTTGTATATCAATTACTGTCCATGAAGACAAGAGACATCCCACAGAAAACATTGATGATTCCTTGTAAACATCATGAGATGGCAATGAAATGAGCCTATAAGACAAGAGACAACACACAGAAAACATTCATGATTCCTTGTAAACATCATGAGATGGCAATGAAATGAGCCTATAAGACAAGAGACAACACAGAGAAAACATTGATTCCTTGTAGACATCATTTGATGGCCAGGAAATTAGTCTATAAGACAAGAGACATCCCACAGAAAACATTCATGATTCCTTGTAAACATCATGAGATGGCCAGGAAATATGCCTTACAGACAACACAGAGAAAACATTGATTCCTTGTAGACATCATTAGATGGCCAGGAAATTAGTCTATAAGACAAGAGACATCCCACAGAAAACATTGATGATCCTTAGTAGACATCATGAGATGGACAGGAAATTAGCCTATAAGACAAAAGACACCATACAGGTATTTTTGATTATCCCTAAAAGCAACCTTTGCTGTGGAGACAACAGTTCATCTGATGTGATTATTCAAAAATACATGGCTTATATAGCAACATCTGGCATGCAGAATTACCTGATCTGCTATGTTCCCTTCCTTGATGAGAGAGTTGAGCGCAAACAACTTCTTCAGGGCTTCCTGTTGTTTCATAAGCACTTGGAGGTGATCTGGGTTATGGCGCAGGTAACACTGTAGGATGAGGCTATACTGAGTGCTGACTGTAGGATTGTGGGTCTCTGATCTGAGATAAAAGAAAATATTGATGACACTCTAAAATAATTCAAGCCCTCCAACAAGCCTCAGTTCTCTGATAGTTTTACAAGTTGTTACCTCAAAGAGGTGGTCCCTACAGACTGGGTGTGTATTTTATGGCACTGACACTTATGGAACTAAAAATATGATGTAGGTAATGTGTACAGAAAATACGTTATCTCAACAGATCACCACCAATACACATCACATAAACAAATACAGACCACCAATACACACCACCTAAAATGACCTCCACCAATACACATCACCTAAAATGACCTCCACCAATACACATCACCTAAAATGATCTCCACCAAAACACACCACGTAAAATGACCTCCACCAATACACATCACCTAAAATGATCTCCACCAATACACATCACCTAAAATGATCTCCACCAAAACACACCACCTAAAATGACCTCCACCAATACACACCACGTAAAATGACCTCCACCAATACACATCATCTAAACAGTTTACTACAACTACACATCCCTTATAACAGATCACCATCGTCTTCTCCTCACATCTTGTTCCACTGGTATTTGTCTGGATCTTTCCATCTGTTCCCCATTAGTGACCTTGTCATACCATGTCAATCCTTCTATTCTACGTAAGTATGCATTTTTTTAAAGCGTATACGTTCTCAGTTGTCATGTTTTTTTCTCCATGTGTCAGAGCAATATATAGAACTGCCTTGACATTTGTGTTTAAAACAAAATAGAACAACAAAAATATATGTTACAACAACAATAAAGTAGCTTCAACTGCCCCCAAAAAAAACACACACACAGATCAATAACAACCATATGTAATTTCAACAGCCAAAAGTAAATACACAGAACACTTAACAAACATATTCAACAGTCAAGTTGAAACACACACAGAACACTTAACAAACATATTCAACAGTCAAGTTGAAACACACACAGAACACTTAACAAACATATTCAACAGTCAAGTTGAAACACACACAGAACACTTAACAAACATATTCAACAGTGAACTTGAAACACACACAGAACACTTAACAAACATATTCAACAGCTCAAAATAAACACACAGACCAACAACAACTGTATCCAACTTCAGCAGCCAAAAGGAAAACACACAAAACAACAAAAACAATTTAGCCATCTCAAAAGCCAAAAGAAAAATGCAGTCAAATAACAAGTTAACTTTAACCAGAAGGAAAGTACATTAAAAAAAAAACAACCACAATGAAATAACCTCAAGAGCCAGAAAAGTTTATGTCCTAAGTGCTGGTTTTTTAGAGCACGCTCCAGCAAAAACTCAGCCAGCGGGCAGTAGATGTGGGTCTCAAACTTCAGGGCCTGTACAAGTTGTAGCATGTACTGGGAGACGTCGTCATCACTGGGGAGAGACAGTAAACAAATAGCCATTACATTAATCGAACACATCAACAAGTAACTATGGAAACAAAGACAATGAAACGGTCAAATATATTAACAAAATTATACAAGTAACTATGCCAACACAAACAGTGACACAGACAAACACATCAACACAGTTATACAAGTAACTATGGCAACAAAGACAATGACACAGCTAAAGACATCAACTTAGACAGTTACACAAGAAACTATGACAACAATGACAATGACACAGTTAAAGACATCAACTTAGACAGTTACACAAGAAACTATGACAACAAAGACAATGACACAGTTAAAGACATCAACTTAGACAGTTACACAAGAAACTATGACAACAAAGACAATGACAGTTAAAGACATCAACTTAGACAGTTACACAAGAAACTATGACAACAATGACAATGACACAGTTAAAGACATCAACTTAGACAGTTACACAAGAAACTATGACAACAAAGACAATGACAGTTAAAGACATCAACTTAGACAGTTACACAAGAAACTATGACAACAATGTCAATGACACAGTTAAAGACATCAACTTAGACAGTTACACAAGAAACTATGACTACAAAGACAATGACACAGTTAAAGACATCTTAGACAGTTACACAAGAAACTATGACAACAAAGACAATGACAGTTAAAGACACCAACTTAGACAGTTACACAAGAAACTATGACAACAAAGACAATGACACAGTTAAAGACATCAACTTAGACAGTTACACAAGAAACTATGACAACAAAGACAATGACACAGTTAAAGACATCAACTTAGACAGTTACACAAGAAACTATGACAACAAAGACAATGACACAGTTAAAGACATCAACTTAGACAGTTACACAAGAAACTATGACAACAAAGACAATGACACAGTTAAAGACATCAACTTAGACAGTTACACAAGAAACTATGACAACAATGTCAATGACACAGTTAAAGACATCAACTTAGACAGTTACACAAGAAACTATGACAACAAAGACAATGACAGTTAAAGACATCAACTTAGACAGTTACACAAGAAACTATGACAACAATGTCAATGACACAGTTAAAGACATCAACTTAGACAGTTACACAAGAAACTATGACAACAAAGACAATGACACAGTTAAAGACATCAACTTAGACAGTTACACAAGTAACTATGACAACAACGACAATGACACAGATAAATACAACAAAATAGACAGTTACACAAGAAACTATGACAACAAAGACAATGACACAGTTAAAGACATCAACTTAGACAGTTACACAAGAAACTATGACAACAAAGACAATGACACAGTTAAAGACATCAACTTAGACAGTTACACAAGAAACTATGACAACAAAGACAATGACAGTTAAAGACATCAACTTAGACAGTTACACAAGAAACTATGACAATAAAGACAATGACACAGTTAAAGACATCAACTTAGACAGTTACACAAGAAACTATGACAACAAAGACAATGACATCAACTTAGACACAGTTAAAGACATAAAGACAACTTAGACAGTTACACAAGAAACTATGACAACAAAATGACACAGTTAAAGACATCAACTTAGACAATTACACAAGTTAAAGACATCAACAGTAAAGACATCAACTTAGACAGTTACACAAGAAACTATGACAACAATGTCAATGACACAGTTAAAGATATCAACTTAGACAGTTACACAAGAAACTATGACAACAAAGACAATGACACAGTTAAAGACATCAACTTAGACAGTTACACAAGTAACTATGACAACAAAGATAGTGACACAGACAAATTCAACAACATAGACAGTTACACAAGTAACTATGGCAACAACAGACAAACTGAAAAACTATGACAGAAAGACAATAGACACAGTTAAAATCTTAGACAGTTACACAAGAAACTATGACAACAAAGACAATGACAGTTAAAGACATCAACTTAGACAGTTACACAAGAAACTATGAAACAATATGACACAGTTAAAGACATCAACTTAGAAAGTTACACAAGAAACTATGACAACAAAGACACAGCTAAAGACATCAACTTAGACAGCTACACAAGCAACTATGACAACAAAGACAATGACACAGTTAAAGACATCATCTTAGACAGTTACGCAAGTAACTATGACAACAAAGACAATGGCTAGTGGTGGATTCTGTTGTATTTTCTTTCACATGATGAACTTGCCAGCTCCATGCAAAACCTCATATTAGTCACATTTCACGACATGATCTTGTGGAGCAGTAATCAAATTCTTTCTTTGTCTCCTCTTAGACCCCTGGGAAATAGCCTCAAACTGACTAATTAATTTGTCAAAACATTTGTCAAAACATTGAGAATTGTAATGCAGGGCACAAATGTAAAAAGGCAATTATGTCTATTTCTTTACCCCCATGAAATATAGATTTTGTTCATTTGTTCATTACTGCTTTCTTTGAAAACATTCAAGTAGATGTATTAGAGTGTACAAAGAAGAAGAAGACCCCTGGGAAGAAAAACAGTGTTATAGTTTCATAAACTGTAAAAAAAATTCAAATACCAACTATTACAGTTTAAACATTAAATATATACATAAAGGCAGATGATCAAAAAACATCATAAAAAAAGATGGTCAGACAATGAAATACGTCAAGAGAGTCAGTAACTCAGTAAAAAAATCAATAAAAACAGCAAAATAATCAAATAAATCAAATGTAATACAGTTACACATTCAAATACATCAAGAAACTAAGCTGTCCATCAAATGAATCAGCAACAACAGCAACCACACATTCGAACACGTGAACAAAGATGGTTAATAAAAAATTTAATACATCCAAAAAGATCATGTCAGACCCAATGCCATAATGGTACAATCTAAGCTCTTTCCTGTTCATCTCTTGATGTTATCTTCCCAATTACAGGTCTGTATCCCAGATTCTGAACACCCGAAAACCGAATTATATAGAAATCAAAAGTTTTTTCAGCTGACTTTTGGGCAATTTTTGAACTGATTTTTGGGCGACTTGGGCTACTTTTGGCAATATCCGAAAACCAAAAAATCTGATTTCTAAAACACTGCTGTCCCGAGCTTTTCCTTCAGTTTGCAACATCTGCCTTCAAATTTTCCATCTATTACAATTTTCAAAAATTCTTTACATGTCAAAAATATTTAGCCGTCTAGTTTTCATCACCTTCATTAATTCTCTTTTTGTTCTTATCTTTTCTGGGACTTTATTTTCTTCTCTGAATGTGCTCATCATTCTCCTATATAGCCATATTTCACGAGTGTTAACGTGTGATTTTGAGAAGTGTTATGGTTGTATGCTCCTGGGGGAGCGAGGTTTGTTGAGTGCGTTGTTGTGGCAAACGTGCTATGTGGTTAAGTCGAGTTAAACATTTGTGAGCGGCATATGATGTTTGCATGAGCAGCTGAACTCTTGATTGTTATGTCATGTGACTAAAGAAGAAGTTATTATTAGCTAGAATAAGCTTGATGTGTGAAAGGTTAAAAGGTTAGGAAATATGTGAAAGGGGAGTAGACAGAGGTTTTCTAAGGGGATGGATGTGTCCCGGTGTTGCTCTTGTATGGAGGAGTTTGTGGATTTTGTCGCTGCAAGGATCAAGGTTTTTTTCTGATCCAGGAGGTTATTACAGTGCCAGGAGTGATGTTAGTATTATATGAGCACAGGTAGGTTGTCAAGATATGTTGGTAGTTACTTGTGCCTTTTTAATATAGGTGGGAATTTTGTTAGGCCCATATATGGCACACGAGGGGTGATATCACTAATTGAGTGATTACCCATTATTTTTTTCCGAGATTGACCACGGTCTTTGAGTTACTAATTTTCTAATTATTTGTGGAACCACGGTCTTTGAGTTTACTTATTTCTAAGTACAGTGTGGAAACTGGTCCTCTGGACAATGTTGCCGTTGTTGTTGTTAGGTTAGAAGTAGCAGAAACGCTAATGGTGTTGTCAAGAACAAAGTTTTGCATGTCCTCCACCAGCCATGTTTGGCAGGTAAGACTGTTTGTTTCTTGACAATGAGCCTCGGTTTTTTTTCCAACTGCTTGTTCGTTGTCCGTGTTTCTGTGCCATACATATGAGGAGTATATTGTTATTGTATTGTTATTGTTAAACAGAACTGACATCACTGCACTCCGGGCAAACTCATAGGAATGAGGAGTATATATAACACTTGATTACTCTTTTTTTTAAACCAGTTATTTGTCTGGTTGTTAATATTTATCTCATGATGTTGAATATAGCTTTAACAATTCCAACCCTCTTCTTATATTACGTCTGACATCTGTCATCTTCTGCTATTATGTTACCAAGATATTAGAAAATTGTTCAAGTATCTTCCCATTTATTATTATTTTTAAAGTTTGTCTCTCAACTTACTAATTATAATAGATTTTCTTTCTCTCGGTGGTAATGTCCAATCCACATTCATGACATACTGTTTACTTGCTGAACTAGTTCTCGTGATTCTTGGTCACTTTCAGCTAACAAAACTGTTTCATCTGAATATATATTGATCTTCCACCGATGTTTAGTTTTTGAAATTTCATTTTTGTGAATGACTTTTTATTTCTGCGTAGATATTTAATAGGGAGGAATTCTTTCCAGATCTTACTGTCATATTCTGTTCCCAGCAAAGGTTACTAAGTAATCTTGATTTTCCATCAACACCTATTTCTTTGGGGCATTAAATTAGTCTATCATGAAGCACTGCAGCTGGCCTCTTTGCAGGAAGTATTCATTTGCTCTGGCAGCATTGTGTGCTGTAGCAGCTGTTTTACAAGATGAGGTTGCCATCCCCATACATAACCTCACATTAGTTGCTTCTTCCAACATGCCTAAGGGAGAAGTAACCCTTTCTTTCTTTACCTCCTCAGAGACTACACAAGGGCTGCAACCTCATGTGGTAACACAAACTACTTCAGACACTAACCCTGACAGAACACTGCAGTTCTAGCTTCTTCAAAAGGGGGCTTAACCTAGTGGTCACCTCCATTCTGCTGAAGAAAAGAAGCAGTATAAAAACATGCATCTCCCTTTATTACTGCGATCTCAGGACTTTGAACTGAAGCCAGGACAGCCCATCCGGATTTTCTTGCACAAAGTTTATTGGTGAAACCTGTGGCAACTGACCTGAGCTCACTGTTCAAACATTTGACAGCAAATTCTCGGACATTGTGGTCTGGGTACTCAAAGTCCAGGATCTCAAGGGCATAGTCCACAGGAAGAGGGGGCCACGTCTGCAACAATGCTGTCATCTGAAGAAAAAAAGTACATAAATAAATGGCAATGCAAAATAAACAACAATATTACACTTAACTTTCATTATAAATGTATAGATAATGGGAATAAATGTGGCAAACGAATGACTGGAGAAACATCATTACAAGATGTAGACCGATATTTTCTTTGTTTGTTAAGGTGATTGGAGGAGAGCAGGCTAGTATCAGTTGAAATTCATTACATCCTCTCATCCACATTCTTGTTCTACCCTGTTCAACCTAATTGTCGGTTATAATTAGGGTATTTAATGTCATTTTATTTTAAGTTTTGTG
The DNA here is from genome assembly GCA_024509875.1 of Oreohelix idahoensis. Lineage (NCBI taxonomy): Eukaryota > Metazoa > Mollusca > Gastropoda > Stylommatophora > Oreohelicidae > Oreohelix > Oreohelix idahoensis. The sequence goes on along the minus strand of JAMPIV010022229.1, from coordinate 111,324 downwards.
TTATATTCAAATTCATATTGTCCTCTGCATACATATATAGTGGTAACAATTTAGACCAGGATTTCTCAAAGGGGTTCCACAGAGGTCACTAGGGGTTCTGTGAAAAGTCAAAAGGGATTCCGCGAGAGATGGTGATTGAAAAAACATAAACATTGTTGTTCTGATAGCGCATACAGTGGTGGCAAGTGACCAAGCAGACTATAATTTTATTCATATGGCTTTGGCCTATGGTTTGTAGTAGCTTTACTATTAAACATTGTCAATAAATTTTCATGTTGTAAATAACATTAATTAAAATAAATTTACAACCTCTATTTAAACTATTTTCTACCAAGCGCCTACCCTGGAATAAGTTAATTCCATTTTGGCTTTAGCCAGTTATGTAACACAAATATAATATGTTTACCTAATGAGGTTTTAAAATTTATGAAAGGGAAAGAAAGACATTAATTTCAAGAAAGGTTTGCTAAGTTTAACTACCTGTTCTTTTCAAGAAAGGTTGGCTAAAGTCATTTTTTGTTTGTTTTAAATATGAAAGAAAACAACTTTTGTACATATTTTATTTCATTAACATCTTCTAGAGTAGAAATTTTGTATAAGACTTTTGAATAAGGTAAACAAAAAAATCAAGTAGGAAATTTAAAAAAGAAAAAAACTGATGTTTCTTCTACCTACACAATGACTTGTATTAGAGCTGATATCCTTTGTCGGGAGGGGAAACCACACAAAACAAGTAGGCTAATAATAAGTCGGCCAAAATAAACAGATCCACAGAAAAAAAAAATCATTCCTTACTCAAAAGAACATTGACAATTATTAATAGATTATTATATTTACAACTTACTGATCATGCTATCGTACCATGAGCTGTAGATATAAAAATAATTTTTTTATCCAGGGATTCCCTGAGACCTGAACATTATTTCAAGGGTTCCCCGAGACCTGAACATTATTTCAAGGGTTCCCCGAGACCTGAACATTATTTCAAGGGTTCCCCGAGACCTGAACATTATTTCAAGGGCTCCTCTAGGATAAAAAGGTCGAGAAAGGCTGATATAAACAAAAGTTGGAGGAAAAGGTAGTAATCAAAATAAGAATACAAATGGCAAGAGGTTAATTTCACAGCTTAAGGCCACTCTTAGGGCATGTCTCAATGGCCACTGGAAAATTCTCAAATAACTTAAGAACAGAGGCAGAAGCACTTTAAAACAGCTTCAACTACCATCATGGAAGAAAAAAAGATGTTGATAGAGTGCTCCTCACTGACTCAGTATCAGTCATCACTGCCCTCAAGAACAATCAAAAACAATGAATTAGACAACCTGGCAGAAGCACCAATTGAAACAGCTATGCATTCAAAAAAGTAAAAGTACAGAGCATCCCTGCCCTCTGTGATACATTGAAAAGGAGAAGAAGGAAAGAAGATAAACAGAAGATGGGGCTACATATGAAGAGTTAAAAGCACTAATCAGAAAAAAACTATAGAGAAAACTGGCAATAAGAACACCGAGAGTCCGATACTGCAGAACCATACTATACATTACCAACACAAGATCAAGTGATCATTTTCAGACTATGAAATGGCCATTGCAGACTCAGATACCATCTGTACAACACATTAAAAAATCAGACAGACATATACTCATACATGCCCATGTGGAGGAATACAAACAAGCAGTTGAACAGATACTCCAAAACTGTCAGCTCCATGAGAGACGCAAGCTGGCAACATGGCCTTCTCCAACCTAATTGAGGAAGAAACTGTATGGTGATGAGAGAAGCCTGAGACACACTGCCAGCTTTATAAGATAGGCGTGGTTATAGGGCAAGTAAGCATTTAGAATGCTGAAGATTTACCTTTGCCACGTCGGTGTAACTATTCCACTTGACTGACTGTAGCACTTTGTTGAGGGCATTGGGAAACCTCTGCCGAACTTCGTATCGTAGCAACCAGATGAGATCTTTGTCTTGTTCAAATAGCTGGTCTGACTGGTACAGCGCCTGATTCAACTGCTCTATGTGTGACTTGCTTACTTTCATACTCTGTCATTTCATAAGGAATAAAATAATACTTTTATCATCATTTGGAATAACTTAAAACTTACTTTTATAATCTTGTGGAATGAATTAATACTTACTTTCATAATCTTTCTTTTGTGTTACTTAAACTGACATTTTTACTCCATTATTTAGCAATGAATCAACACATTAATAGTTCCCTTAATGAAAGTTTGTAATCTTTAAAACAATCCTTGTGCATTTTCAGGAAAATATGGAAACGGCGCACATTACACTGTGACAACTAAATTGAATACCCATTAGAAAAAGACATATGCCTTTAAATATTTTCATGGTGCACTGTTCAGTGTGTTAAAAATGTTTACACCAGCTTTTTGGGAAAACATTGTAAAAGATATCCTTACAATTACAGAAAAAACTGTAGCTGTTAATTAATTAAAATGTATTGTCCTTTTGTAAAACTGACTCCGTACTATTTTCTTCTTTTTTTGTTGTTGAAATAATGTTAATTAATTATTTAATGTCAAGTCAGTCCTATTGTATGGATCTGAGACATGGAGAACAACAAAAACAACAACCAAAAAGCTACAGACTTTTATAAACAGGTGCTTGCGTAGAATAGAAGGACTGAAATGGTATGACAAAGTCACAAATGTGGAATTGATGACAAGAACCAGACAAGTGCCAGTTGAACAAGAGTTGAGAAGAAGACAATGGCGATGGATAGGACACACATTGAGGAGATCTGCTGATAGCATTACAAGGCAGTCCTGGAATCCACAGGGAAAGAGAGGCAGAGGTAGACCCAAAAAACACACGGAGAAGAGAATTGGATACAGAGGTAAAAATGATGAGGAAAACATGGAAAGAACTTGAGCGGATGGCACAGGACAGGAAGACTTGGCATGTGTTTGTTGAAGGCCTAAGCTCCTCGGGGAGCTAAAGGGTATTGATTGATTATTTAAATTTCATTCCCTGGCTTTTTTCTTTGCCATTCCATGTCATTTTTGACGGGTTTCTCTGTGATTTCATAGCCAATGCATCCAGATAACTTCTGACTTGAAAAAGATCCAATTAGGAAATGACCACAGGAGAAATTTAGCTGTCATCAGGGCATGCAGCAGAAAGAGCAGACAATAATTCATTCCTGTCATATGTTTTAAAAATGGGTTATCTGCTCTAAGTTAATATTTATATACTCAGTTGTTATTGAATAAGTTAACAGTATTATATTCTTAATGAGAATAAATGCAGGTAATGATAACAGGGTTGAATTTGAAGAAGCACCAATACAAGATGTAGAATTGTACACATATCTTGGCAGCAATATAGACAAAGTTGGAGGGACAGACAGTGATATCAAAATAAGAATACAAAAAGCAAGAGGAGCTTTCATTGCATTGCGAAATATATGGAGATCAAGAGAAATCGGATCCAACACGAAAATAAGAATCTTCAACTCAAATGTGAAGTCAGTACTATTATATGGCTCTGAGACATGGAGAACAACAAAGACAACAACCAAAAAGCTACAGACTTTCATAAATGGGTGCTTGCGTAGAATAGAGGGATTAAAATGGTATGACAAGGTTACCAATGTGGAACTGAGGACAAGAACTAGATAAGTGCCAGTGGAACAAGAGATGAGAAGAAGACGATGGAGATGGATAGGACACACACTGAGAAAACCTGTTGATAGCATTACAAGGCAGTCCTTGTTCTGGAATCCCCAGGGCAAGAGAAGCAGAGGTAGACCAAGAAGCACATGGAGAAGAGAGCTGGAAACAGAGGTGAAAATGATAAGGAGAACGTGGAAAGAACTTGAGATGATGGCACGTGACAAGAGGACTTGGCATGTGTTTGTTGAAGGCCTATGCTCCTTTGGGAGTGGAGGGTTATGAATGAATTATATTCTTGTCATTTAGCAAAGAATAAGTTAACAGTTTTATGTTCTTGTCATTTAGCAAAGGAATAAGTTAACAGTTTTATATTCTTGTCAATTAGCAAAGGAATAAGTTAACAGTTTTATATTCTTGTCATTTAGCAAATTAATAAGTTAACAGTTTTATATTCTTGTCATTTAGCAAAGTAATAAGTTAACAGTTTTATATTCTTGTCATATAGCAAAGTAATAAGTTAACAGTTTTATATTCTTGTCATTTAGCAAAGTAATAAGTTAACAGTTTTATATTCTTGTCATATAGCAAAGTAATAAGTTAACAGTTTTATATTCTTATCATTTAGCAAAGTAATAAGTTAACAGTTTTATATTCTTGTCATATAGCAAAGTAATAAGTTAATAGTTTTATATTCATCTCATTTAGAAGAGGAATAAGTAAACAGTTTTATATTTTTGTTATTTTGCAAAGGAAACTTTTATCACCTGTCATTTAGCAAGAAAAAAAGTAAATTGCTTTTTATCAAATGAGAGGAAGTTAAACAGGCAGCAAAGAATAAAAAAAAATATTAAATAGAAATAATACAAAAAGATTTCATAACTTACAGGTGAGCCTGCTGTACCATCTGGTTCCATGTTCTTAGACGCACATTCCAGCACCTGGACAACAAACAGAAGATCAGTTAAATGTCCAATGACGATCACATATTTAAAAAGTTATGTGTCCACAAGAACTAAATATAGCAACACTGCCACCTTACCATGCTTGTTGTGTTAGGTGACTAAAGATCTGCAACATTTTATTAAAAGCTACTGATGATTACAGTGCTGATGGCGATAATGATGACAATGTTGGTGGTGATAACGATGATGACATTGCTAGGGGGGAATAATGATGATGAAAATGCAGATGGAAAACAACAAAGAAGCGAAGGACATAATATTTTCTGTAATAAGAACTATCTATAAATCTAATTTTGTACAATACAGAATCATCCAGTGATGCTAACTGAAATTTGCTTGCTTATGGTTGAAAGAGCCTGTCTTGATGACATGAGGCAAATGATGTAAATAAAAATGATAAAAGAGAAGGACACTGCAGTATTGCTCCATGCAGCTCCCTGGTCTCTGATGACATGAAGATGGATTAGGACCACTGCACCCTAAGGAATGTTGTACGTAACAGGTGACTAATATGAGGTTGTGTATGAGGCTGGCAACCTCATCGTGTACAACAAATGTCTTGATGACATGAGGCAAATGATGTAAATAAATATGATAACAGAGAAGGACACTGCAGTATTGCTCCATGCAGCTCCCTGGTCTCTGATGACATGAAGACAGATTAGGACTACGGCACCCTAAGGAATGTTGTACGTAACAGGTGACTAATATGAGGTTGTGTATGAGGCTGGCAACCTCATCGTGTACAACAAATTGTTAATGAAACCACCGCTGCAAGAGGAGCATGGGAATGATTGGTACAGGCTTCCTGAAAGGTGGACCAGCTGTAGCTTGGCTCTATGTTCTCTAAGGTGCACTAAGGAAAATGATTATGATGGTGATGGTGGTGACAGTGATGATGATGATGGCAGTGATGATGATGATGGCAGTGATGATGATGATGATGGCAGTGATGATGATGATGATGTCAGTGATGATGATGATGGCAGTGATGATGATGATGGCAGTGATGATGATGATGGCAGTGATGATGATGATGGCAGTGATGATGATGATGATGATGATGGCAGTGATGATGATGACAGTGATGATGATGGTGGTGGTGGTGATGATGGCAGTGATGATGATGATGATGGCAGTGATGATGATGACAGTGATGATGATGATGTCAGTGATGATGATGATGGCAGTGATGATGATGATGGCAGTGATGATGATGGCAGTGATGATGATGATGACAGTGATGATGATGATGACAGTGATGATGATGATGATGACGGTGATGATGATGATGATGGCAGTGATGATGATGATGACAGTGATGATGATGGCAGTGATGATGATGGCAGTGATGATGATGATGACAGTGATGATGATGATAACAGTGATGATGATGACAGTGATGATGATGATAACAATGATGATGATGATGGCAGTGATGATGATGATGATGATGACAGTGATGATGATGGCAGTGATGATGATGATGGCAGTAATGATGATGATGGCAGTGATGATGATGATGGCAGTGATGATGATGATGACTGTGATGATGATGATGAGTGATGATGATGATGACATTGATGATGATGATGGCAGTGATGATGATGACAGTGATGATGATGACAGTGATGATGATGATGGCAGTGATGATGATGATGATAGTGATGATGATGACAGTGATGATGATGATGGCAGTGATGATGATGACAGTGATGATGATGACTGATGGTGATGATGATGACAGTTATGATGATGACAGCGATGATGATGACAGTGATGATGATGATGACAGTGATGATGATAGTGATGATGATGAGTGATGGTGATGACAGTGATGGTGATGACAGTGATGGTGATGATGATGACAGTGATGGTGATGATGATGACAGTGATGGTAATAGTGATGATGATGACAGTGATGGTGATGATAATGACAGTGATGATGATTGTGATGATGATGATGGTGATGATGATGGTGATGACAGTGATGATGATGATGGCAGTGATGATGATAGTGATGATGATGATGGTGATGATGATGACAGTGATGATGATGACAGTGGTGATGATGATGGCAGTGATGATGATGATAGTGATGATGACCGTGATGATGATGGTGATGATGATGGTTGGATAGTGATGATGAAGATGATGGTGAAGATGATGATGATGAACTATAGAGAAATCTAATTTTGTACAATGAAGAGGTCATTACCGTATCGTAAGGTGGGTAGATGAGGTAACCACCGCCGACGTCTGCTACATCAGGAAAGCTGATCTTCAAGAATGTCGCATCCATGCACATACAGTTTAAGGACACACCACCTGAAGGGTCAGAGTTCATACAATCATTAAAAAAAAAAAAATTTCATATCTGCTACGTGCCCTGAGTAGTTCCCCGGGTTGATACGACAACTGCTCCCTCAAGCATGTCACAAGAGGCAACTAACATGAGGTTGAGATTGAGGCTGGCAACCTTGTCATGTACAACAACCTGCTATTGAATCTACAGCTTCAAGAGTAGATAAATGGTTTGGTGTAGGCTTCCTGGCAGCTCCATGCTCCGTAGGAAGCAAACAGGAAAATGAAGCATGACATAAACGCTACGCCCCTTGTAGTTTACAAAGTAACAGGACTACTGCACCCTCATGCGTGTCCTAAGAGGTGCTTATGTACGAAGCTGTGCATAAGGCTGGCAACCTGATCACATAAAACATAGTGCTTCAGTAACCACCACAGCAAGAGGACATGAATGATTTGATGCAAGCTTACTGCTGTGGTAGCTTACTGCTGTGGTAGCTTACTGCTGTGGTAGCTTACTGCTGTGGTAGCTTCCTGCTGTGGTAGCTTCCTGCTGTGGTAGCTTCCTGCTGTGGTAGCTTCCTGCTGTGGTAGCTTCCTGCTGTGGTAGCTTCCTGCTGTGGTAGCTTACTGCTGTGGTAGCTTACTGCTGTGGTAGCTTCCTGCTGTGGTAGCTTACTGCTGTGGTAGCTTACTGCTGTGGTAGCTTCCTGCTGTGGTAGCTTACTGCTGTGGTAGCTTACTGCTGTGGTAGCTTACTGCTGTGGTAGCTTACTGCTGTGGTAGCTTCCTGCTGTGGTAGCTTCCTGCTGTGGTAGCTTACTGCTGTGGTAGCTTACTGCTGTGGTAGCTTCCTGCTGTGGTAGCTTACTGCTGTGGTAGCTTACTGCCCTGTAAGGACTGAAAATGGTAAAGAAATAAGAAGGACATATGTACTATGGGAGCCACGGTAACGCAGTGGTTAGTGCACTGGCTTCCTAGCTCGGTGGTCCATGGTTCGATCCCCAGTTGAGGTGGAATTTTTTTAGACCGCAAACGGCTCCGGGGTTGACCCAGCCTCATGAATTGGGTACCAGAACAACTCTGGGAAGGTTAAGGCGGCCGGCGTGATGCTGACCACGTCACCCCTAGTGTGCCGGTGGTCAAGATAATACGGGCCTAACACCGTATTCCCAATATGCCTCAATAGGCATGTAACAGGATCCTTCCTTTCCTCCATATGTACTTTCTCCATTTGTTGCCTAACTGTTGCCTGACTGTAGTAACAGAACATTAACTTGGACAGACCAGCAGAACAAGGAGCAGACACTGGCATTGGGTAAGTGAGACAAACAGTGAGACAAACAGCTGACAATCCTTGTTGTGGACACCCCAGGTTAACACATTAACTCCGAATTGAAAAACACACCGTGGCCGAATTAAATTTTTTTCCCATTTTCATCCTGTAGGTGTTTGTACAAAGTAAGCTGTAGTTTTCGTAATTGTTTACATATTTTTATGAATTACATGTCATTTTAAAGATAAATGAATGTACTATTACAATAAACACCGGTTGTAACTCTAATAGAGGTTGTTGCTAATTAACGGCCCTCCAATGGCCGAGGACTTGCAATATTTTCACAATTATAACTGCTTGCGCCTCATCTCTATCAAAATCACTATTTCAATCAATGTGCACACCGTTTTTCCCAATATTGTCCTCAATAGGATCTATCAGTCAATTGTTGAAACACCTTCCTATTCAGCTCCAGATGTGCATTTTTTTCCTATTTAGTTGCCACGGTAAACAGTTTTACACGATTTGGTAACTAACCCAAAACACTGAAAAATATGAACATAATATCAATTTTCCAGTGTTCTACAACAACCATGCTTTGGGAATTTGTTTTCCGGTGGCAACTTAAAATCTCGAACCAGATCAGAGAGTGTTTCAGTACATTTTTCAGTGAGACAAACATTAGATGGTGCTCTGTGTCCTTGTGTGAGCTGGACAGCCCCAGTTAATGTGTTAAGTGACAATAGAGGGAGACAACAACACACCTAGAGCAGAGAATCAGACAAAGACATGAAGGGGATAATGACGACAAGGAAAGACCTTGAAAGGATGGCACAGGACAGGAGGGCTTGGCTTGTTGAAGGCCTATACTCCATGGGGAGCTCAAAGATAACGATTGAATCAATACATTACCAAGTGGGTAGCAGTGCTCCTCTGGCTGTTGTAAGAGGTCTTGTGGCCACATAGGCAGCTCCCGATCTCCTCTCTGTAACCGTAACTTGAAGTCATAGACTGGGATGTTCACCCATGATGACAAGTCCTGAAAACAAACCAGGGCGGATTCATTTAACTTTAACCAGATGACTAAAACATGACATAAAACATAAACCAGATGGGTAAAACTTTAATCAGACTTCAGCTTTAACCAGAAATTTAAAACTTTAACAAGATGAGTAAAACTTTAGCCAGATGGGTAAAACTTAACCAGATGGGTAAAACTTTAGTCACACAGATAAAACTCTAACCAGACAGAATAACTTTAACCAGAGAAGTAAAACTTTAACCAGGCGGCTAAAACTATAACCAGATGAGTAAAACTTTAACCAGATATGTAAAACTTTAATCAAACGAGCAAAACTTGAAATAAAACTTTAACCAGATGGGTAAAACTTTAATCAGACAGGTAAAACTTTAACCAGAGAGGTTAACTTTAATCAGATGGGTAAAACTTTAACCAGATGGCTAAAACTTTAACTAGATGAGTAAAACTTGGAATAAAATTTTAACCAGACGGGTAAAACTTTAACTAGAAGAGTAAAACTTTAACCAGATAGGTAAAACTTTAACTAGATGAGTAAAACTTGGAATACAATTTTAACCAAACGGGTAAAACTTTAACTAGAAGAGTAAAACTTTAAAACCAGATAGGTAAAACTTTAACTAGATGAGTAAAACTTGGAATAAAATTTTAACCAGATGGGTAAAACTTTAACTAGAAGAGCAAAACTTTAACCAGATGGGTAAAAATTAATGTTATCAGACCTAAAGGTCGTTTATATTTGGACATGCCCCCTAATATAACCGACTAGGTTGAACTGGACGCACTTCACCAAAACGAGGCAAAGTTTTATTTTTAAAAAAAAGATGGGTGAAACTTTAGCAAGATGAGTAACACTTTAACCAGATAGGTAAAACTTTAATCAGTTGGGTAAAACCTTAACCAGATCAGTAAAACTTTAACCAGATAGGTAAAACTTTATCTAGATAGGTAAAACTTTAACTAGATAGGTAAATTGTAAACTAAACAAATGATAACCAGAAAAGCACAGACTGTTATAAGGTACTAGCACAGAATACAAACAGTTTGCAAAGAACCAGATACATACCATTTGGGACAAATTGTGAGGAAAAGATGCTGTTGTTGGATAAGCCACGCACTTAAAAAAAAACAACCAGTGAATAGTATTACAAGGTTGTCCTTGTTCTGGAATCCCAAGGCAAGAGAAAAAAGGGAAGACTACTGCTGATGCAGAAAGTCTACACAAAATCACCTATGCTCTCTTGCAGCAATGGCTTTGGTAGCAATCTGTTTTAAATGGTGCATTTGCTAGTCTCCACACAGACCTCCAGGAACTACATGGGGAGATCATTTTCCTAGTCTCCACACAGACCTCCAGGAACTACACGGGGAAATATTCCTAGTCTCCACATAGACCTCCAGGAACTACATGGGGAGATATTCCTAGTCTCCACATAGACCTCCAGGAACTACATGGGGAGATATTCCTAGTCTCCACATAGACCTCCAGGAACTACATGGGGAGATATTCCTAGTCTCCACATAGACCTCCAGGAACTACATGGGGAGATATTCCTAGTCTCCACATAGACCTCCAGGAACTACATGGGGAGATATTCCTAGTCTCCACACAGACCTCCAGGAACTACATGGGGAGATATTCCTAGTCTCCACATAGACCTCCAGGAACTACATGGGGAGATATTCCTAGTCTCCACACAGACCTCCAGGAACTACATGGGGAGATATTCCTAGTCTCCACATAGACCTCCAGGAACTACATGGGGAGATATTCCTAGTCTCCACATAGACCTCCAGGAACTACATGGGGAGATATTCCTAGTCTCCACATAGACCTCCAGGAACTACATGGGGAGATCTCTGAACCACCTTTTTTTTAAAACAGGCTTCCTGTATTTTTTTTCCCCTCCATAATTCACTTAGTCATCATTAGAACTTGATCACACTAAATTAAAAATATACAAGAGCTGTAAGCACCCAATTGACAGATTGGTTAGAGCGCTGGTATCTCGGGGCAAAGGTACCAGGTTCGACTCATGGTACCGACATGCTCCAGTCTACCCAGCTGTAAATGGGTACCTGACTTTGAGTTGGAGAAGGAAAAGACAGCGAGGAAGGGAAGTGGTCACCCCCACCTCTCAATGCTGGACCCAGTATGGTGAAGTCTCTAACACTTAACTCCTCTATGGTAGTATCTGCTATGGGACAACTGTAACATTTTTTTTTTTAACAAGAGCTGCGTAATTTCTGTACTTCTGTCTCTCTTTCTTTACACTCTAGCATTCTGCACTAAATTTTCTGATCGAACATCATCACCAATCAAGAACTGCTAACTCTGAGTCACCAAGAAGACATGTACCATCATAGCAGATAGATACTGGAATAGGGTTGGCCACATCCTCAGAAGAGATCTTGATGCCATCACCAGAACTGTCATGATATGGACTCCAGAAGGAAAGCAAAAGTGAGGTTGGCCACAAGCCAGCTGGTGGAGAACTGTGGAAGCAGAGATGCAATGCATGAACCAGAGCTAGGGCACCACACAAAGGATGGCTGCCAACCAAGCAAGGTGAAGGCAGATTGTTTCTGCCCCACAAGACGCCACCAGGCTTGATGGTCACTGTTTTGTCAGTCAGCGGCCAAGAACTAAAAAAGAAGATAATCAGAACAAGCTAACCTTTCTCTTGGTGTTGCTCCCAATGGTGTATAGAGCGAAGCACAGCCTTGCTGCATGTGGCAGATCGGCCACATTTATATCAAAGACAACATCTGTTTTCACACTGCAGGCTCTGTCCACCACTGTCAGCTCCTCTGTCTCTCTTTCTTTACACAAGGACTCCCCTCCATGGTAGACACCAACATATAATTTGATCTGAAACAAAGCAGGAGAGAACAATCATATTTTAGTTTTGTGCATATCCCAAATTTTTACCTTGTAAGATGTTAAAGACTTTCATTAATGGGTGCTGGAGTAGAATAGAAGTATTAAAATGGTATGACAAGATCACTAATGTAGAATTGATGACAAGAACCAGGCACTTGCCAGTGGAATAAGAGATGACAAGATGAAGCTTTCAGACAAGAAGAGTCATCGAGTTCATAGCATTATAAGGCAGTCTGTTCTGGAATCCTCAGGGTAAGACAAGCACAGGGACCTAAGACGCGTCAACAGTGAGAAATGCAGTTAGCGACCTATAGCTAGACTGCTTGCGTCAGGGTCAGCGAACCAGAGCTGACCAAGACCCTACTCCACCTCCAAGTGGTGGTCCTGGAAACAGGCTGCATCACTGCAGTCTGGCTGAGTGAGTAGGGATCGAAGAGGGAAGGCTAACCCGGTCCCAAAAATGCAGTGCTGAAGTCGGATGTGTCGACCGAAAGGTGCAAATATCGCAGCTTCGCTGTAAATGGACACAACGCAACCAACGTCCTTTTCAGGACTAACGAAGAAGAAGAAGACAAGCAGAAGTAGACGGAAAAAACCCACGGAAAAGAGACCTGGAGACAGAAATGAAAATTATCAGGAAGACATGGAAAAACTGTGAGCCAACGTGGCAAGAGGATTTGGCAACAGCACGTGGCAAGATGATTTGGCAACAGCCCGTGGACAGAGGATTTGGCAACAGCACGTGGCAAGAGGATTTGGCAACAGCACATGGCAAGAGGATTTGGCAACAGCATGTGGCAAGAGGATTTGGCATGTGTCTGTGGCAAGAGGATTTGGCATGTGTCTGTGGCAAGAGGATTTGGCATGTGTCTGTGGCAAGAGGATTTGGCATGTGTCTGTGGCAAGAGGATTTGGCATGTGTCTGTGGCAAGAGGATTTGGCATGTGTCTGTGGCAAGAGGATTTGGCATGTGTCTGTGGCAAGAGGATTTGGCATGTGTCTGTGGCAAGAGGATTTGGCATGTGTCTGTTGCTCTATGGTGAGCAAAGAGTAATGAATGAATTAATTGAAAGGTTATTAGCAATGAAGCCAGATTTATTACATTATTGTAGTAAAGCCACAGGTTGATATCTTTCTTGTAATTAAGGTAAAGGATCCCATTACACGCACATTGAGGCATATTGGGAATATGGTGTTAGGCCCATATTTTCTTGACCATCGGCACACTAGATGTGATGTGGTCAGCATCATGCCGGCCGCCTTAACCTTCCCAAAGTTGCTCTGGTACCCAATTATTGAGGCTGGGTCGACCCCGGAGCCGTTTGCGGTCTAAAAAATCCCACCTCAATTGGGGATCGAACCATGGACCAGCGAGCTAGGAAGAAAGTGCACTAACCACTGTTAATTAAGCTTTTAACATAATAACTGATGTCCTGAGTAGTTCCCAGTGGTTTGTAAGTAGACAAAGAAAGACTAAGATTCTGTGATCTCAGGCACGTCACAAGAGGCGGCTAAAATGAGGTTGTATCTGACGCTGGCAAGTACATTATGTAGAGCAAACTATTATAGAAACCAGTACTGCAAGAGTACATGAATGCAATGCTTTGATGCAGAAGGCATTCTGTAAGGGGACTAACTACAGTCGTGGCTCTATGCTTAATGTATAGCAAATAGGGAGAAGAAAGAAAGATATATCTGATTTATTTTCAATAAACATCTCAAATGGTTTTCTTACAATAACTAAAGTCAACTCTCGACTATTGTTTGTCAGCCTGTCTTGTAATTCTGTTTCAAAACAATATCAGTTCATTTGGAGAAGAGATAAGGAAAGAGATATGAAAGGAAAAAGGAAGACATGGAAAGACCTTGAGCTGATGGCACGGGATAGGAAGACTTGGTATAAGTATCCTGAAGACCTATGCTCCTTGGGGAGCTGAAGGGTTTGTTGTTATAGTTGTTTAACTCTGAAGGGTTTGTTGTTATAGTTGTTTAACTCTGAAGGGTTTGTTGTTATAGTTGTTTAACTAGGGCTGCTAACTTTAACTAGGGCTGCTAACTTTTCGCTCTTTCGCAGCCAATACCAAGCTGAAGACTCCTTGGTATTATCTACACTGTAGATCTGGGCTTTTCCTGTGGCTTTTCTGCCTTACCGAAATGTGCTGAGTTGAAGTCATGAGATCCAGTTTCTCCAGCTTGGCTTGCATTTAAAGGATCATCACATCTGGTCCCAAACTAGGAGTAAGAAGCGCGTGGCATACTGTGCATTCCCCGCCATCCAAGGGGGCTCTCGAAATATGCAGAGCTAAAATACTGTGCTCTGGTTCTGGGCACGTCCTGCACAGAGCCACCTCTCAGCTCCCCTAGCCTATCACTGGGTACATAGTGAGATCCTCCTGCATGCAGTCAACCAGGTCAAAGCCAAAGTATCACATCTGGGGCTCAAGTCACTCCTCCAAGATTAGTGTGCAATGCTGGGTTCTTAACAAGTTTCCCCACAGGGGGAATCCCTGGAAGTGTGTGGATGATTTCAAGTGTCAGCGAGGATGTAATTAGTCTCACAGACATAAGATCACTTCCACGTACATATATTGTAGCATTGTGCATAATAATAATAATAATAAATTCTTTAAGCACCAAACACGGCGTATAAGGCAGAAACCAGTGCTCTCCAGGTTGTTCGTTGTGACGCCACTCCTCTTAGCTCTTGCACATTGTTTAATCCCAACGTTCTTCCTTCTCTTATTATTGTTCTTCTGAGTGTTTCTTTTGGTCTTCCTTTTTTCCTCTTACCCTCAGGAACCCAAGTGAGCGCCTGCAATGGTATTCTGTTGTTTTGCATTCGTAGGACATGACCGATATATGACCATCGTCTTTTCCTTATAAAGTTGGAGACATATTTCTGCCTAGAGTCTTCTCTTATTTGTCGATTAGTCTTGAATTCTTTCCAACTGATGTTCATGAGTTTTCTAAGACATTTGTTCTCCAATGATTTTGTTATTTTCCAACTCTCACAGCCGTATGTTAACACTGAGATAATATTTGAATTAAACAGACGAAGCTTGGTATGTATATTCAATGATCGTAATTTCCAAATGTTAGATAATCTATTGAAGGCGCTAGCTGCCAAAGCAATTCTAGTATGGATTTCTCTTGTTGTGTCACCATCCTGAGTCATTTTACTGCCTAAATAATTGAAACTTTCAACTTTCTGTAGTTTGTCCCCGTTCAAGATGATATTAAAGGCCTCGTTAGAAAAGTTCATAACTTTAGATGTATGCTTTCTTTTCTATTTTCATTCACCTCACTGTGCATTAAAACAAGACAAAAACAGGTTTTCTCAACATCTGTCCAATCCTCTTCAGCGACTTCTTCTCATTTCTAGTTCTACTGGCACTTGTCTAGTTCTTGTCATTAGTGACCTTGACATATCATTTCAATCCTTCTATTCTACACAAGCAGCCATTATGAAAGTCTGTAGCATTTTTGTTGTTCTCCATACTTCACAGCATATAATAGGATAGGACTGACTTGACATTTGAATTGAAAATTCTGACTTTTGTGTTAGACCTGATTTCTTTTGATCTCCACATATTTCCCACGCAATGTTTACACTAAACCAATAACTACCTTTGAACCATCAGCAAGCTGAAGCTTAGAAATTCCCTTGATCTGAATTCTGTATTGAGCCTCAATGTTCCAAACGACAATGTTATTATCAGCTCGGGTGCCGTTCTCTTTGGGTGTACAGACACTGTGAATATTAAGAAGTGTTGGGCGACGAATTGGGACTGGTGGTGTGGCCTCTGTAAAGAAAAGATAGCAAAAGCAAAATAATTATTATGTTTGTTCCAGATACTTTATGTCAAAAGTCCATGCTTTTTAATATTAAACAGATTCCTTGAAAGATTTATAATTGCCAGTTACTGATATGTGTGTTACCAGGGCCCAAAAGGGGAGCAAAGAATAGTAACACTGTGACCTTCCATGCATGTCATAAAAGACGGTTGGACATGGAGCCAGTTACCCCATCATGTACAAATTTTAAAACCACAAAAACTTCAACAAACAACATGGGCATATCAACCAAAAACAATAAAACTCTGCCATCCAAGACAGGAGATGGAGGTGCATGATGCAACTCAGTGAAAGCTGGAAGGAGCCTGTATTACTGACTAGCCTTCTTTCTTCTAGGAAAACCTCCGGATTTGCCACCTGGAATGTTCATACATTGATCAAACAAGGGAAAACTGTACAGGTGGCAGCAGAAATTAGGGACTACAAGATCAATATCTTGGGACTGTGAAAAACAAGATGGAAGGGGGTAGACTGAAGGAAACTGAGCACAGGTACAATGGTGCTGTCCTCAGAACATTAAGAAGACGGCTCACACCACAGTGAGAGGGTAGCTCTAATGCTATCTAAAGAATCCCAGAAAGCACTCGTAGATTGGGAAGCAGTGGGACCCAGAGTTATAATAGCAACATTCAAACCAGCTCATTTATGAAAGTCTGTAGCTTTTCAGTTGCTGCTTTTATTGAAATGCTGTTAGTGTACTTTCAACTCAGTGTATTCCCAAGTTCATACTCACAGCCGGGAAAAGGTAATCCATGTGAGCACAAAACATATTTGAATCATCATGTTTAAGAATATGTTACAACAGTTCCACATAATTTATTTACGCAGCACAAAGCTCTTCCATAAAAATACTACGAGGCCGTACAAGATCATTTTAAACAACTTGTCTCTTATCACATGCCAGAACACATCACTCCATAAACCAAGCTGCTCAGTACCAAGGTGCATACACAAAGCCGCAGAAAGTAACGTGTCTCTCACAACACAATATTACCGCATTCTTCCATTCTAATGGCTTGTATCCTAAGAAGTGAATGCTGTCAACATCAACCAATAACCACCCTGTTTTACTGCTTCTTTCCAACAAACACTGCCCTCTTAAAGGTCTGTCAGTCACATCTGTCATGCAGCACTTACATACAAACTTAGTCGCTCACACTTAAATAAAACTTAGTCGCTCACACTTACATACTTAGTCACTCATATTACATACTTAGTCCACTTACATACAAACTTAGTCGCTCACACTTACATACTAACTTAGTCATTCACACTTACATACTAACTCAGTCGCTCACACTTACATACTAACTTAGTCACTAGTCACTCACACTTACTTACTAACTTAATCACTCACACTTACATACTAGTTTAGTCGCTAACACTTACATACCAACTTAGACACTCACACTTATACTAACTTAGTCACTCACACTTACATACTAACTCAGTCGCTCACACTTACATACTAACTTAGTCGCTCACGCTTACATACTAACTTAGACACTCACACTTATACTAACTTAGTCACTCACACTTACATACTAACTCAGTCACTCACGCTTACATACTAACTTAGACACTCACACTTATACTAACTTAGTCACTCACACTTACATACTAACTCAGTCACTCACACTTACATACTAACTTAGACACTCACACTTATACTGACTTAGTCACTCACACTTACATACTAACTCAGTCACTCACACTTACATATTAACTTAGAGGGAGCCGCGCTAGCGTAGTGGTTACAACACCGCTCTGGCAACCGGGTGATACAGGATCAAACCCGGGCGACGGCATTTATTTTTCGTCGACCGGGATTTGGACTGGATTAACTCGAGACCTGGCGAAGACATTTGAAGGAGTGTCATCGACCAGGGACTGGCGGCTCCTGAGCCGACCCAGCTGCAATGGGTACCTCCGAAATCGGCGAGTATTTGCCTGAATGGCGAGGGACACCTGTCTCTGTACAAGAAATAAAGGGATACTCACGTAAAATCAATGTCAGGTTAGACATAAATAATAACCTGAGATTTCGCCTCGAGTATTAGCGGGCGTACGAAAAAAAAAAAAATATTAACTTAGACACTCACACTTATACTAACTTAGTCACTCACACTTACATACTAACTTAGTCGCTCACACTTACATACTAACTTAGTCACTCACACTTACATACTAACTCAGTCACTCACACTTACATACCAACTTAGACACTCACACTTATACTGACTTAGTCACTCACACTTACATACTAACTCAGTCACTCACACTTACATACTAACTTAGTCGCTCACACTTACATACTAACTCAGTCACTCACACTTACATACTAACTTAGACACTCACACTTATACTAACTTAGTCACTCACTTACATACTAACTCAGTCACTCATACTTACATACTAACTTAGACACTCACACTTATACTAACTTAGTCACTCACACTTACATACTAACTTAGTTGCTCACACTTATACTAACTTGGTCACTCAAAATTACATATTAACTCAGTCACTCACACTTACATACTAACTTAGACACTCACACTTATACTAACTTAGTCACTCACACTTACATACTAACTTAGTCACTCACACTTACATACTAACTTAGTCACTCACACTTACATACTAACTCAGTCACTCACACTTACATACCAACTTAGACACTCACACTTATACTGACTTAGTCACTCACACTTACATACTAACTCAGTCACTCACACTTACATACTAACTTAGTCGCTCACACTTACATACTAACTCAGTCACTCACACTTACATACTAACTTAGACACTCACACTTATACTAACTTAGTCACTCACACTTACATATTAACTTAGTCACTCACACTTACATACTAACTTAGTCACTCACACTTACATACTAACTTAATCACTCACACTTACATACTAACTCAGTCCCTCACACTTACATACCAACTTAGACACTCACACTTACACTAACTTAGTCACTCACACTTACATACTAACTCAGTCACTCACACTTACATACTAACTTAGTCGCTCACACTTATACTAACTTAGTCACTCACACTTATATACTAAATTAGTCACTCACACTTACATACTAACTTAATCACTCACACTTACATACTAAATTAGTCACTCACACTTACATACTAACTTAGTCGCTCACACTTATACTAACTTAGTCACTCACACTTACATACTAACTCAGTCACTCACACTTACATACTAACTTAGTCGCTCACACTTATACTAACTTAGTCACTCACACTTACATACTAACTTAGTCACTCACACTTACATACTAACTTAGTCACTCACACTTACATACTAACTTAGTCACTCACACTTACATACTAACTTAGTCACTCACACTTACACACTAACTTAGTCGCTCACACTTATACTAACTTAGTCACTCACACTTACATACTAAATTAGTCACTCACACTTACATACTAACTTAATCACTCACACTTATACTAACTTAGTCACTCACACTTACATACTAACTTAGTCGCTCACACTTACATACTAACTTAGTCGCTCACACTTACATACTAACTTAGTCACTCACACTTACATACTAACTTAGTCACTCACACTTACATACTAACTTAGTCACTCCTCTTCGACCTTGAGGTCATCATCACAATTCAGCTCCCCAAGGAGAATAGGACGTCAACCAACTTATGTCACATTTTTCTGTCCCGTGCCATCGAGGTCTTTCCATTTCTCCTTCATCCCCTTCACGTCTGTCTCTAATTCTCCTCTCCTTGAGCTCTTTGGCCTTCCTCCAGCTCTCTTACCCTGTGATTCCAAAGCAAGGGCTGCCTTGTAATGCTATCAACAGGTTTCCTTAATGTGTGTCCTATTCATCACCAGCATCATCTCATCTCTTGTCACACATCAGTCCTTCTATTCCACACATGCACGCATTTATAAAAGTCTGTGGCTTTTGGGTTGTTTTTTTTTTCCTCCATGTTTCATAGCAATACAGTAAGACTGACTAAGGTGTAATACAGTAAGACTGACTAATGTGTAATACAGTAAGACTGACTAAGGTGTAATACAGTAAGACTGACTAAGGTGTAAGGATAACTGCCAGTTAAAAGACTTTTTAAAAATTGTATTTTACAGTTCTTTGATGTTTCTTTAGTTTTCTTAATTGTCAATTTTTTGGGTTTTTGTTTTGACTTGACTCTCTATGGTGTAGGGAAAGTTATCAGTTAACAGATTTTTATTTTTATTGTATTTTACAGTTTCTTTAGTTTTCTTAATTGTCATTTACAGCTCCTTCAGTATTTCTTGGGTTTGACAATTATTTTTCTGTTGTTATTCATCTATTTCTAGTAATTTCTTGTGCTGCAACATGTTCTATAACTAAAATGTAAAAATACCTACGAGAGAAATAATACAACATAGAGCATAAAATAAAGACAAACAAGAAAATATTACAATAAATGAAACGCATCCTGATATAACCTACAGCTCCATGTATATGGTTGAAAGGTGCGTGCTATAAAGAAAAGTAGTAAACGCCTTACAAAAAATGCAACTCCATCCACAGATCAAAAGGTCACTAAGATAAATATTTTATTACGAGCAAGTCACCTGTCAAAACATGGCAGGAAATTATTTTGTTGTACTTTTTCTACTGCACGCCATGATGACAGTGCTAATTCTCCTGTGATCATTTATTTGGATGTACTGGTTATAAAGCTATGGAGCAACCCATCAAAAAAGATAGGGGGACAATTGAAAAAAACTCCCAATGGACTGAAATTCGGCTAATTAATTACCAGCTGTTTTATCATAACATTGCATTGTAAATGTAAGGAAATTTTTTTAAATCTTGCCTTGGTAAATATTAAAAAAGCACATAAAGATTCAAATAAACTTTCTATTACTCCGTCCCCGAATAATTATTTAAGGGTATATCAACTTGAACGACAAATCGGCCAAGTTACTGCAAATGTTACAAACTCCATTCATCGTATACTGCTAAATATACATATAAGATACTTATTCATACTCACCCGAAATACAAATTACTGAAATATTGTTCAAATAAATTTGTAAAAAGGCATGAATATTTCTAAAAAATCTGCCACTATTAAGGATGGGAACAAAATGCACTTTATTTAAACTGGTGCATAATTTAGTTTTCAGGCTGTAAGTTCCCAAAAATATTCATGAAAAGATTGCATGTTTATGATAGAAGACGGGACTGGATATTAGTGCTACGGTAATTATTATATAAGGGGGATACTTCTCTAGTCAACTATAAACTGGATAATTTTTGTTGTCATTTAAGCTGAACATTTTGAAACTTTCTGGAAACTCAGTATATATATATATTTTTTTTCTTAACCAGCGGCACTTGGGCTTTCAGCCCTTCGGCCCAATGACATGTCATTGCGAGGCTGGGGAACCTGAGGACTTTCCTTCCAACCCGGTCAGGAGCTTCGCTCCTTCCCATCCACAGAGGGTTTATCACAGGAGCCGTTCAGGTTATTCAGTCAAATTTCCGGTCGTAAACATTCCTTCAAACGCTGACGCCCGGGTTTGAACCATGAACACCTGGTCGCCAGTACAACGCCAAAGCCATTACACCAGCGCGGCTCCCAAACTCAGTATATCAGTGTTGCTGTTTTATTTATTTATTTATTTTTTACCTGGGAGTGTTGACCTCAGTACCATCCAGAAATGTGGTGCAGTATTCTTAACCAGACATTGGTACACATACTGAAAATAGACGTGCATAGTACACATAATGAAAATAAAAGTACCTAGTACACATAATGAAAACTGAAGTACATGATACACTGGTACACATAAGGAAAATAGAAATACATTGTACACTGGTACATACTGAAAACAGAAGTACATGATTATCTTTAGTATACCAGAAAAAGAAGTTTTTGTGAAGTAAAATGCAACAAGTGTCAAGCCATCTTTTCTCTTTGCAATACTCTACTTCTCTGGCCACCAAATTTTCCCTGCTGTCACAATTTTTTCACATGCTCTGTCGTAGATTTATGATAGGAGAATTAAGACAAGGGTTGGTCCCTTCTGAATAGGTTGGAATGAGTGATAGATACAGTGAGAGCTGGTGAAAAAAAACAATAGAATTTCCCCACGTGAGATGATAGGATGTGATATAGAGGCTGTCTTTGAGAATCGAGATAATCTTCTCTCTCTCACCTATCTTCTACGACCGCTTTTAAAGGCGTCAGACAGTCTAAACACAGATATGTATATTAATATATCTCTATCTACTCACGGGCACGCACATACACGTGACGACAGGTAAACACACAGACGTGGGAAAACTATAACAATGATATACAGATAATTGGGATCGAGCTGACCAACGCACTGATTTTTTTTTTTTCAAGAGAGATATTTTAATTATCATATCAAAATTTCTCACAACACCAAAAATTACATCAAGGAAAAACATATACAAATAGTCATAAAATTTAAGAAAATGCTACAAGGATGATAGCCCGTTAGAATCTTACTCTAGGTTTAGCCCACAGCCCCGTTAAGAGAACAGATGATGGCCCAAAGAGTTATAGATACGTAGGGTTGAGGCTAAGAGGTTTCTTTCTTTCTCGTAAATGTATGGACAGAGTTGAATAATCTGATTTAGCCTAAGAAAAAAATAGAAACTCTAGCCTTTGTAACAAATTCTGCAGATTAAAAAAAGTTAAGACAGCAAATGGGTGACAATAATACCCCGGTAAAACAACACTCTGACCTGTGTACCCTCATTCATTCAGCCATGGCCTTGCTCTCACATACATATACTCACAACTTTGCCTCTGGGAACATAATAATTCTAGGACCTTCACACAGACCCGAAAATGCAGTCCTTGACCAAGAAATCCCCAGTTCCAAAAGACGTACTAAACTCTCAGGGAACGATTCCTTGGGTGTTCTAATTTTTCGAATGTCTGATTAAGTCACATAAAATATTGTCCAGGCACGAAAGTTAGCAGAGCACAATGTCATTAGCTTTGGTTTCTAGAATTTAAGGAATGTCAGATCGGTGTCTACTTTCAGGAAGTTACTATATTTGGTCACCACAGTACTAGTCAAAACTCTGTCGGAATGTTTCTGATCTTTGCTTGCCACAACGGGCTGAATTGTACTGAAGAGTTATTCTGGAAGAATTAATTCTGGCGCGAAGGCCTCTTACTTCATTTAACTGTTACAGTTCAGGTAATGAAAGTGATTTGTTTCTTCCCAAATAATGTTCACGTACTAGAACGCTGGTAAAGTTGGGTACCACCGTTTCACTATATAAAAGAAAGAACACATATCAAATAATTTTACAATATGTACCCACTATAACTTACATCATTAAACCGCAAGTGTACTGCTTGACTTATCATTTAAATTTTCCGGTGAAATAAGTTATAAAATCAATCATCATGAATTCAGGAATATCTGCGTATTCCGTCACTATTCACTGATGTCGCATCTAGCATTTATAAGTTTGATATAAAATATTCTCGACTGAGTATTAGCCGTTAAATTAAATTCCTTATAGCTACTAGTTTTAGTAAGCTAAGATATAATTTTATTCTGCTTTCCACTGAAACGCGTCACTAGAAAATAATACCAACTATAAATTTGGCACTCTGCGCAAAATCTAACTAATGAAAATGAAATAAGCGACTTAACACTTTAATCATTTCACAAAATACTAGATATAATATATATTACCTCAAACACAGCACTACAGGGCATCGCACAATTAAGAATTATACGCTTATATTTATGGAAGTCTAGAAGTTCGACAAATTGTCGCAACAAACTAAGAAACTTCGCTTATACAGCTCTACTCTTCGCGAACCACCTGTCTACTGCGATTATAGAGAAAGAATGAAGATAAAGTTTCAAACTAGGTTAATATTTTAAAATCAGACAAAGGATGAACTATTATTTCGTAGAACGAAATGCTCTCCCCTTTCCGGCTTAAACGATACGTTTAACACCTAACATGTCGTAACTGCCACCTACTGACCAAGATGTACGCGTGTCAGTTTCAAATCTCAGACAACCGTCTGCTCTGGGCGAAAGCGGGTTGGCAGTTTTAGCACCTACGTTAGTGTCAGGTGAAACTGGTAGACCAAAAGTCTGCTCATGTCCAGCGAAACGAATTTCTCACACCCCAGGCCCAGAAATCTGGTCGGGCCGCGCTCTGACCGGGGAAACTGCAGACGTATGTCTGGCGAGAACCGTATATTCACAGCTATCTGCGCGACTGACATCTGATGCAATAAGGTTACTAGTCAGTATGAGAAAGAAAAACGATGATGGGAAAGAAATATATTTTTCGCAACGAGTGATGCGAAAAAAATACAGGAAAAACAAGTACGGAAAGATAATAAAATAAAAGGATGCGGGTGAGAGAATAGGAAGAAGATGTAGGCAATTTAATGATCAAAACCCACGTGACAGGACGTCCCCCCTTAAGATATGGAAGCACTCCATGTCTACGTTATGGAATTAAATTTCCTATAACCGTAGCTTCGGGGTGTCTGTCTTCTTCCTTCTCATCTTCCCCCTCCATCTCTCTCCAATTCCTACTCAAGTCTACTCCCCAAAGTTTTCTTCCTCTGGAATGTTTCCCATGCGCGCTTGAAAGAGCGTCGCCGCTTCTGACATTTTTGAAAGATTTCCTGTGATAGCGGTGGAATATCCCTGCCACTATCGTCATCTTCG
This sequence comes from Oreohelix idahoensis, assembly GCA_024509875.1. Classification (NCBI taxonomy): domain Eukaryota; kingdom Metazoa; phylum Mollusca; class Gastropoda; order Stylommatophora; family Oreohelicidae; genus Oreohelix; species Oreohelix idahoensis. The sequence goes on along the minus strand of JAMPIV010022229.1, from coordinate 86,624 downwards.
TCAGTTTTGGCGATCGTCAGGAGATGGTCGGAGGTCGGCACTGGTCTTTCCAAGTATCTCTTTAAGAGATTTAAATGGAAAACCTTTTCCTTTCCTTGAATAGATATCTGGTAGTTAGCCTTAGAAATCTTTTTCAGGACGGTAAACGGCCCTTGCCATCCGATCTTCAGTTGGTTGTTCTTGGTAGGGAGCAACACCAAAACTTTCTCTCCTGCTTCCAGTTCTCTCTCTTCCGCGACTTTCCTGTATCGGTTAGCGTGCTTTGTGCGAGCTCGCTTAAAGTTAGTCGTTGCTAGGTCCCACCCTAGTTTCAACCTTTCCTTTAAAACCGACACATATTTACTGGCTGAGACAACTGTCTCATCAGCCTTCTCGTCTGTCAGAGACTGAAGTAAGGCTTCAAGCGGGCCCTTAATGGGTCTGCCGAATAAGAGTGTAGCTGGCGGAAATCCTGTGGAAGTATGAGGAGATTCTCTGTAGCCAAATAAAGCTCCAGGAATACAAAGATCCCAATCTTCAGGTTTCACTTGTGCCAGTTTACTTAACATCATGTTGAGGTTTCCATTAGCACGTTCCACGAGCCCATTTCCGGCCAGAGTATATGGCTTAGTGTGGATGTGCTGGGTCCTCAAGATCTTAACGATCTCATCCATCAACAGGTTTCGGTATGGAGATCCGTTATCCGTCAACACTTGCTGCGGGAATCCCAACCGAGTGAAAATCTGCACGAGGGCTTCTGCGACATGCTTGGCATCTGCGCATGTTAGCGGTATAGCTTCTGCCCATAAAGTGCATGTATCGACTAAGGTCAGGATAAACCTGTTCCTTCTTTTAGTCCTTTCTAAGGGTCCTAAAATGTCGATCACAACCCGTTCGAATGGTGTTCCCACTATTGGCATTTCTCCCAAAGAGACTGGGGGTGCCCGTTGCTTGGGTGGCACACGTTGGCACTGGGCACAGGATTTGACATATCTGATAATATCAGTATTTACTCCTGGCCACCAATAATGAGTGGTTATCCGTTGGTTTGTGGCGTTCTGTCCCATATGTCCGCTGAAGGGAAGAGAGTGCCCCATTTCTAGGATTTGGCTTCTGTACTGTTTCGGTACTAGGAGCTGGTTGTAACCTTGGTCAGGCTTGCCCCTTCTGCGATAAAGTACGCCATCCTTAGAAAAAATGTCCCCGTGCTGTTTGGGTTCCTTAGCCATGGGCAGTTTCCTAAAGCAGGGTGCCAAAGTAGGGTCCTTGTATTGCGCTTCTTTAAGTTTCATGGGTAACAAATTAGGCGCAGGCTCCCGTTCCTTCTTGGTTTGCCCTCTTGTAGTTACTGCTGCCACAATCGGCTCTTCCGGTTTCCCAATACACACGTATCTCCCGCCAAGTATGACTGGGTAGATGGGATCATCCATAACAGCCGCTTTGATCACGCCTCTGACGAAATCAGAGTGGATCTCCACCAATGCGATGGGAAGCGCTGTAGGTGCATCACTCTTACGAACTCCACAAAGTTTGACGGTCTCTCCTGTCTCTTGACCGGGTTTAACCAGGTTTCTGGCAACAATGCAATCATAGGAAAGCCCCGTGTCAAATAAGCAAGAAGTTTGAGAACCGTTCAAAATAACAGTACCTCGCGTTGAGGGTCTATCCCCAACAGGTTGGGAATCACTGTCAATAATTCCACCTTGCGAGACTGTCAATAAGCATCCGATGCGTTTAGGCTCAGTGTGCTCGGTCTGATCATATGTCCCGTGCTCAGGGGTTCTCCCTTTGCCACCTTGACCTTTCTGGCCACGCTGCCATGTAGGGCGGTCGGGTTGATCAGACTGTTTGGGGTGGTTGGGGTACTTGTTCTTGTAGAACTTGGATTTTTCAGGAGGGGGGTTTTGAGGTCCAGTTTCTCTGTGGTTATTTTGGTTAGAAGCCTGAGAAGATTGCTCTAGGTTATGTTTTCGAAAATGCTCCTCTGTCGGTTTCCGCTTCGTGGCCGGTAGTTCAGCCAGCGCATTATGGTAACGCTCAGACTTCTCTAGGATGTCTTCGAGCTTTTCTGCACCCTGCTCAGCTAGAAATCTCCGGGTATCAGCAGACAATGTGTTCTTTATTTGTTCTGTTAAAACAAATTCCTCAAGACCTTCGTAGGTAGAGGGGAGCTGCGAGAGCTCTAGGCACTTTGTCAGATAACCCTTCAAACGAGACGAGAACTGCTGAAAAGTTTCAGAATTCTCTTTCCGGCTGTTGCGAAACAGTTGCAAAAATTTGCGAGCGTTCATTTCAAAGCGCTCCAGTAACGCTTTCTTCAACAGATCATAGTTGTCTTGTTGGCTGCTTTCCAGTTTGGCGTAAACATCATACGCAGAACTTTTCAGCGCCTGAGAAAGCTTCATGTTCCAACGCGACCTCTCTAAACCGTACAGAGTTGCAATTTTCTCAAATTTTTCTAACCATGGTTCAATCTTCTCATTAGGACAAGGGAAAGATTCTAGCGGAAAAGACATAGCAGAGAGATGAGTAGATTGAGTGTTAGAAGGATCAGTTAAGGAAGAATGAGGGGAAGACTCTCCATTGCTGGAGGTAGAGGCAGCACCACGACTTTGGAATTCTAGAGTTTTAAGAGCCAACTCATGCTGTCTCTCCCTCTCCTCTCTTTCCTCATGCTGTCTCTCCTTCTCTCTTTCGTTCGCCCTGCGAATTTCCATTTCTTCCTCAATCTTCTTCTGTTGTAATAGACGGTCTTCCGCTTCTTTCCTCTCCGCTGCTTTTTCCTTCTGCTCCACATCATATCTCTCAAGTTCGTCCCTGACGAAAGCTTTCGCTTCGTCGCCGTCCAGTCCCTCTTCCATTGCTTCCTGTCTGAGCATTTGTCTCAGTTTCGCCCTTTCTGCCATAATAAGTCAGTGGCTGAGACTTAGACGAGAAAAAGATAAGGATAAGGAATACACTGGTTCCTACCACTTGCGAGAAAAAAAATACCAAAAATCAAAAGATGATATATTTAACCCTGGGATACCTCCTCCAAAAATAAAAATCTAACTATCGCTGCTATTAATCGGCAATAAAGCACCTAATGCAAAACACGACTACGCCAACTAAATGGTAGTTAAGATTACTTCTGAAAAATAAGTTGCTACAGTGGAAAACACAATGATTATAGCAAAAATTACGGAGAAAAAAAAATCCCCTTAAATTTTAATCCACTATCAAGTTTACCCCTGAAGACAGTTCGGGTGAGGGAGGCAATTAATCTGGACGAATAGTCCGAAACGCACTCCTTAACTTTAGTTCAAACACCTTCCTGCTTCAGAACCCTTGTGAATGTTATACACTCACAAAACTTTACCAGCGTTTAGTATTACAAAATCATTAATTAACATGTATTCCGACAAAATCAACCTGTAAACCAAATGTATAATGCTTCTTAATGCTGTGGAAAAAAAACTTATCAGTTTGTGTGGTCAGCACGCCCGTAAACAGATCGTTAGTCTAGGGGATAAATTATTTTTAAAAGATACAAAACTCACAAGACATCACACTCTTACTCTATATCAGAATAAAGAATCTTAAGTTCAAAATCCAGATAGACGAGTCCACATTTGTCGTACTCGTCTTCCTATTCTAAGTTCAAAAATCCGTCGGGCGAGACCACATTTGTCGTATCGCCTTAGGATTTTGGGTTCAATTCCCGGTAACGAGCGACCATTTGTCGTAGATTTATGATAGGAGAATTAAGACTAGGGTTGGTCCCTTCTGAATAGGTTGGAATGAGTGATAGATACAGTGAGAGCTGGTGAAAAAAAACAATAGAATTTCCCCACGTGAGATGATAGGATGTGATATAGAGGCTGTCTTTGAGAATCGAGATAATCTTCTCTCTCTCACCTATCTTCTACGACCGCTTTTAAAGGCGTCAGACAGTCTAAACACAGATATGTATATTAATATATCTCTATCTACTCACGGGCATGCACATACACGTGACGACAGGTAAACACACAGACGTGGGAAAACTATAACAATGATATACAGATAATTGGGATCGAGCTGACCAACGCACTGATTTTTTTTTTTTCAAGAGAGATATTTTAATTATCATATCAAAATTTCTCACAACACCAAAAATTACATCAAGGAAAAACATATACAAATAGTCATAAAATTTAAGAAAATGCTACAAGGATGATAGCCCGTTAGAATCTTACTCTAGGTTTAGCCCACAGCCCCGTTAAGAGAACAGATGATGGCCCAAAGAGTTATAGATACGTAGGGTTGAGGCTAAGAGGTTTCTTTCTTTCTCGTAAATGTATGGACAGAGTTGAATAATCTGATTTAGCCTAAGAAAAAAAAAGAGAAACTCTAGCCTTTGTAACAAATTCTGCAGATTAAAAAAAGTTAAGACAGCAAATGGGTGACAATAATACCCCGGTAAAAACAACACTCTGACCTGTGTACCCTCATTCATTCAGCCATGGCCTTGCTCTCACATACATATACTCACAACTTTGCTCGTTGCCTCTGGGAACATAATAATTCTAGGACCTTCACACAGACCCGAAAATGCAGTCCTTGACCAAGAAATCCCCAGTTCCAAAAGACGTACTAAACTCTCAGGGAACGATTCCTTGGGTGTTCTAATTTTTCGAATGTCTGATTAAGTCACATAAAATATTGTCCAGGCACGAAAGTTAGCAGAGCACAATGTCATTAGCTTTGGTTTCTAGAATTTAAGGAATGTCAGATCGGTGTCTACTTTCAGGAAGTTACTATATTTGGTCACCACAGTACTAGTCAAAACTCTGTCGGAATGTTTCTGATCTTTGCTTGCCACAACGGGCTGAATTGTACTGAAGAGTTATTCTGGAAGAATTAATTCTGGCGCGAAGGCCTCTTACTTCATTTAACTGTTACAGTTCAGGTAATGAAAGTGATTTGTTTCTTCCCAAATAATGTTCACGTACTAGAACGCTGGTAAAGTTGGGTACCACCGTTTCACTATATAAAAGAAAGAACACATATCAAATAATTTTACAATATGTACCCACTATAACTTACATCATTAAACCGCAAGTGTACTGCTTGACTTATCATTTAAATTTTCCGGTGAAATAAGTTATAAAATCAATCATCATGAATTCAGGAATATCTGCGTATTCCGTCACTATTCACTGATGTCGCATCTAGCATTTATAAGTTTGATATAAAATATTCTCGACTGAGTATTAGCCGTTAAATTAAATTCCTTATAGCTACTAGTTTTAGTAAGCTAAGATATAATTTATTCTGCTTTCCACTGAAACGCGTCACTAGAAAATAATACCAACTATAAATTTGGCACTCTGCGCAAAATCTAACTAATGAAATATGAAATAAGCGACTTAACACTTTATCATTTCACAAAATACTAGATATAATATATATTACCTCAAACACAGCACTACAGGGTATCGCACAATTAAGAATTATACGATTATATTTATGGAAGTCTAGAAGTTCGACAAATTGTCGCAACAAACTAAGAAACTTCGCTTATACAGCTCTACTCTTCGCGAACCACCTGTCTACTGCGATTATAGAGAAAGAATGAAGATAAAGTTTCAAACTAGGTTTAATATTTTAAACCAGACAAAGGATGAACTATTATTTTGTAGAACGAAATGCTCTCCCCTTTCCGGCTTAAACGATACGTTTAACACCTAACATGTCGTAACTGCCACCTACTGACCAAGATGTACGCGTGTCAGTTTCAAATCTCAGACAACCGTCTGCTCTGGGCGAAAGCGGGTTGGCAGTTTTAGCACCTACGTTAGTGTCAGGTGAAACTGGTAGACCAAAAGTCTGCTCATGTCCAGCGAAACGAATTTCTCACACCCCAGGCCCAGAAATCTGGTCGGGCCGCGCTCTGACCGGGGAAACTGCAGACGTATGTCTGGCGAGAACCGTATATTCACAGTTATCTGCGCGACTGACATCTGATGCAATAAGGTTACTAGTCAGTATGAGAAAGAAAAACGATGGTGGGAAAGAAATATATTTTTCGCAACGAGTGATGCGAAAAAAATACAGGAAAAACAAGTACGGAAAGATAATAAAATAAAAGGATGCGGGTGAGAGAATAGGAAGAAGATGTAGGCAATTAAATGATCAAAACCCACGTGACATGCTCCACTAGACATTATGTACCCAGTCAAGGTTTATGGCCTTATCCTTATCTGTGTGATAATATTTCTTTGTTCAACAGCTTTCCTGAAGCATTTCTCATGTATCCTAACTCAACATATCATAGAAAACTCTATACAGAACATTACAACAGAAGTTAATCTTATCATCAGAAGTGGTCCTCCCATCAGACATATGTTCAGGCCCTTTTAATTTTCTTAATGTTCTACGGGGGCAGCTAAAATGATTCATGACTCAGAAATATCATCCTCCACTGGGAATTGAACCTACTCCACCTTGTAGACAATAACTAAACTGGCTCTTCACTCCAGGTTTTATCCATTCTGCCAACCTGAGGCAGTTATGAAAGTGAAGATTTTGTTGGACATAAAGTTACTGTTCTGAATGCCATCACTGCACACTGTAGTTGTTTCACAGCCAGCATTCTTCTTCTTCTTCCGTCCTTAGTGTTGCGGACCTCTCGGGACCCCCGTGTGTTATGGGTGTTTCGATGACTTCTAGTATTTGTGGATGACCAAGTTATTATATGCGTATTCAGTTTATAGAGTCAAAGTCCCTCGGGTTCTTATCACTTTTGTAGGATTCCGTAATACTGTTCGTTGGTATCGATAATGTCTGCTTAACCCTTGTGATACATTCTGTGCTGAATATGTTTCATATTAAATATTCGACCCTTGACTGACCTGTGTTAGTCTCTTGTCTTATTGATTATATTGGCAGTGTGAGATGCAGCGTGTTAAGACATTAATCATCACTGGTCATGATTAGTTGAAGATGAATAGCATTTAACTCAACTCCGAATACGATAGTTGATAAGACTGTGATTTTGACGACTCAAAATATTTAATTAGTAATTTCATACCATGAGCAGACACCAACTACATGGGAACAAAAGTCACATCACATTCATATACGATCTGTAAGAGTTCTCATTATTCCATAAGCACATGTTCACAATCTCTATCTAGAGTTCTGGTTAGAGGTCAGTTCCTTTTAACGGCCAATGTCCTTTGGCATAAATTCAGAGGCTAACTAGACTTACTCCCGTCGCTAGTTTATACAATAGCCTGTTGCACTAGACTTAACTATCCTGCTAGTTTTTCAATACACTTATTATGCTAGGCTTACGTCTACTGCTAGTCGTTTAATATCCGTTACACTAGGCTTACGCTTGCCGCTAGCTGTACAATATCCATCTATACTAGTCTTACACTATTGCTAGTAACATAATGTTCCTTTGGCATACCACGCCGGGCTAATCTGCCATAATTATGCAAACTGCGTTATTCATACGACGACTTACGTTTGGTTCAAGAAATACACTGCTCAAATGGCTTCCCAGCCACACAATTAAACAGTGGTTGTACCACACAATATAAGTGGCAATGGCCACACTTCTGAAACACACTGCCGTCCGGGTCAAAACCCACAAGTCGAATGACGTTGCAAAGACACACGCGTCATGCATAGAGATATGCATACTACGTCGTTAATATATATTCAATTGCGATGTTCCACGGTGCAGCAGTCCGAGTTGGCCAAACTCAAATGCTTGCACACATGCAACAATCATCGACATCGGTCGATGAGATATATCTCTATTCGTTTAAGGTGTTCCATGATACAGCCATTCGGATCGTCGACAAATCCAAATGTCTGTAAGCATGAAACAATCCTCAACCTCATTCGCGGAGATATAATCATTTGAGGAATGCGCCATGCTGCAGACATGAAGCAATCCTCAACATCATCCCCCTCACTTCCAAACGTGACACTTGTGGCACGGATGATAGTGATGGAGAAGACGCCCGTCTCCCGAACATATCAATATTAGTACTACCTACTTATAAGTATGATAATCATTAAGTAGACACATTAAATTTTATAACATTAATAATAGCACTTGTCAACATGGTGACTAAAGAGTTAATTCAATTTCTTCTCAGAGAAGTTGCGCGATAAAAGATCTGCCAAGTTATTGTCTGATCCAGCAATAGGCAGGATCGTAAATGAAAATTCTTGAATCAACAAATACCATCGGTGTATTCTAGCGTTACGCATTGTTCTAGCTGTTATGTAAGTAAGAGGACTATGGTCTGTCATAATGTAAAAGTGCGTGCCGATGAGATATCTTGACAGCTTCTCCAGGCACCAGACCATAGACAGGAGCTCACGTTCCCCTGTCGCATACTTCTGTTCAGCTGGAGTCAGTTTCCTCGACACATAGAAACATGGATGGAGTGTTTCCTTGTAACATTGCAGCAAACAACCACCCATGGAGTAACTCAAGACATCTGATTGGAGTATGAATGGAATACGTATATTCGGTAATAACAAAATAGGTGCATTACTAAATAATTTCTTAATTGTTACCAAAGCGCTTTCGCAATCTATGTCCCAACGTACCTTATTAGGACTACCTTTGGTCAACAGTGCGGACAAAGGTGTAGATAGTTGTGCGAAATGCGGGATGAACTTATGGTAATAGTTTATTAGGCCTAAAAGGCTTCTAACTTGTTTCTTAGTAGAAGGGGTAGAAATCTCTAGAATTCTTTTGACTGTATTGTCGTCAGGATACAGTTTGTGGTTACCTATTCGGTGACCAAGAAAAGAAATTTCCTGACAACCAGTTTGGACCTTTGAAGGTCGCACAGTCAAACCATGCATACGTAATGTATGTAGAAGGGAAGTTAAACCATCAATATGGTCTTCCCACGAGTCATGAAATAGGCAGATGTCATCGATGTACGTGATGACATCTTTACGATCGCCAAGAAGGCGGCGCATCATGCGCACAAACGTCGCTGGCGCATTTACCAACCCAAAACACATATAATTCCATTGGTAGAGCCCAAAAGGAGTTGTGAAAGCTGTGTAAGGTTTGGCATTTTCGGCAAGAGGAATTTGCCAGTAGCCTTTAGAGAGATCTAGTTTGCTAAAGAAAGTAGCATTAGATAATTCAGACAAAAGATCATCTAAAAGTGGCATAGGCTCACCGTCTGTGATTGTAATTTTATTCAATCGCCTAAAATCAATACAAATACGTAAAGAATCATCCTTCTTTTTAACTATCACCATTGGGAATGCATATGGTGATTCCGAAGGAGATATCACACCTAAACGTATCATGTCCTTTAATTCTTTCTCTACCCTATCTTTGTGGTGTAAAGATATAGGATAGGGTCTAAGTTTGATAGGTTTATAATCAGTAAGAGTAATATCATGGGATATAAGCGATGTCTGACCTGGAAGGTCGGTGAGAACATCATTGAAAGAAATGAGAATATCCCGAACTTGATCTTGTTGTGACGAAGATAGTGACGAAGAAATAGTCACGTCTTTCCAAGATTCCGATGATTGCAAAGAAGGTAGTTGAAATTGTAAAGGGATAGACGAAGTAGTATCTTCTTCATGAACAACTGCAAAAGAAGCAGTATGATGTGAAGAATCATCAATAGAGTTAATAACAGGAATTAATTCCTGTGGTCTTTCAACTGCTAATTTTAGCATGTTGACGTGGAAGGTTTTGATTTTACCTCTAACGTTCACTGAGTAGTCAACATCTGTGACTTGTTTGATAACATCAAATGGACCTTGCCATGATATCAGTAATTTGTTATCGTTATGAGGTAGCAACAACCAAACTTTTTCCCCTGGTTTGAATGATCTTACCTCAGAAATGAGGTATCTGAGGAAAGTGGTTGAAGTAACAAGAAGAGACATGGTCCGCAACCAGACGATCCGTCAAGGCCTAAAATCCCATCTGCTGCAGACCCAAATAGAACAGTCCCAACTAAGATGGTTTGGCCATGTCTGCAGAATGGGAGAAGATCGGCTACCACGACAAGCATGGGAAACAAAGAGCAGGGATCCAGACCTCCAGGACGACCCAGAGTCCGCTGGGAGGACAACATTAGACAATCTTTGAAGGACCGAGGACTAGAATGGAACCAGGCCAGGAAGAAGACATCTGATAGAATGGTCTGGCGCTCTCTCTTCCAAACCTCTACACCTCACGGTAGAAGGGGAATGACTAAGTAAGTAAGTTGAATGATCTTAATATTCTCTTTTGATTATGTAATAATCGTGATCGTTGAGTGGCTGATTTTATACCCTGGGATGCATAAGTGCACGCATCGATGATTCGTTGTCGGAGATCAATCACTAACTCGTAGCTGTTTCGAGTGGCTGTATCAATTGATGCTCCAATCAACAAATCCTTGAGTATCATCATTGGTCCGCGCGGATTCGAACCATAAACCAATTCGAACGGAGACCACCCCGTGCTTTCGTGGGGCACTTCGCGAAAAGCAAACAGGGCCGTCGGCAGAAGCCTGTCCCATTCACGAGGGCATTCTTCAGTTATCTCAGATAACATCTGTTTTAGAGTGCTATTGTAGCGCTCGCACACACCGTTTGATTGAGGCCTATACGCACTACAAAATGAGTGGTGAACAGATAACATGGATTCTAAATCCCTCATAATGTTGGAAGTAAATTGTGATCCTTGATCTGACAAAATATCTTCAGGAAAACCGATTCGACAAAATATCGAAAATAATGCATCAGACACAGATGCAGTTGTGATGGTTTTCAACGGTATGGCCTCTGGCCAACGCGTGCAAAGATCTACGCAAGTTAAAATATAACGAAATCCATTATTTGAAACAATTGATAACGGACCCACTATATCTACTGCAATCTTTTTGAAAGGTCTCTCAGGCACGTCCGTAATCTGTAAGGGTGCCGTATGGAACCTGCCCTTACGTGCTATACCTTGGCATGTTGTACATGATTTGCAGTATAACTTTGTATCCTTATTAACCCCAGGCCAATAAAATTGTGACGTAACACGAAACAATGTTCTTTTGATCCCCATATGCCCTGCCATAGGGGAGTCATGACCTGTTTGTAGAACCAATGGTCTGTATTCCTTAGGTACTATCACTTGATGCATAATTGTTTTGCCATCATCATAATATCTAGTGAGTATTGATTTCTTTATCTTGAACCATTGTTTAGCCCCTCTTGTGTATTTAATAGTTTTTTTGTTCTGCTCGGCTAAACAATCCTTGTAAAGTTGGGTCACTCTTCTGTTTTTCTGCAAAAACAGAAGGTGAAACAGTGCCAACTTGAGACATAATTGTATCTATTATAGGAAGAGGTGGTGTAGCCGTATCCGTAGCTAACTGTTGTGCTCTCGTTACAACAGCATTTGCCACCTGTGGGTGAGATTCAACCCACATTGCAATCTCCTCAGGAGTGCAATCTTTAACTCCTGGTATGTTTCCTATTATAATTTCAGTTATGGGTGCTCTCAAGCCGCAGGCATAGACAGTGCCTGTGTAAAAAGGAGTATCAATGTATACTCGTGCCACAGGGAAAGTTTCTATATTCCCACCAAATGTGACACACTTAACTGATTTGCCTGTAAAAGCGGAGGGCTCGATAAGCGAGTGCTTTATGCCTATGGTTGAAGACCCAGTGTCCCGCAAAACTCTTACTACCTTACCCTCCAATATTCCGGGATGAAATGTAAGATAACCGACATTTACACATGCCGACATTGTTGGCATACAATGGCCACAATCAAGTGTAATTGTAGACTTTAATCTGTCTTTCGACTGACACTCATAACATGTATCATTCATTACCATACATGCGTTCGCATGATCATTATCATCATTACCTTTTTCCTTTTTAACACTGCAACTATTTGCATGTCTCTGTTTATTTTTGTCTCTCGACGGAGATCTGGCATTACATTTGTTATTATTGAATGACTTTTTATTGCTATAATAAAAATCAGTAGAGTCATCCTTCCTGGCATCTCTACCATAAGATGATCTCTGCTTATAATATCCTTTTTGATGTGAACCATCATAATCCCTGACTCTGTGATACCCATGATCATGAGGTGAATATCCTCTATAACCTCGTCGATATGAATTCGAAGGAGAGCGATGACGACAGAAGTTATAAAAACCTCTGTCGGATTGATAATAATCTGAACGACAACGTCCATCAAAGCTCTTCGATCGAGGTCTGTGATCATGTTGTACCGCGCACACAGGCATAGGATCTCGAATAGTCGATCTATGAAGATCTTTATTCTGATGTGCGGTTTGATACTGTCTTCCGAGTTTTTCATACTCATCGATAGAATTAGGATGTCTTTCCTGTAAAAATGCTTCTAATTCAGTGCTGCATGCGGATAAAACTTTATCTCGCAGCATGAGATCTATAACACCTTCATATGTTTTATTTATACCTGATAAATCAATCCATCTGCTAAGGAAATGTTTAATAGATGCAATGAATTCACCAAAATCTGCATCCTTGCTTGGTTTTGCAGCATGAAAGCGATCTCTGAATCCAGACTCAGTTAACTGGAAACGTCTTAGTAATACCTCTTTTACGACATCGAAATCGCTTCTGCTCTTCTCATCAAGACTCATGAAACATTTAAGTGAGTCACCAGTCAAAAAATCAAGTAAAAGACTGCTCCATCTTTCCTTGGGTATGTTCAGAGCTGTGACCTTGATGATGAATCTAGATAGGAAAGAGTCAACACAATCGCGAGTCTGGTCAAAATGTGGCATTTTTAACTTAGGATAAAAAAAATATTTGTAGCAGCCGCAGTCTTAGTCTGTTCAGACTGAACTTTAGCTAATTCTAAAGCTTTTTCTTTTTCTGCATGAAGTTTTAATGTTTCCATTTCCATGGCATTTTTATGTGCTTGATCCAGTTGCATAAGTTCCATTCTTCTCAATTCCATTTCTTTATCTTTTTGTTCTCTGTCTTTTTCTTGTTGAGCTAATTCTTTGTCTCGTTGAGCCATTTCCTTATCTCGTTGAGCCATTTTATCTTTCTCAAATTCTCTGTCTTTTTCTTGTTGAGCTATAGTCAATCGTTCTAATTCCAATTTCATGGATATTTCTTTTTCCTTCTGAGCCATCTCTTTTTCCTTCAATTCCCTTTCTTGGGTTAATTCAAACCTCCTAAGCTCATCAGCTCGTTTAGTCATTTCGCGCTGTTCCATTCTTTCCAGATGCGATAAATATTCATCATATTTTGTATCTGCAAAACTTTGTAGTTCCGCTCCTGATTTTCCATAACTTTTTCCAATATCAATGAATTCCTGTAGTGTAGACATGATAATAGGTTTCTGAGTACCTTCAATAGTCTATAATATACACCAGGATTATAGAACTCACTATAATATGTACATGAATATATTAATCAATAACAAACAAGTTCCAAGAACATGTGACAAAGACAGTGAAAACAATCAAATGAGTTACAATGAAATGATTTTTCAATTATACGACAACACTTTACACTTATAAAGTAAATAAAGGAGACTTATAAACAGTAATCAGTAAAAGAAAGAGAAGAATTTACATTACAAAAATATAACAAGACAAGTCGTCATAAACGAACGTGTAGACAAAGAAGTTTTAGATCACACACGACAACAATTGTCAACAGTACTGAAAGTAGGTTATGTAAATAAAGAGGACGTAATTCACTTGATGAAACTGCTAAGTACACAAAATATGGTTATAATACTAACTGAAGAAACATTTATTTCCTGACTCAAAAGAAAAAATATAATCAGTCAGATCCTCAGTCAGTAAAATAAGCATGTAAATCTAATAGAAGTTAACATTCACTGAAGCTTTCCTGGGAAAATTCCAGTCAATATTAAACACGACGAGTATACGTATATACGAAAAACATGAATGGGGGAACACAGATGATAGTAAAAAGTAAGTCAAGTGATGATGAACTGTAGACCAAAGGTAATGCAAGGACAATATGATAATGTTCAAGCGCCCAAGTAAAATCAAGAACTTATCTGTTTAGTTGTCCTTCTGAGAAATACATGAATGCATGTAATTCTAATCCTAGTTCCGAAACGTGTCTTCAACAGCTGTAGTCCATTGATGGTAGACCTTGACCATCGCAGTATGGAACCGTTTGAAAGTATTGCTTCGGTCTTCGAACGTAGTTTCTTCAAACGATCTGCGTCGCAGCCTCAGATGAATTTGATGAAGAGATACATTCTCCACTGGTTCAGGTTCTCGAGTGGAAGATTACCGTTCTATCTGCGTGAATCAGTCTCTTTGGTGGAAGAAAAATTTCAGATTCTCAAGCAATGTTGTCTGCTAACGTTGACGGCATCAATGTAGTGACGTCACTTTCTGTCCTGCGCATTTCAGTTGCTGGTTAGGCTTGAAAGAATGATTTTGCCTTCATAACGTTCATCATCAGTTTGACTTTCTTCGATACTTGAAGGGGGGAATCCAGTATTCACGAAATCCAGACACTTTCTGACACCAGTATGTTGCGGACCTCTCGGGATCCCAGTATGTTCTGGGTGTTTCGATGACTTCTAGTATTTGTGGATGACCAAGTTATTATATGCGTATTCAGTTTATAGAGTCAAAGTCCCTCGGGTTCTTATCACTTTTGTAGGATTCCGTAATACTGTTCGTTGGTATCGATAATGTCTGCTTAACCCTTGTGATACATTCTGTGCTGAATATGTTTCATATTAAATATTCGACCCTTGACTGACCTGTGTTAGTCTCTTGTCTTATTGATTATATTGGCAGTGTGAGATGCAGCGTGTTAAGACATTAATCATCACTGGTCATGATTAGTTGAAGATGAATAGCATTTAACTCAACTCCGAATACGATAGTTGATAAGACTGTGATTTTGACGACTCAAAATATTTAATTAGTAATTTCATACCATGAGCAGACACCAACTACATGGGAACAAAAGTCACATCACATTCATATACGATCTGTAAGAGTTCTCATTATTCCATAAGCACATGTTCACAATCTCTATCTAGAGTTCTGGTTAGAGGTCAGTTCCTTTTAACGGCCAATGTCCTTTGGCATAAATTCAGAGGCTAACTAGACTTACTCCCGTCGCTAGTTTATACAATAGCCTGTTGCACTAGACTTAACTATCCTGCTAGTTTTTCAATACACTTATTATGCTAGGCTTACGTCTACTGCTAGTCGTTTAATATCCGTTACACTAGGCTTACGCTTGCCGCTAGCTGTACAATATCCATCTATACTAGTCTTACACTATTGCTAGTAACATAATGTTCCTTTGGCATACCATGCCGGGCTAATCTGCCATAATTATGCAAACTGCGTTATTCATACGACGACTTACGTTTGGTTCAAGAAATACACTGCTCAAATGGCTTCCCAGCCACACAATTAAACAGTGGTTGTACCACACAATATAAGTGGCAATGGCCACACTTCTGAAACACACTGCCGTCCGGGTCAAAACCCACAAGTCGAATGACGTTGCAAAGACACACGCGTCATGCATAGAGATATGCATACTACGTCGTTAATATATATTCAATTGCGATGTTCCACGGTGCAGCAGTCCGAGTTGGCCAAACTCAAATGCTTGCACACATGCAACAATCATCGACATCGGTCGATGAGATATATCTCTATTCGTTTAAGGTGTTCCATGATACAGCCATTCGGATCGTCGACAAATCCAAATGTCTGTAAGCATGAAACAATCCTCAACCTCATTCGCGGAGATATAATCATTTGAGGAATGCGCCATGCTGCAGACATGAAGCAATCCTCAACATCATGGTCCTCCCATCAGACATATGTTCAGGCCCTTTTAATTTTCTTAATGTTCTATGGGGGCAGCTAAAATGATTCATGACTCAGAAATATCATCCTCCACTGGGAATTGAACCTACTCCACCTTGTAGACAATAACTAAACTGGCTCTTCACTCCAGGTTTTATCCATTCTGCCAACCTGAGGCAGTTATGAAAGTGAAGATTTTGTTGGACATAAAGTTACTGTTCTGAATGCCATCACTGCACACTGTAGTTGTTTCACAGCCAGCATTCTTCTTCTTCTTCCGTCCTTAGCCACCGACCGTCAAAGCAGTCAGTGGACATTACGCCTAATGGCGTCTTAGGGCAACAGCAGATAGGTTTTCTTTGCCATTATTTCCCATCACGCCTAGTGGCGTCTTTAGGGCAATGGCAAATCAATCCATTTGCTGTTGTTTCCGTAATCGAAGTGACTGGTACAGCCAGCATGAGGCCTTCTTTTTCCTGTGTAGTTCCCAGGGATCTCTGAACAGACAAAGAAATAACAGGACTACTGTGACCTCTGGCATGTTGTACTCACGCAAAATAAAATTAGCAACACTGTACAATTTAGTTTTCTGAATGACCATATTTTTGATAGACGTACATTTGGTGTGTAATATGGGCCCATACCCTGTTATCCAAAATCCTCAGGGACAAATTTGTTTCAGAAACCAGATTTTTTCGGTTTCCAGACGTCACGTTAAAAAAAGTAGCCCAAAATGTGTTTGAAAATCACCCAAAGAAACTTTCAATTTTCAGTGATATTATTTTACAAGATGTCCCCCTTATCTTTTTTACAAATGCTGCTTAGTAATCTCCCTTCTGTTCTTCCTCGTTTGTCCTGAACAGGATGTTGGTTGCGTTGTGTCTGTTTACACCGGAGCTGCGATATCTGCACCTTTTGGCTGACATATCTGACTTCAGCACGGCATTTTTTGGGACAGGGTTTGCCTTCCCTCTTCGATCCCTACTCTCTCAGCCAGACTTCAGTGATGCAGCCTGTTTCCAGGACCACCACGTGGAGGTGGAGTAGGGTCTTGGTCAGCTCTGGTTCGCTGACCCTGACGCAAGCAGTCAAGCTATGGGTCGCTGACTGCATTCTCTATAGCTGCATCTTTGGGTCCCTCCCTTTTGTTCAACAACTACCCCTCCTGCAACTTGCTTCTGACAGTGATTATAAGACATTATCGATTGTAGGACACACAGCAATTTCAGCAATCATAAAAAATGTACATCTTAGGATCGATGAAATACAGTAGTCTGATCATACTCATGTAATATTTGTACAAGTAAAACTAGATTTATCCTGTTGAGTTCCCTGGCGTCTCTGAAGAGACAAAGAAAGAACAGGAATACTGAACATTCAGGCATGTCATATACAGTGACTAATATGTCACATGATGACTAATATGTCACATGCATGGGGCTGGCAAACTCATCATGTACAACAAACTGCCACTAAAACCACTATTTCAAGAGCATGTGACTGCTTAGTGCAGGCTATCTGCAACGAGGACCAGTTGACTGGTGGCTCCATGCTCTGTCAGGAGTGCAAAGGAGAATGATGATGATGGTGATGATGATGATGATGAAGATGATGAGGAATTTACTGGCAGTTTCCCCAAGTCTTTTACATGCCTATGTCCCTGACTATCTCTCCAGGCCCAAGTGTTTTTTTTTTCTGAAACATTTTCCACGTAACTTAAATTGATGTGAAAACTTATGTTTTCCTGAAAAAGTCGCATCTCAACTGCCTGGCATGATTTTTCAGAGACAGATGTAAACAGAAAAAGTGGTACCTTGAACTGAATAAGGCAGTAATTTCCATGCAGAAACTCCTCCTGCCCTATCACATTCATACCTTGAACTGAATAAGGAGATAGTCTCCATACAGAAATTACTCCTGCCCTATCACCTTCATACCTTGAACTGAATAAGGGGATAGTCTCCATAGAGAAACTACTCCTGCCCTATCACCTTCATACCTTGAACTGAATAAGGGACCCCAAGATGCAGCAATAGTGAATGCAGTCAGCGACCCATAGCTTGACTGCTTGCATCAGGATCAGCGAACCAGAGCTGATCAAGACCGTACTCCACCTCCACGTGGTGGTCCTGGAAACAGTCTGCAGCAGTGCAGTCTGGCTGAGCGAGTACGGATCGAAATGGGAAGGCAAACCCGGTCCCTAAAAAAATGCTGTGCAGAAGTCGGATGTGTCGACCGAAAGGTGCAGATATCACAGCTTAGGCGCAAACAGACACAACGCAACCACCGTCCTTTGCAGGGCAAACGAGGAAGAAGAAGAACTGAATAAGGATATAGTCTCCATAGAGAAACTACTCCTGCCCTATCACCTTCATACCTTGAACTGAATAAGGAGATAGTCTCCATAGAGAAACTACTACTGCCCTATCACATTCATACCTTGAACTGAATAAGGGGATAGTCTCCATACAGAAACTACTCCTGCCCTATCACCTTCATACCTTGAACTGAATAAGGGGATAGTCTCCATAGAGAAACTACTCCTGCCCTATCACCATCATACCTTGAACTGAATAAGGGGATAGTCTCCATACAGAAACTACTCCTGCCCTATCATCTTCATACCTTGAACTGAATAAGGGGATAGTCTCCATAGAGAAACTACTCCTGCCCTATCACCATCATACCTTGAACTGAATAAGGGGAAAGTCTCCATACAGAAACTACTCCTGCCCTATCATCTTCATACCTTGAAGTGAATAAGGGGATAGTCTCCATAGAGAAACTACTCCTGCCCTATCACCTTCATACCTTGAACTGAATAAGGGGATAGTCTCCATACAGAAACTACTCCTGCCCTATCACCTTCATACCTTGAACTGAATAAGGGGATAGTCTCCATAGAGAAACTACTCCTGCCCTATCTCCTTCATACCTTGAACTGAATAAGGAGATAGTCTCCATAGAGAAACTACTCCTGCCCTATCTCCTTCATACCTTGAACTGAATAAGGAGATAGTCTCCATAGAGAAACTACTCCTGCCCTATCACCTTCATACCTTGAACTGAATAAGGGGATAGTCTCCATAGAGAAACTACTCCTGCCCTATCACATTCATACCTTGAACTGAATAAGGGGATAGTCTCCATAGAGAAACTACTCCTGCCCTATCTCCTTCATACCTTGAACTGAATAAGGAGATAGTCTTCATAGAGAAACTACTCCTGCCCTATCTCCTTCATACCTTGAACTGAATAAGGAGATAGTCTCCATAGAGAAACTACTCCTGCCCTATCACCTTCATACCTTGAACTGAATAAGGGGATAGTCTCCATAGAGAAACTACTCCTGCCCTATCACCTTCATACCTTGAACTGAATAAGGGGATAGTCTCCATAGAGAAACTACTCCTGCCCTATCACCATCATACCTTGAACTGAATAAGGGGATAGTCTCCATAGAGAAACTACTCCTGCCCTATCACCATCATACCTTGAACTGAATAAGGGGATAGTCTCCATAGAGAAACTACTCCTGCCCTATCACCTTCATACCTTGAACTGAATAAGGGGATAGTCTCCATAGAGAAACTACTCCTGCCCTATCACCTTCATACCTTGAACTGAATAAGGGGATAGTCTCCATAGAGAAACTACTCCTGCCCTATCACCTTCATACCTTGAACTGAATAAGGGGATAGTCTCCATAGAGAAACTACTCGGGCCCTATCACCATCATACCTTGAACTGAATAAGGGGATAGTCTCCATAGAGAAACTACTCCTGCCCTATCACCTTCATACCTTGAACTGAATAAGGGGATAGTCTCCATAGAGAAACTACTCCTGCCCTATCACCTTCATACCTTGAACTGAATAAGGGGATAGTCTCCATACAGAAACTACTCCTGCCCTATCACCTTCATACCTTGAACTGAATAAGGGGATAGTCTCCATAGAGAAACTACTCCTGCCCTATCACCTCATACCTTGAACTGAATAAGGGGATAGTCTCCATAGAGAAACTACTCCTGCCCTATCACCTTCATACCTTGAACTGAATAAGGGATAGTCTCCATAGAGAAACTACTCCTGCCCTATCACCTTCATACCTTGAACTGAATAAGGGGATAGTCTCCATAGAGAAACTACTCCTGCCCTATCACCTTCATACCTTGAACTGAATAAGGGGATAGTCTCCATAGAGAAACTACTCCTGCCCTATCACCTTCATACCTTGAACTGAATAGGGCGATAGTCTCCATAGAGAAACTACTCCTGCCCTATCACCTTCATACCTTGAACTGAATAAGGGGATAGTCTCCATAGAGAAACTACTCCTGCCCTATCACCTTCATACCTTGAACTGAATAAGGGGATAGTCTCCATAGAGAAACTACTCCTGCCCTATCACCTTCATACCTTGAACTGAATAAGGGGATAGTCTCCATAGAGAAACTACTCCTGCCCTATCACCTTCATACCTTGAACTGAATAAGGGGATAGTCTCCATAGAGAAACTACTCCTGCCCTATCACCTTCATACCTTGAACTGAATAAGGGGATAGTCTCCATAGAGAAACTACTCCTGCCCTATCACCTTCATACCTTGAACTGAATAAGGGGATAGTCTCCATAGAGAAAACTACTCCTGCCCTATCACCTTCATACCTTGAACTGAATAAGGGGATAGTCTCCATCGAGAAACTACTCCTGCCCTATCACCCTCATACCTTGAACTGAATAAGGGGATAGTCTCGAAGTAGAAACTCGCTCCGCCCTATCACCTTCATACCTTGAACTGAATAAGGGGATAGTCTCCATAGAGAAACTACTCCTGCCCTATCACCTTCATACCTTGAACTGAATAAGGGGATAGTCTCCATAGAGAAACTACTCCTGCCCTATCACCTTCATACCTTGAACTGAATAAGGGGATAGTCTCCATAGAGAAACTACTCCTGCCCTATCACCTTCATACCTTGAACTGAATAAGGGGATAGTCTCCATAGAGAAACTACTCCTGCCCTATCACCTTCATACCTTGAACTGAATAAGGGGATAGTCTCCATAGAGAAACTACTCCTGCCCTGCCCCTAATCACCTTCATACCTTGAACTGAATAAGGGGATAGTCTCCATAGAGAAACTTCTCCTGCCCTATCACCTTCATACCTTGAACTGAATAAGGGATAGTCTCCATAGAGAAACTACTCCTGCCCTATCACCATTGTAACATACCTTGAACTGAATAAGGGGATAGTCTCCATAGAGAAACTACTCCTGGATCACCCATACCTTTTTCACCTTGACAGCTTGAATACATAGTCTCCATAGAGAAACTACTGGCCCTATAAGAATCACCTTCATAGCTTGTAACTGAATAAGGGGACTCCATAGAGAAACTACTCCACAGCCCTATCACCTTCATACCTTGAACTGAATAAGGGGATAGTCTCAGCATAGAGAAACTACTCCTGCCCTATCAGACCTTCATTTACAGAACTGAATAAGGGGATAGTCTCCATAGAGAAACATAAGACCTATCACCATTCATACCTTGAACTGAATAAGGGGATAGTCATCCATAAGACTTTCAGACAGCTTTTAACATATCTGGAGACACATAAGCCCTATCACCACATACTTGAACTGAATAAGGGGATACATCCATAAGAAACTACTCCACCCTATAACCTTCATATCTGGAACTGATATAAGGGGATAGTCTCCATACAGAAACTAACTATCCTGCCCTATCACCATCATCACCTTGTACTGAATAAGGGGACAGTCTCCATAAGAAACTACTCACAGCTGCCCTATCACATTCATACCTTGAACTGAATAAGGGGACAGTGTCCATAGAGAAACTACTCCTGCCCTATCACCTTCATACCTGAACTGAATAAGGGGATTTCACCACAGCTTGTAAAAACTATCTGGAGACCTATCACCTTTCATACAGCTTGTAACATATCTGGAGACAAGGGGATAAGACTTTCACTCACAGCTAGAGAAACTATCTGGAGATACCTTCATACTTTCAACTGAATAAGGGGATAGTCTCCATAGAGAAACTACTCCTGCCCTATCTCCTTCATAGCCTTGAACTGAATAAGGAGACATATAAGGACTTTCATAGAGAAACTACTATCTGGAGACTATAAGAGTTTCACTTTTTTTACCTTGAAGCTGAATGAGGGGATAGTCTCCATAGAGAAACTACTCCTGCCCTATCACCATCATACCATGAACTGAGAATAATGGGGATAGTCTCCATAGAGAAACATTTTCATGAGAGGCATGACAAAGACCTTCATACATTGAACTGAATAAGGGGTTGTCCGTCCACTAGGGAGAAAATGAAAACTCCTGCCCTATTTACCTTCATACCTTGAACTGAATTTTTTGGGGATACATTTTCCATAGAAAACTACTCCTGCCTTATCACCTTCATACCTTGAACTGAATACAGGGGATAGTCTCCATAGAGAAACTACTCCTGCCCTATCACCTTCATACCTTGAACTGAATAAGGGGATATTCTCCATAGAGAAACTTTTTCCTGGAAATATATCACCATTTTCATACCTTGAAAAGTATGAAGGGGATAGTCTCCATAGAGAAACTACTCCTGCCCTATCACCACCATCATACCTTGAACTGAATAAGGGGATAGTCTCCATAGAGAAAAAACTCCTGCCCTATCACCTTCATACCTTGAACTAAATAAGGGGATAGTCTCCATAGAGAAACTACTCCTGCCCTATCACCTTCATACCTTGAACTGAATAAGGGGATAGTCTCCATAGAGAAACTACTCCTGCCCTATCACCTTCATACCTTGAACTGAATAAGGGGATAGTCTCCATAGAGAAACTACTCCTGCCCTATCTCCTTCATACCTTGAACTGAATAAGGGGATAGTCTCCATAGAGAAACTACTCCTGCCCTATCACCTTCATACCTTGAACTGAATAAGGGGATAGTCTCCATAGAGAAACTACTCCTGCCCTATCACCTTCATACCTTGAACTGAATAAGGGGATAGTCTCCATAGAGAAACTCCTCCTGCCCTATCACCTTCAGCAGGTACAGCTCAGAGTCTTCTAAGGGAACACCTGCCATGTTACTTCTTTTTTTAAGAGCTGCCTTCACCAAATCTTGTGGAGATTCCAGGTGGCTTGCTCGCAGCTTGTAACATATCTGGAGATATAAAAGAGTCATTCACAGCTTGTAACATATCTGGAGACATATAAGACTTTCACTCACAGCTTGTAACATATCTGGAGACACATAAGACTTTCATTCACAGCTTGTAACATATCTGGAGACATATAAGAATTTCACTCACAGCTTGTAACATATCTGGAGACACATAAGACTTTCATTCACAGCTTGTAACATATCTGGAGACATATAAGACTTTCACTCACAGCTTGTAACATATCTGGAGACACATAAGACTTTCATTTACAGCTTGTAACATATCTGGGGACACATAAGACTTTCATTCACAGCTTGTAACATATCTGGAGACATATAAGACTTTCACTCACAGCTTTTAACATATCTGGAGACACATAAGACTTTCATTCACAGCTTGTAACATATCTGGAGACATATAAGACTTTCATTCACAGCTTGTAACATATCTGGAGACATATAAGACTTTCACTCACAGCTTTTAACATATCTGGAGACACATAAGACTTTCATTCACAGCTTGTACATGTCTGGAGACATATAAGACATTCACTCACAGCTTGCAGCATATCTGGAGACACTTAAGACTTTCATTCACAGCTTGTAACATATCTGGAGACACATAAGACTTTCATTCACAGCTTGTAACATATCTGGAGACATATAAGACTTTCACTCACAGCTTGTAACATATCTGGAGACACATAAGACTTTCATTTACAGCTTGTAACATATCTGGAGACACATAAGACTTTCACTCACAGCTTGTAACATATCTGGAGATATTTAAGACTTTCATTCACAGCTTGTAACATATCTGGAGACACATAAGACTTTCATTCACAGCTTGTAACACATCTGGAGACATATAAGACTTTCACTCACAACTTGTAACATATCTGGAGACATATAAGAGTTTCACTTTTTATGAGAAGCACAATGAGACATTTTCATGAGAAGTATGATGAGACATTTTCATGAGAGGCATGATGAGACATTTTCATGGGAAGTATGATGAGACATTTTCATGAGAGGCATGACAAGACTACCACAGCAAGAACATGTGAATGCTTTGTGCCAGCTACAGTGGTTGCTCCGTGACCCACTGGGAGCGAAAATGAAAATGATGATGATTTAGACATCTATATAAGAAGTTTGACAATACATTTTCATGAAAAGTATGACGAGACACTTTTCCAGGAAATATGACAATACATTTTCATGAAAAGTATGACGAGATACTTTTCCAGGAAATATGACAATACATTTTCATGAAAAGTATGACGAGACACTTTTCCAGGAAATATGACAATACATTTTCATGAAAAGTATGACGAGACACTTTTAGAAAAAAATACCTACAAAATACGTCTGATAATAAACCTGACATACCTAATCAAAGTAAAATCTACACACATCACAAAAATGAAGATACCACATTCCACTGGTGATATCGTGTGTGCATGCGGCTGGCAAACTCATTGTATAAAACAAGCTGCTACAGATACCATCACAGCTAGAGCATTTAATGGAGTTTGATGCAGGCTTCCGGCAAAAAAAAAAGGGGGGGGAGGGGGCAACTGCAGGAATGATCCCACATCACAGATTGAGCATCAAATGAAAAAAAGGAAATGCAATGAATGCAGACATCTGGTCTGTATTTAATGGTAAGTGCAGATGTCTTGACCAGCTACCACAACAAATATAGGAAACCAAGAGCTATGGATCCAGACCTCCAGGATGACACAAAAGTCACTGGAAGGACAACATCAGATAATCTCTGAAGAACTGGACTGGAACCAAGCTAAAAGGAACAAACGAACGAACAAACTTTATTTTCAAAGGGTTGAGAATTGAGCACACAGGCCTGTCTAACATTCTGCCCTTCCTTTCGCTCACCTTTCATACTGAATTCATGTATTCTCATATGCATGTTACATATCAATTTCAAGAAATTCAACGTAAAGTAAAATAATAATATAGCACACTCATATTAACATTAATTACTTATAAACATGACATAACATATGTTGAAAAGTACAAACATTGTCATTAGAACCTACTGTTGAAGACAGGTGATAGGATAGCTTGGATCTCTCTCTGGCTAACCTCTACACCCCAAGGTAGAATAGGAACAACTAAGTGAAGGTAAACAGATGTCTTGATTGTGTTTGGCTTCACATCTTGTTTGCATGAAGCAGCAAGTCAGACAAGAAAGGTCAAAAAGCAGTGCTTAAGTATGAGGGGAAGTTGTAAGTAAGTTACAAATGGTTATGGAAAAAAAAAAAATGAGACACATACTTGAACACCATGTATTATTGCACTTACATTTCCCCTTTATTTCTAAACATAATCTCCACCAACATTGATACACTTTTCCCATCACTGTATTAGTGCTTCGAAACCTGCAGCATAGAAGTGCATGCTCTGCTGTCTCAGCCACATTCGCACCTCACGTTCAACCTCTGCATCACTCGCGAAATGTTTACCGAAAAGGTGAGCTTTTAGTGGACCAAACAGGTGAAAATCACTTGGAGCTAAGTCGGGACTGTAAGGCGGATGTTCAAGAATTTGCCACCCTAGTTGTTCAATTTTCTCCTGGGTTAATCGAGCCGTATGTGGTATGGCATTGTCGTGATGGAGCAGTGCTCCTCTAGTCAGTAGGCCTGGGCGTTTTCTTTGAATTGCATCCTGAAGCATCAACAGAACTTCACATTACAATGCAGCATTCACATTCTCACCTTTCTTCTGGAAATGGGCTAACAGCACTCCGTGAGAATCCCAAAACACTGTAAGTATAACCTTCCCTGCTGATGGCGAAACCTTGAGTTTCTTGGCTGAAGGTGAACAAGGATGTTTCCATTGCATTAAATTACACTTTGATTCAGGTTGGTAGTGATGCACCCATGATTCATCCCCAGTAACAATCACTTCACACCGTAAACATTTCCTTATGAATATCCTTTGCAGGAAGTCCTTTTGCCCAAAAAAATCGCACAACAGCGCGCAGTTCTTCGTTTGTACACTCCATGAGCCATTTTTATCTGCTCTGCACATGCGCATGCGACACCTAGCAGTCTGCTACCTAAGCTAATCATAAGCTGGATGATACTGTTGCCTAATGACACCTTCAGAAACTACCAAATACCATTTTCAGCTTCCCCATATCAGTTTGTAACCTACTTACTGACTTCCCCTCGTATTTCATTATGTTTTCAGCATGCTTCAGCAGCACAGATGTCACTGGCTTGGCATGTTTGCAGGGCAACTGCAGCTGACATTCAAAAATGTGTGCAAGAGAGATATGAAGGAATTGACATAATTCCACCATCCTGGGAGGACAAAGCTGCCGACTGCACCAAGTGAAGATGCTCCCTATGGGATTGTCTTGAAGTGGGCAAAAAGAAGCTCTTACAACAAGCATAAAAGAAAAGAGCACACTGACAGGAACATCAGGCAAAATGCAGCTGAGGGCTATCACCTCTACGACACATCTTTCCCATAGTCATTTATGACTGTAGCAGGCTACTACACTATACTGATAGAACATACCAGATATCAATCTACAACCATGCCAAATAACTTTGTCATATTCTCTACTTATGGAGCATGAAGCTATCAGTGGAGCTGGTATGATTAGAGGAACCCTGCATAAGAGCATTCATGTGCAGAAGCAGTATCTGTAGCAATTTGTTTTACATGGTGAGGTTACCAGCACCATACACAACCTCATATTAGTCAACGTTTACAACACGCATCAGGGAGCAGTCATTTTATTCTTTCTGTGCTCCCCTCAGAGACCCCCCAGGAACTACACAGCATGCCCAACTGCCATACATGAATTCATAAGACCAACCTGAGCTCTTCTTTGTGCTGTAATTTCCCTACACAAATCTGTCATTTTCTGTTTGAAGTGGTTAATTTCTGCAGCTTGGAAGGACTCCTGTTTTTGTAAGCCTGCAATATGAATGTGTTTACCTCAGTAAAAGTGATGAATGAATGTAATATCTGTAACACAAAATTATTGATGTTAGTTTTCCCGTACACTCAAGAACAGAACACGTGCCTAGTAGTTTCTTTGTACATCACATATCTTCTTCTTTTATCTTGGTTATGGCAGACAAATTGGAGAAAAATTTAAAATAAAATACATGGAACAAGACTAAATATCAAACAGCCAAAAAAAGAAAGATCGCCACAAGAACTAAAATTAAACAAGAAATTAATAGGTCATGTATATTCCTCATCTTTGTTTTCCTTGGCTGATGGGGTAAATGAAAATAGGGGATGTGAGAATTACCAATGTCAAAGGCCTTGTCAAGGACATATAAACGAAATCAGAAGAGACAGAAAGTGAGAGCTAGGTTAAATTCATAAAAAAATAAATAAATAACAAACGATCTCCCATGAAAATCTGTATAAACAAAGATGGCCACTCAAATATTTTCTTTGAAAAGAAGTTTGGTAAAATATTTAATTGTCACTTTTCTCTGTTGATAGGATAGCAGGAAGCAGAGATAAAAATGACATGTAAGGCTGCACTTAATTCCAAATTCAAGATGCTCTGAAACCATAAAACAGACATGATTTTATCAAGGTAGATCTTTAGAGAGCTGTGTTTCTAAAGTAGAACCACACAGCTGCTGGGTTGCCTTCCACTAATCTAGTCTTACTAGAACACAGGCAGAACACAGCCCATGTTACAATCAAAAGGTCACCATGGTCTATGGTCTTCCTGTGACCTAGTACAGTACAACCTTCATTCAACATTATCTCCTTTTTTGCTTCCTATGGAGCATGGAGCCACCACTGCAGCTGGTCCCTGTTACGACACGTTTTAACGATGTCGTCTGCTACAGTTGTGAGCACTTAAAAGATTGCACATTGGATGCTTGAGATGTTTGTTAAATACAGAATGGTTTTCACGCTTCACGGTATGTATTGAACGCGAAGTGTATAGTAGCTTTATGACGTGTCAAGATTGTTATGGTTCCGCTTGACTACGATTCACGGTCACCCTTTTGATTATAAGCTCCGTGCGAGACGGATGCAATTTCTGTTTACTCCCAGGATATTGATAGTGCAAGTATTTCATTATGAATTTTTGGCTAGAGGGTCAGGCCTAATAATGTTGGAGGTAAGAATGGTTAAGGAAACCATTAATTATTGAAGTCCATATACAGGAGTACTTGACCATGTTTATGATCTATATTCGCAGACGGGCATGTCTCACTATCGGTTAACTGCATTGTATTAACGCGTATATATAGCTTGCCACGTTCTGGCGACGATAATTATTAATCTATATGTCTGGACTGGACTACACTGATAGGAGATGAAGTTATAGAAGGACGGAGATTATTATATGTGAATTACTATGTGAACTGAACTATAAATTTTAATAAATATGCTATATATTTGTGGACTCAGAAGAAGGAGTTACTTCATTGATGACCTTCAAGGTTGGCTAAACAGTTGAGCCCTTTTTATCAATTCATTATACGTTTAAGCACGATACAGCTCAGTTACGAATACTAATATTGATGAACTATTGGTTAGGGTTCGGAAGGATTATATGAATACCCTATTTCATCAATATACCTCTTCAGCGGATGATAGACCCACAAAAACGGGAATGATAACTGACATAAACAACACCCTGTAACAGTGACCCGTAACAGTCCCCTTGCAGGAAGCCTGCAGCGAGCAGTCACATGGTCTTGTAGCAGTGATTTCTGTAGACACTATTTGTTCATGATGAGGTTGCCAGCCTCATGAACTAACCTCATACTAGTGGCTTGTATGACATGCCTGAGTTTACAATGGTCCTATCCTTCCTTTGTCTTCTCAGACAACCCTCGGAACTGCACACGGCAGTACAACTTTCCCTTCTACATGTTTTCATTCCACTAATCAATACAACACAGTTGAATGCCAGAACAGAACTGATGGTGGTGACTCAGGGCCAAAAGTTATGAAGAGGCAGGATCACCCATGTCACCTGTTAGGACTTGAATGAATGGGTACAACAAGAAAACTTGATTACATTTAAAGCTTGACTTACCTCGGCCAATTAGAAAATTGATATTTTTATCTAAAGTTTTTGATGTGGTGTCTCCTTTTTTCATTACAACTTGAAATAGGCCAAGGAAAGGTTGTAACTCTTCTAAATTCTGACTTTCATCTAGAACTTCTTCCTGCAAGATTGTTATTGGAGAACAAAAATGTCATGTATACAAAATTCACAAAACAATACAAGGTGTAAAATCCATGATAGCATTACAAGGCAATTCATATTCTGGAATCTCCAGGGTAGGAGAGTTAGAGGAAAACTAAAGAACACATGGAGAAAAGTACTTGAGACAGTTATGAGAAGAAGACATGAAAAGACCTTGAGGTGATGATGAAATCCACACACATTCATGCATACACATTTGTAGAATCAAATTAAATCAACCCTAAAAATTCCTGCTAAAAGAAAAAAAATATGGAAAACACACACTCAAGAATATCACATGTAAACCTGACAAGGGGTGCAATGGAATTTGCATTGTTCTTGCATGAATTCCAGGGTTAGACAACTGTGAGGAGTTAATGTGAATGGATTTGCAATAGGCCCCATGTTTTTTTTCCTTGCATTTATTTACGTTTTTCTAGGAAAGAGTACGGTGGGATTTTTTATCTTATTCGTTTTTTGTGTCTCTTTGTATAATAAGGGTGTTTGGACTTTTTGCGTAGATTAAGAATTACATTTTTCTAGAGAGATGGTAGGTTTAACTTCTAGACTAGCACCAGTGTGCTTTTTCATTTAGTAATTCGCGATCATTGAGGATTTCTATTGAAACCAAATGGCAAGTTCACACGACGTAACAGATGGGGGTAGGTGGGAGTTTTTAGCGCATGGAAACAGGACAACAACGGAATTTTTCCAGAGATTGACCTGTTATAGAAACAAAGCCAAGCTATGACTCACGGTAGCGTGGGGTCGACCGCTGGCTCGGGTAATAAATACGCGTGTTTCCCAGGGAGAAGTCTCTTAGTTTTAAAACTTCTACGCCGTGGAAAGAACTGCCTGTATTTTATATACAGAGCCCGATTTGCTCTTTCAAGAGAAATTCGTTGCTGGTAAATATGAAGTTAATTTAACTAAAATAGTCTATAAGATTTTAGCAGAGTTGTATCGCAGTTATTCATAGAAGTAGAGCCATAAATGCTATCTATTAGAACTTGGGAGCCACGCTGGTGTAATGGCTTCGGCGTTGTACTGGCGACCAGGTGTTCATGGTTCAAACCCGGGCGTCGGCGTTTGAAGAAATGTTTACGGCCGGAAATTTGACTGAATAGCCTGAACGGCTCCTGTGATAAACCCTCTGTGGATGGGAAGGAGCGAAGCTCCTGACCGGGTTGGAAGGAAAGTCCTCAGGTTCCCCAGCCTCGCAATGACATGTCATTGGGCCGAAGGGCTGAAAGCCCAAGTGCCGCTGGTTTAAAAAAAAAAAAAAAAAAAAAATCTATTAGAACTTAATTTAACTGACAGCGCAAGTAGGTATTTGTGAAAAGGTAGTAGGAAATTCTGATAGTTTTCTCAGAGTAGCTGCTTGTATTAATTGGAGTATTGCTGTTATTTGTCAGAAGACAGGGGTATTTATTTTTCCTGGATTTGTGAATTTTAAATGGTGCAGCGTAAAACACGCTCGTGAAATTAATTACATTTTCGTAACAGACATGCCATGAGTTACCTTCTTATCTAAATAATTATCAGAGTGCATTCACTCTTCTTATGAGATAAGGAAAGCTTAAAGATTTGAGATGCTAAATATCAAAATTTTGAGATACGATGCACGTAATTTCATTGTGATTTTCGAGGATTTTGGAGCGGGGGTACCTGAGCGCGTGCTGTGTATCTTTTTCTAGAGGGGTGAATCTGATAACGGAAGAAGAGAGGGGAGATAGCGGGGGATGCATTGTAAGATAGGATTTCAGTTCCTTTAGAGATCTGAATATATATATATATTGTTATCGGAATCGGGTGTAAATAATATTCCCGGCACGTGGGTGAAGATTTCCCAATATTTGATTTATAATATTAGCGAGTAATACGCTAGGTATTTGCGTGTGTATTTAATTGTTCTTTAAGTGTGTGTAAATTACCAGCAGGCTAATTTGGGTAACGCTGTTGTAATAGAAAGAGTGACTTTAACAGTTCTGTTGGAACATAGGAAATTGTGTATTTTGCTCTGTGTGGGTAAAACCTACATTTTGAAGTCAGCAGTTACGGGTCTAGTTGGGATTTTTAATTAGTCCATATCTTATAGACATATGTTTATAATGGTGAATTCATGGAGACGGGAGATTATTGTCTCGGGGGAAGTCTATTGTAACGTGGTTTAGCGAGGTAACACCTCGTTCATTGTTAAATAGTAGGGCCAGGAATTTTACCGGCAACCGTTTCATTCAGTAGTGGCAATGTTATGACGGCTGGGGGTAGGCATATTTACTAATCGCTGAGGCGATACTAGAGCATGGGAGCTGTATTGAAGATTGAGAGTTAGGTGTTAAAGATTTGAAACTTAAGTGTTAGAGATTTGAGACTTAAGTGGTTGAAGAGTTGGGATTTTAGTTTTAAGGATATGGAAAATTTGTTGTGCAATATATATATATATATATATATATATATATATATATATATATATATATATATATATATATATATATATATATATATATATATATATATATATATATATATATATATATATATTTGTTATTGTTTTGTCCACAGCAGATATTTTCCAGGCGTGGCAGCTAGGGCGTCAGTAGTCCTATAGCTGGCCAGAAGTTCGTCGGTCTTCTCGGGAAAAGAAGAGTCGGCAGAGCCAGAAAAGAAAGTGGAGTGGTGACGAGTTGGTCACTGGTGCAAAAGTCTGTTTTGTAACCAAGAGAAAGTGGAGTGGTGACGAGTTGGTCACTGGTGCAAAAGTCTGTTTTTGTACCCAAGAGAGAGCAGGGAGCTGGAAGCACAGACTTCTTCAGCAAGAACAGATGTTCTTAACAAATTCGGAGCTATTTATGCTCAGATACAGCACACACTGATCCTAGGTGCAGGGCCTAGAGGTGTCGTGAATTTCAGGCATAATAATCCCGACGGCCAAACCCAAGAGAGGGGTAAGCCTGTGCATTCAGATTCGTCACTGGTAGTGCAGAAGAGAGTCCAAGTCAAGAAACCAGAGTACAAATTCAAGTTAGCAGCTACAACGGCAGTCAGAGGAAAGAGGGCAAAAATACCTCTGAGCTGCACTAGATAGAGAGGAGAGTAGTGGAGGAGTCGTTTCTGTAGGAACTAGGAGTGTCAGACAGGCACTGAACATAACATTAGAACTCAGCAATTCAACTTTACGTTGGGTAGGAGATGCTAGAAGAGTTCTGGTCGTGGACCTTGTGTTGGTCAGAGTAGAATATTTAGCCTATAGTGGAGCAGTGGTGTAGGCACATCATTTGTTTAGAAACACGTCTGCAGACAGACGGACAGTAGGAGTTAGATTGTGGTTACATGACATTTAGTAGGCTAGATTCAGAGTAAGGCGGATCTAAATGTTAGAGATCCCACCTCACAAGTTGATGTATTTCTTACCTTTCTTATTTTCAGGTTTGAGGGTGAGGGCGAATTGTGGGGTATCTTACCTAATCACGTTAATTGATTGTTGTGTTCTTTTTCCAGGTGTGCAAACACGCATTTTTATTCTATTTGTAGTATGTTACATGAATTTTTGTGGTATAAATAAAATCTATGGTAAATTATAGGCTGGATCAGTCACTTACTTCAACCTTTATGTTGTCTGTATAGTGGTGTCTGTGGTGTTAAGTTAATCAAACCTTATCCCAGTCTTGGTAGTTAGAGGTAGTGAGGTTATCGCAAAACATTACGTCACCTAGTGGCAAGGGAGAGTCAATTTAGGTTCTCGACCCTTGATGCCAATAGCCTCATCTCCCACAGTCACTGTCAATTTTCTTCTGAAATCTATCTTCTTAGTCTTTCTTTCCACTGGGGTCTAGTCTATTTAGGTAGGCAGCCTCTAGTCATAAATCCACTTCGTGACAACAACTAACCTAGTCTCTGAAGCACCTCCATGTGGTGAATCCTAGAAACAAGTAACCTTTGAGTTGCCTGGTCAACGTTCAAGGACTGTACTGCCACTTCAGAGTGGGATAACATCATGATTCCTCTTTTAGTGAAACATGCTGAGCACTGCACACTAAGCTTGGGGGAATCACTTGAACCCCAGACATAACTCTGCATTTAATGACGTTCGCTGTGTGTAGGAGGACCTTACACTGATAAGGTGACAGGCAAGGGCAGCTGGGAAATAACTATGTAAGGAAATGATGATTCCTTGGTGTGGATGTATGACCACCACCTCTAGCATTCATTTACGCTAGGACCCAAAGATAACAAAATAAACTGCCATTGTGGTTGAAACAGACAATAGATTTGTAACTAAAACCCAAGTATAATAAAGTAGACTACCATTTTGTTAGAAACAGACAATAGATTTGTAATTAAAATAAAAAGTTAACTCAGGGCATTAGTAGAAGGGAAGTGGCGGTACATTTTATGGGGTCAGCGTTAGTGAAAGATGCGGTCCAAGTCTACCCATCTGTTGTCATGGAAATCACGCCTCAGCACGTGATAATTATCCAATCAAAGTTGCAGCCAGGTTGAGCTCACTGCGATTTTTCTGCCGGCAAGATAATTTGCCAGCAGTCCAGACCAGCAGTATGATGCAGTAAGATGTTTTTTACTAACGGGCTCCATAATTTTCAGTTGAGATTCAACAGGGATTTTTCTGTGTACCATATTCAACCATGTATGATCTTAAACATGGTAATGTGTTTTCAAATACTTATGGACATATGTAAGTACTTCTACCATATTTTACAGGTTCCAGCTCACCTTGCCATGTATTATGAACCATTGGTTTTACCCTAAGTTTGAAAATGACAGTAGAAAATGCAGTCAAGGAACTAAGCAAAAATATGGATAGAATCGAAACAAATGGGAGGAAAAAGAGCATAAACTTTTGGGATGGTCCAGAATAAAGGAGAAAAATGGAAAGAAATGACGCATTGAGACATTCATTTTGTGATGTCATTGAATTTGAAAACTATGTATACGACGCCAAGAATATGGCCAACTTCCATAATTGTACATACATGTATACCTAGAAATGATGCCTGTGACCAGTCCTTCTGAGAGCAAAAAGGATCACTAAACCACTATACAACGGAATAAATTAACAAACTGGAACAATTAACAGCACATTTACAACATTTAAATGCACAGGGACTAGATCAGCAGCAAATGTAGTCCAACTAAACACAGCCTCCAGATGGACATGTCTATAAAAAAGTTGCTGGCAGGAGGTTATCCTATGCAGCATGAGCCATCACTATGTCAGAGCCCTGCCTATCAGTCCCCCTCCTCAAGTTTCTACACCCCACACAGCCCCTCTGACTCTGACAAGTGGACCAAACGTTTTTTGCCAGGAGGTTATTCCAAACGACAATCCTTGAGTTTACGTCCCATTATTCGTGGGAAAGATAAGCATTATTTATTTCCAGGAGGACATAATCACGCCTGTTATTTCAAGATGAATACAGTAACACACGCGGTTGCGAAAAGTTACAATGTCGACGATATGAGGAACCTACATTACACACGTATACCGAAACATTACAGTAGGGAATCAGACAGTCCCCTATACCACTTCAATAAATGTACTGAGAATCACTGGAACAGTCTCAACAGAAGAGATTACCATATTGCGGTCAGAGACTTCATCAACAATGTCAAACATCAAAAGATTTGGGAGGTGACTAATCTCAAAACATCTACCCCAAACACCCACAAGCAATTTAGATCAGGATGAAGGAAATTTCAATCGGGATGAAGGTGAGGTGAAAACAAAGGAGCAGCATTCTAACCTTGAGGCAACATCACATTACCTAAACGAACGCAACAGCGAGACGATGTCATACCTATATCAGCAGGAGACTGATATTGATGCACTGGATTCAGCTAGCAGTGTAGAATCCGTAGACAGCGCCCCACCCTTAGCAGTTCACACCACTGTCAAACGCCCGTACTTTCCTGAATCTGATGAATCACCTCCTAGAACCAAGTTTGTCAAACTACCACAGGCACATGTGAGAAAAAAGATCAAGACGAAACGACCACAGATTTCCAAGAACAAACAAGAATCGCCAGTCACGCCCCCTCCAACTACATTGCAATCATCACTGATTTCTTCAGCTCCCCAACAAACAGTCAACGCTATGTCACACACTGTCCCCACGACACAGTACGATGCTCGCCTAACCAGCAGGGAGATTGCAATGCTAGAGCTGGCAGAAAAATTGACAAGGCTTTTCTAAAACACACCCAATTGTGTCATAGCTGCTTGCCACTCCAAGCAGGGTCTACGCAAATGTGATTATTATTTTTGGCAGACCAATGTCCGTCTCGTTGATAGCGAGGTCACCTTTTTGTTTTGTTTTTGTGTGGAAAGTCCATGTAACCGTCGGTCGGTTACAGCATTTTAATATTTTTTTTTGGAGTGCAAATCGTCCCCCTAACGTAATGTCTTTTCAGATTGTGAAGTGACAGTTCCCCTGATGACCCAGTACCAGCCTGAGATGTTACAGCCACACCTAGAAGAAATATCCTCCCCGGACAAGTCACCGCTGATGATCAGATCACCCCCAGAAGGAACCGGAAAGTTGTATTATTTTTTGTGTGAAATGTAAACTACTAACACCTGTTCACTCCCACATTACCATACCTTAGGTTACATCATATGCCATTTTAATATAGATTAAAATAAGCAGTCCAGTTGGTAAGCAAATTATGCATTTCCACAGGTATAGAAGCTAAATAGTTGCACAACCACACTTATTAATAAGAGATAGTTTTGATGTTCAATTTTCAAATTGCAGAACCCTGGAGTCCAGTCACAAGTATTGCACACGAAATTTCTTTTCATGCTAATGATGCACACATCGTAAATTTATCATCTTCCATTTTTTTAGCCCTTACTTTTTCCTTGCTGTTCCAGAGATCAAGTTTTTCTTTCCACATGCATCTTTGCATATTCACGCAGGCATTTTTCACTTTGCACTGATTGCCATTCTGTCATTTATCATCGATGTATCCTCTTATCTATGATCATTCTATTAAATTCACATATACCTATCACTTTTTCCATTACACATTATACTATCAGGTCATTCTTTTGACAGAGTGTATGAACCATGTTATTACAATTCAACATGAATATGTTATCATAGTATGCATATTTTCTCCACAGAGATGTTTTTGAATGTACACCACAAAACTTTTTGGGTATTGTTAAAATTTTGGTTACCATCATTAAAATTCATTCTGCGTATGAAATAGCCATGTATTTTCAAAATAATAGAATTAAACCACTTTGTAAAAATTTTTTTTAAGAACATTGTGTATGATGATATTGTTCAAATATTGGCCATTTCAAATGATTGTACATCCCAATATTTGAATCCACTATTATAAGAATTTCCTTTCCACTCCACCTCTCACATCCCCTTATCTTACTGTTTTCCCTTCTATTGCTTTGTGAAACTATTCTGAACTTATAAATTTTTCTCTCCCCATTAACTTAATTGACTTGAATTACAATTTTGTTGTAATCTGGAGATCTTTTGTTCTTTCTATCCATTATGAGACCACAGTATACTATCCTTACAACTTGCAGACAACAGGTGATACTACTGTTGCTATTCGTTTTCTGAGTTAACTATTTCTTGTACCCCCACAGATTAGAATTTACTACAGCCCAAATGTCAGAATTACTGATGGAATTTTCTTAGAGAAATTGTTATAGTAACCTTATTGTTATTTTAGTTTGTTCATTGACTTTTACGAAATAAATGAAATTGGAAAATAAAGAAAGAAAAAAAATGAGAAAAAGAGAGAAATATACAGAAAGCAAATTAATGGAAATATTGTTATAGATTACAAGATGATGAATATCCATGAACCACCCCTACACATATTTATGAGACATAACAGATGACTATTTGGTTGTTTTCACACACATTAACCCACATGTGTTCCATACTAACATTTCATTCCTCACTGAACCACCCCTGTTTGTATCACACATGAGTATTGACTGTTTTTATGTTTGTAACTAATTTGCATATGCCATTGTTGACTTCATATTATTGTATGGACTGCCCTTATGATGGCAGTGGACATGGATTTTGACATGAGAAAAAGGAGGAAAAAATAGATACCACAGGGTATTGGGAAACCACTAGTTACACATCATGCCTATGCCACATGAGATGGTACGGCTAGTGTTTGTTGATACTGCCTATGCCATGATACCCCTGATGTTGTTCAAACCTAATGCCTATGCCACATGAGATAGGGCAACTGGTGTTTGTTTATGCTGTCTATGCTATTGATACCCCATAATTTGTTGGTACTTAATGATGCCCATGCACTAATACCCCAAAATAATGTTATACATTAAATATTGCTGTTTTTACGTGATATGTAACAGACGAGATAATATGATTGAAAAAAAAATATGGTGGTTTAAAAAGATAGAAGAGATACATGTCACGGACACACACGAGGATACACACTAAGGAGATACGTGTCATGGATACACAAGAGGATACACAAGAGGATACACATATGCAGTTATGACTTTGTCATAAACCAGATATTCCTGTCTATACGTAGTCCTGAAAATTTGTTGCGTGATACGTGTTACGGAGACACATGAAGAAAAATAATGCTGATGAGATGGTTCAGAAATACTTGAAGAATATTTGTGCACTCAGATGAGATAGAGGAAAAGAGATAGTCCCTATATAGGAGATGATAATCCCTGATTACCACTATGCAAGTAATGATGATTACTGTACTGATTGTCCATATAATGCGAATATGATTGAGGAGATGTATTGATGAGGTATACATTTATGATCTTGCTTTTACTTAGACATTTCCATCTTTAAGAAAATATGTAACAGATAGCCAGTAGACTGATAACATTTTCATAGACCACTCACTCAAACAGTCCATCGGACATTGCAATTGACGGACTTACTATTGGTCTATATTGCTTCCTGCGACTATGTATAACAGGTTGACCAGCTGAACATTTTCACCCCTGAGATAATGACATTTCCACCCTCTCCCTACATACTATAGAGATATTGATGATAGAATCATAGACCACCCATCTGTCTGTCTCAGACATACCAGTTCTGACAGCAGATGCTATAGACACTATATGAATCTGACAAATTTTCGACCTCGAGGACAGATTTCGTGTCGACATTTGTTATTATGAACAAAATAAATTTTCTTGGTCAAGTAGTAATGACATTATTGATATGATATGTTGATTGTCAAGCCATGGTCACAAAATGTTTGACAAATGAGTTCTTGATCATGTTTTGTTTACACTAGTAATGTCTTAATAGGTGATTGACTTGGAATATAATACAACATGAGTAACTAGATATAACTTGATTGTTTTATGGATTGGATCACCATTAAAATAATACAGCTTGGATAATTTTGAAAAAAAAAAGGAATATTTTCTACAGTAATGGATACCTGGATATTTTGAAAAATAACTGAATACTGTATACTTGGATATAACTTGGATGCATATGGATTGGAGTATCAGGAAAGTTTTCCCAACACAGAGAATTAATATAGAATATGGAAAATGTATGATGTTTTGAAAATTTTTCACCTTGTAAATTTATAATGACATACTGGTATGCTGATCGTTACATTATGGTTCTGTAGATTTTTGAAACTGTGTTCTTGGATATGTTTTTGTCACAATAATAATATGTTGATAAATGATTGACTATGAAGATGAACACATGAGTACCTAGAAATAACTTGGCTGTTTTGTGGATTTGGATCATCATTACAATAATAACGGATTATTTTGAAAAAAATATTGAATACTTTATACAGTATGGATACTTGGAGATAACTTGGATTATTTTGGAAAAAATATTGAATACTTTATACAGTATGGATACTTGAAAATAACTTAGATGCATATTGATTGGAGCACCAGGAACGTTTTGCAACATAGAGATTTTGAAATATCTTGAGTACCCTGATATAGGAGACAAAAGAGAAAAGCTACGATGCTGAAATTTTTTCCTCCTCTCACTTTGTTAAATCAAATCTGTCAACTGTATTATCACATGTTTTAACTAATATTGATATTTGTTGTTGTCCAGGGTTGCCAATCGGCAAAATTTTGTTAGCATGTGCCCTGATAAGATCAAAGTTAAAAAGAATTTTTTAAAAATGTTGTCCATTAATAAGGCCTATTTAAGGTATGACAGTCCCATATATATATAAACAGGAGCCCGGGAAGACTCTATATTTTGGAATTTTTTTTTGGACTTAGGAAATTTTGAGACCACCACCT
This sequence comes from Oreohelix idahoensis, assembly GCA_024509875.1. Taxonomy (NCBI): domain Eukaryota; kingdom Metazoa; phylum Mollusca; class Gastropoda; order Stylommatophora; family Oreohelicidae; genus Oreohelix; species Oreohelix idahoensis. The sequence goes on along the minus strand of JAMPIV010022229.1, from coordinate 47,070 downwards.
CTAGCATTCATTTACACTAGGACCCAAGGATAACAAAATAAACTACCATTGTGGTTGAAACAGACAATAGATTTGTAACTAAAACCCAAGTATAATAAAGTAAACTTCCATTTTGTTAGAAACAGACAATAGATTTGTAATTAAAATAAAAAGTTAACTCAGGGCATTAGTAGAAGGAAAGTGGCGGTACATTTTATGGGGTCAGAGTTAGTGAAAGATGCGGTCCAAGTCTACCCATCTGTTGTCATTGAAATCACGCCTCAGCACGTGATAATTATCCAATCAAAGTTGCAGCCAGGTTGAGCTCACTGCAATTTTTCTGCCGGCAAGATAATTTGCCAGCAGTCCAGACCAGCAGTGTGATGCAGTAAGATGTTTTCTACTAATGGGCTCCATAATTTTCAGTTGAGATTTCAACAGGGATTTTTCTGTGTACCATATTCAACCATGTATGATCTTAAACATGGTAATGTGTTTTCAAATACTTATGGACATATGTAAGTACTTCTACCATATTTTACAGGTTCCAGCTCGCCTTGCCATGTATTATGAACCATTGGTTTTACCCTAAGTTTGAAAATGACAGTAGAAAATGCAGTCAAGGAACTAAGCAAAAATATGGATAGAATCGAAACAAATGGAAGGAAAAAGAGCATAAACTTTTGGGATGGTCCAGAATAAAGGAGAAAAATGGAAAGAAATGACGCATTGAGACATTCATTTTGTGATGTCATTGAATTTGAAAACTATGTATACGATGCCAAGAATATGGCCAACTTCCATAACTGTACATACATATAGATTTCTGTTTTGAATATTTGGTTGTTGAACTACTTGAACCATTTTGTTGAAACCAAATAAATTAATCTTGGAAACTTATCAGCTGTTTGAAGACTTTGTAAACATGAATTTAAGCTGGAAGGATGTATGTTCAAATGCACAATTAAGTGATCTATGACTCTCCTAATTATATCAGCAATAGAAGGATTTGTGGATCGAAACCTAATCCCTTAGACAGAGTGAGACAATTTAACATCTCTGGCGGGCTATAAGCCAGTACCAAGTCTAATCTCACGTGAACAAGAATAATTAATAATATCACGCCATATTGCACCCTGGCTACATATTAACGAAATGGTACCATGCCCAGTTCCACTAAGATAGAGGACAAAGTAAAACACTGGATGGGACGGCTTCATTGGTATAGCCCAGAGCCAAAGCACAATATTTTAGCCCTGCATATTAGGAGAGCCCCAATGAATGGTTGGGAATATTCAATCTGCAACCCCCTTTTTCCCCCATACTGCTTGAAACCAGATGTGATACTGTTATTGTTGATGAGAATCAATGTCCCTGCACTGCAGGCAAACCCACGGGTGCTCAGTCTCCCACAGCAAATGCTGAAGGGTATGAATGCTAATTGTTCCTGTTGCGCACTGGTTGTATATACACCAGATGCATCCTCTCATACATCCATTCGCAAACATTTCAATACTTAACCCTTTGAAAATAAAGTTTATTCATTCCCTGCTGGTTTATGTTTGATGCCAAATTCTAGCAATCTCAGCCTTGATGATTCATCAATTGTAGTGTCATTCTCTAATAGGCGATAAAATGCCCTCAGTATCTCTCCCTTATCCATATTCCAATGCACCTTCTGTGGGTGATCTTGAAGCTAGTCTGTCAGCTCTTTCATTGTCGTGTACCCTTGCATGACCAGTACAGTATAGATCCACACCAGTTCCTGAAGATTTGAGTCTTCTATGGAGGTTTTCTATTCATGCCGGAGCCATCCACTGTGGACCTTCCAAAGCATGGACTGTGAGTCTGATACAATAACTGCCCTTATTAATGGGGTCTCAGACAGCCACCTTAAGGTACTGCAGTAGCTGTCTCTACACACATTCTCATGCTGGAGGTTATTATCATGTAAGCCCCGCTATGTTCAGCAATGATTCTGCCCTTTACTCTAGCAGAGAGGTCCCACCCTGATTTCTCACCATGGATTACAGACCCATCAGTGGACACAATGGCATCATCATCAGCTGATCAATTTCCAGCTCTGCCCTCCCATTGGCCCAAGTTCTGCACTCTCTACCAGGCTGATGATGTAGTTTGTTCAGTTCTCATCTGACTTACTCCAACTCTACCTCTCTTAATACATTTTCAACTGTGGCCACCTGCTTAATCTTTGCCTCTGCCATCCATGACACCACCCACTTTTTCTCGCTCCATTATTGTCAGCTGTTTCCATGCAGGGACTGCATTTTGTCGGTGGGTACTCACATATCGGCTTTTGACTGGGCCATCACATATCTAGATCTAATCAACAGTAATCCAAGGATGTACCGCATCATCACGATGGGGGTATCTCATGTACAGCCCAAGACTACACGCATCCCTTCATTTTGAATGCATTCCAATTGTTCACATTGTGATTTTGACAGCGTCAGTATTTCCAGACCATACTCGATGACTGATATGACTAGGTGATGATAAAGGAGAAACAGTTATTTCTGTCCTAGGTGTGCTGCAGCCATTGCTTTTAGGGCTGCCATAACTCTGTTGCACTTCTGTATGATTAAATCAACATGGTACTTGTATGATAACCCGTGATCAAACATTATTCCGAGTGTCTTGACTTTCAATTTTTTGCCCGCTGAAAGTAATGTCTGAAAGATCTGCCTTTCAATATGAAGTTGTTCAAGGAGCACCATAGCACACAGGCTTTGTTGGGATCGATTAATCAAAATCAGCTTTATCCTTCTCTTCCCCATTCCCCCCATCTCACCTTAGTTGCTGAGCAGCTTAATTATTGAAATTCTTCAGTCTTTTGAACATATGAATGTATCAGTATTTGTTTTCCACAGTAGCTGGTTGTTTTAAAATCCTTTTAGCCTTACCCGTTCTCCCAGTTTATTGATGAAAACAAAGCTGTAGGAATCTTGAGGCAAGAGGTTGTGTGCCAGTGGATAGTTATGGACTTCCCTCCAGATGATCTGCAAGAGAATGGAGTATTCAGAACAGCACTGTCTCAAACTCTGACTTACAAACAGTCTAATAATAGAACTGAACAACAAGGTTTTTTCAACAGGACAACATCTTCATGGGCAGGTGCTGGCACAGAATAGACAGACTGAAATTGTATGTCGATATAGCTGGTGTAAAACTGGTGGAGTGAGCCGGACAGATGCCAGTGGAAAAAGATGGTGAGGAGAAGAGGCTGGCATTGGATAGGACACACTGATAAATCTAGTTGATAGTTTTACAAGGCAGTCCTTGTTCTGGAAATTCCAGCGCATGAGAAACAAAGGGAGAACAAACAACACACGGAGAAGGATATTAGACACACATACATGAAGGGACCAACGGGCTGATCACCCGTTTGCCAGTCACTTCGATTATGGAAACAACAGCAAATGGATTGATTTGCCGTTGCCCTAAAGACGCCAATAGGCGTGATGGGAAACAATGGCAAAGAAAACCTATCTGCTGTTGCCCTAAGACGCCACTAGGCGTAATGGCCACTGACTGCTTTGACGGTCGGTGGCTAAGGACGGAAGAAGAAGATACATGAAGGGGGATACAAAAGACATGAAAAGACCTTCAATGGACAGCAGAAGACAGGAAGGCTTCTTGTGGTTTGGTATTAGGAGCAGCTTCACTGTACACGGACATCTCCATCAGAACTCTGCAGCACCGACGAGGATCCCAATGAGCATATATAGGAATCACACATTCTATAAATATTTTTGTGGTGGGTAGGTTTCCTAATTTTTAAATTTTGCCAGGGCAGGGGCCGTATGGCCTACTCTTTATGATTTCCAACCTCAGAAGGATTCTTCAAGTGCGCAACTTGCACACAGGGGATCCTCCAGATATTTTTCTGCTAAGGCACTGTTGAAGGCCTGAGCTGACAGATAATGAATGGGCATTGTCATCTTTGACGCTCAGTCCAATCTTCATGCCAACCCAGGAGATGAGAAAAACTAATGAAGATGTCTTGAATGAGACCAATGCACAAAGTAAAAGCTTAATATGCACATCATTAAGAAGAATGTTTTTGTACCTGTTATACAAAGACGAAAGTTAGAATACGTTGGTACAACAGTAAAAACAGCAGGAAAAAAGCGACAGAGGATGAAAAGTGAGAAGTTACTAGATACTCAAACATCTTTAGGGAAAAAAGAGATACAGGATGCAAAGTGAGAAGTTACTAGATACTTAAACATCTTGATACAGAAAAAAAGGAAAACTTTAGGAAAAAAGAGATACAGGATGACAAGTGAGAAGTTACTAGATACTCAAACATCTTGATACAGAAAAAAGGAAAACTTTAAGAAAAAAGACACAGAGGATGAAAGGTGAGAAGTTACTAAATACTCAAACATCTTTAGGAAATAAGATATAGAGGATGAAAAGTGAGAAGTTACTAGATACTCAAACAGCTTTAGGAAAAAAGAGATACAGGATGAAAAGTGAGAAGTTACTAGATACTCAAACATCTTGATACAGAAAAAAGGAAAACTTTAGGAAAAAAGACACAGAGGATGAAAGGTGAGAAGTTACTAGATACTCAAACATCTTTAGGAAATAAGACAGAGAGGATGAAAAGTGAGTAGTTACTATTTATTCAAACATCTTTAGGAAAAAAGAGATACAGGATGAAAAGTGAGAAGTTACTAGATACTCAAACAGCTTTAGGAAAAAAGAGATACAGGATGAAAAGTGAGAAGTTACTAGATACTCAAACATCTTGATACAGAAAAAAGGAAAACTTTAGGAAAAAAGACACAGAGGATGAAAGGTGAGAAGTTACTAGATACTCAAACATCTTTAGGAAATAAGACAGAGAGGATGAAAAGTGAGAAGTTACTAGATACTCAAACATCTTTAGGAAAAAAGAGATACAGGATGAAAAGTGAGAAGTTACTAGATACTCAAACATCTTGATACAGAAAAAAGGAAAACTTTAGGAAAAAAGACACAGAGGATGAAAGGTGAGAAGTTACTAGATACTCAAACATCTTTAGGAAAAAAGAGATACAGGATGAAAAGTGAGAAGTTACTAGATACTCAAACATCTTCGTACAAACAAACAAAAAAATTCAGGAAAAAATGGACAGACAGTGAAAAGTTAGAACACATTGTTACAACAATAAAAACTGCAGATCATGGTACTGAAAAAAGTCAACAACAGAAATGATGTGTAACAAAAAAGGGAAAGAAAACTCTTGTCTTCATTCTCCTTCTTGTTCCCTTTGGAGCAGGGTGACAAAACTGCCACTGGTCCATTTGTAGGAATCAGTTTTATATGGAGAGGTTGCAAGTCTCACGGAAAACTTCATTTTTGCCTTTTATGACAAAAAGAAGTTGTGGACAGATATAACTACATATGCCAGTTTGCACTACATTTACTGAAACAGGCTCACGTGACTTTGCCACCTTCTTATATTTACACCACGATATTATGTTTGCTGAGCTTGTATTCAACCATGTGTTACAGACTTTCATAAATAGGTGCTTGCGTAGAACAGAACGATTGAAATGGTATGACAAAGTCACAAATGTGGAACTGACGACAAAGACCAGACAAGTGCCAGTGAAACAAGAGTTGAGAAGAAGACGCTGGCGATGGATAGGACACACATTGAGGAAACCTGTTGATAGCATTACAAGGCAGTCCTTGTTCTGGAATCCACAGGGAAAGAGAGGCAGAGGTAGAACAAAAAACAAAACACACGGAGAAGAGAACTGGAAACAGAGGTGAAAATGATGAGGAAAACTTGGAAAGAACTTCAGCGGATGGCACAGGACAGGAAGACTTGGAATGTGTTTGTTGAAGGCCAATGCTCCTTGGGGAGCTAAAGGGTGTTGATTATGCTCCATGGGGTACTGAAAGGTAATGATGATGATGATGATGGTGATGATGATGGTGGTGATGATGATGGTGATGATGATGGTGAATTGACATTCTATTCTTACGTTACCTGTTTAATCTGGTCCAGTGGTGAGAAATAATTGACAGCCATTGGGACCAGAATGCCATTTGGAAAGAGAAAGTCTACATTCACCTGGTTGTTACTGTCCATCTGGTTCCTGATGCTGGGAAGCGCTAGAAGACCCTCCATGGATGTCAAATCAGGGCAAGACATGACTTTTGATCACACCATGTGTAGGGTTTCTGCTGAATAATAAAAAAGGTTGAAACTGCTCGATTATTTCAATCAATCATTACACTTTAGCTCTTCAAGAAGCATATCCTAAAAAAACACATACAAAGTCCTCCTGTCACGTGCTATAAGGTCAAGGTCTTTCCTTGTCAACCTCATCATTGTCACTTCTGTCTCCAGCTCTCTTCTCCATGTGTACTTCGGCACATTTTTTACCCTGAGGATTCCGGAACAAGGACTGCCTAGTAATGCTATCAACAGATTTCCTCAATGTGTGTTCAATCCATCAACGTTGGGGTCTCTGACGAGACAAAAAAATAACAGGAGTAAAGCATCCTCAGGGATGTCATGAAAGGCGACTAATTTGAGGTTGTGTATTGGACTTGCAACCTCATCATGTAAAACAGATTGCCATAGAAACTATCATTGCAACAGCATGTGAGTTATTGGTGCAGGCTTCTTGCAAGGACACAAGCTGCACAGGTGGCTCCATGAGAAGCACAAAGGACAAATGATGATGATCATCCTCTGTGCCATCTACAGCACTGGTGGTTCAGAAACGTGAACCATGAAAGGGGGGGGGGGGGCACGTGTAGTGTAGCGGGATCAATTCTATATTTGAATGACTGGTTTTTTTTTTAAGCAATACTTAGGTACTTGTAGCGTAGTCCTGAACCAATATCTAAGGGCAATTAACGAGAGCCTACCTTGCCTACCTATATCGAAATATGTCAACAAATGTTTTCGACCAATCGCTGCACGAGCTGTAAACCGGTCTCGGGAACCGTAGGCTGCAGGATAGCTGGATGGAATCTGTGTTAACGTGAATATGTATTTGTGACTTCAGGTCAAAAGATAAGGTATGTCCCTCGGAACAGTGAGCACAGTGCAATACCAGGAATCTTAAACTTTCATTAGATACATGGATTTAAGTTGTAGAAGCATGGACACAGGAGTTATGAGTGATTACATGCAGTAATAACTTAGAGCGCAGGCTGGTTTCCCCAGTTTCAACTGTGATTGCAAAGGCTACAAGGGAGGCAGAAAAAGGTTAGTGTGTTTAAATGGTAGCGCCCAATTGGCCGGTTTAAACAAGACCTGGATGGAAGGAATCGGTTGGGAAACACCGGAAGAATAAATTATCGGAGTTTTGTCAGATCGACAGATCGGGCAAAAAGTGGTGGTTTTACTGAAATTTTGGTAAACATAAACTGACACAGCCAGCCAATGGAATCGCTTATCTTCCGTTCGCCCGCGACCTGTAATAAAAAGGGAAACAAATCTGGAATATTTCTCTTGAACCGCCAGAACCAAATTCGTCAGAGGACAGAATCAGATTCTACCCCAGCTCCTTCGCCATTTGCCAGTGAAGCAGACTGCATGGGTTTATGAAAAGCCTGTTGAATCTGAGATTGTCAGAGGTATCCTGTCACTCATCTTGTAGCAGAGAAGAACATTGGTGTTGTACCTAGCGGTGTATGATTTAAACAAGCACCCTGTACCTACATCAGTTGGAAGAGTGGGGACCCTCAGTGTTGGGCTTCTCCATCTTATATTCTGGCTTCAAGGAAAAGGCGGAAGCGAAGAAGTTAAGTCCTATTAGACAAGACTGACTCGCAGAGCATTGGCGTACCACACCCGGTTATATTAGTAGTGATGAAAACAGTGATGAGTAAATTAGTCTGGAAGCTACATAACATAGAAATAGTTTGAACTCAAGTGATCTCAATAACATTGTAGTCAGTGTGACATTTTCAAAAGCTACATAACATAGACATATTGTGAAGTCAAGTGATATCAGAACAGTGAAGTCATTATGACAGTTGTCAATATCCCTTCCCCTAATACTGAAGATAAATTCAAGTACCATCATTAACATTGGTTCCAGAGGATTAGTTGCACTAAGACTTTTCATAACAAGGGAGCCTTAACAACTAGGAAAAGACTTTATTTTTAGTGATTGACTTTTATTTGGTGTAGATACATGCAACATCATCAGTGTGTTTTTATTTTTAGGGTTTGTGTTTACACAAACAAACTAAACAGATGACTGTACATAAATAAAATTAATAAATTGTAGTGCACTGTTTTTATTACTTTATGTCAGCTTGAATTACTTTGAATTTAATTAAATCCCCTAGATACTATAACAGCCCATAGGTATAATTCTGAGAGGGGCACCATAGAATTCTGGTACTGAATATTACTATCTCGGCCAGAAATTCTTTACAGCCTGACTTTATACCTATGAACTCTATACACCATTGCTCTTTTCTGAGAATGGGGTATTTCTTTTAAGACCAGACTCTTCTCTGGCAACTATCCTAGTATCACCTGATACACCTGATTGTCTTATTCTTCATAAATTAAGAAACCTCTCGCGACACTGGGACGCTCGTCTGGGATTGTTCCTGTATATTCTGAGCCTGCTGTTACCTTTTAGTGCTGTCAAGTGGGAAATTTTTGATAGTAAATTTTTGGTAGGGCAGGTTAAGAAATAGATTTTGAGTACCATTGAGTAAAAATTAAGGTGTGGTACATGTGACGCGAAATCAGTCATTTATTAATTAATTAAGAAATTAATTTGATTAAGTGACTAATTATATTGGCAAATAATTTTTTTTTTACTTTGTATTGGTTGCAACTAAATTACAACATTGCCATGGCAGATTTAGTAAAGTTCAGGTCAGCAACACTGCAAGTGGGGAAAGAGCTTGGGATGACTGGTGATCTTCTGATCCAGTATGTTACGACTGAATGCGATAAATTCACAGAAAGGGAAGATAAGCAGTTAGCACGGCAAGCGGAAGCTGAGAAAGAGAATAAGAAACTGCAATTGGAGGCTGAGGAAAGAAGGGTTCAAGCAGAGAGAGAGGCTGAGGAAAGAAGGGTTCAAGCAGAGAGAGAGGCTGAGGAAAGAAAAGTTCAAGCAGAGAGAGACCATGAGCTAAGATTAAAGGAGCTTGAACTTCAGGCAACCGCCAACCACAATGGTAGTAGTTCACCTCATTTGGACAACAGCTCCAGCCAGAGCACCTCAAATGGAGCCATGAATTTTCATCTGGATCCATTTGTGGACAAAGTTGACGCAATTGAGGCTTATCTAGACAGATATGAGAGATTAGCGACTACTTATGGTCTAGAAAAGGAAAAGTGGAGTCTGAAGTTATCGCAAGGTTTGCGGGGAATTGCGTACGATGTCTTTTTGAAATTGCCAAAAAAGGATCAGGAAGATTATGAAGCCCTGAAGCAGGCATTGCTTGTTCGATATGAACAAAATGTGGAAGCATATAGACGGCGCTTCAGAATGGCAAAGATTCAACCAGGAGAGACGTATCAGCAGTTCTCAGAAAGATTAGAAACTTACCTACTGAGGTGGTGTAAGTTAGGAAACTTCACCACAGATTTCGAGGGGCTAAAGGAAATGATGTTGATTGAACAACTGTTGGATTCCCTAACCCCAGAAACTAAGAAGTTCCTAATTGAAAACAAAAGAGACAGGTTGGCTGACATAATCACATATGCAGAGAGCCACCACATGGCTCAATCCCTGACTCAAGGGAGTAAAAGGAAACAGGAGGGAGTTAAGCAACCCCAAACTCATAATAAGTTTGATCAAAAGGACCATGCAACCAAATACAGGCCAGGATATGATAATAAGGATAGGAACCCACAATTTCAGGATAGGAAACCTTACAAAAAGGAAGAAAAGTGGTGCAAAATTTGCAAAATGAATAACCACAACACGTTGGACTGTAGGAAGAAAAACACTCCTCATCATGCTGCATGTTTGAAAACAGGGAGTAGGGATAGGCAGGAACTGACAGTGAGTCAGAATGGCCTCCACCACCCACCTGTAAAAGAACTGGTGACCGTGAATGGCACTAGTGTGATATGTTTATATGACACAGGTTTGGACTTCGACTCGGTCGTGAGTTCTACTCTAGTGCACCCTGATCAATATACCACAGAAACAGTGGAGATTCAAGGGGCAACAAAGAAGATTGCAACCATGACACTTCCCATAGCAAGGATCAATGTGGTATCTCGTTATGTGGAAGGAGTGATACGCGCAGCAGTAATTGATGAACCTATCTACCCGCTGATACTGGGTTGCAGATATGTGTTCTTAGGAGATCCAGAAAAACCTGTAGTCATGGCAGCAGTACAGACCAGGTCAAGCTTCAGGAAAGAGGAGGACAGTCCAATAAACACTCATCCAGAGGAGATGAAAAAGGCTCAGGCTGAAGATAGCTCATTAAAGCCTTGTTTTGGCAAGTTGCCAAAAGCCCATAACCCCCCAACCAAAGGTGAGTTTTACATGAAGAATGGATTACTGTAAAGAAAAGCTGGAACAGACCCCAATGGGCATGGACAGCTAGTGGTACCATCTTTGTATAGAGCAAAGGTTATGGAGCTAGGACACGCTATACCATTTAGTGGACACATGGGAATTGGTGCCACTGGACAACGGATAGCCTGTCACTATTTCTGGCCAGGGATTACAGAAGATATAAAAAGATATGTTAAATCCTGTCCAGAATGCCAACGTGTAGCTCCAAAGCATTGGACGGCACCTGCAACTCTAGGAGAAATGCCGATCATGGGGACTCCTTTTGAAAGAGTTGCTGTGGATATTGTGGGACCTCTCACTAGGACCAAGAGGAGGAATAGTTACATTCTAACTCTAGTAGACACATGTTCTATGTGGGGAGAGGCAGTAGCCATGTCTTCAATAGACTCTAAACATGTGGTAGAGGCACTTCTTGCGATATTCACAAGGTTAGGTTTCCCCCCACCAAATCTTGACTGACAATGGTTCTCAGTTCAAGGGGAAGCTAACTGAGGAAGTATTCAGGATCTTTCAAGCCAGGCATTTTCATTGTTCTCCCTATCACGCACAAGGGAACGGTCAGGTAGAGCGGTTCAACGGTACGCTCATTTCTATCCTGAGAAAACTGGCACATGAGACACCTGATACTTGGGATCTCTACTTACCGGCTGCCTTGTTTGCATACCGGGAAGTCCCACACAGTTCAACAGGAATGGCTCCGGCAACGTTGTTATTTGGCCGGCCCATAAAAGGTCCACTGGAAGCATTGCTGCGGACATGGACTGATGAGAAAGCAGAAGAGACTGTAACCTCATCATATCAGTATGTGAACGAGTTGACATCTCGTCTTAAAACTGGCTGGAAGTTAGCCAATGAAAATCTTCGTAAAGCCAGAAGGAAACATGCTGCTTACTTCAACAAGAGGGCTAAGGATAGAGAACTTGCGGTTGGAGAGAAGGTGCTTCTTCTCTTACCCAGCAGTAACAACAAACTGCAAATAGGATGGCAGGGCCCTTATACTGTTCTAGAGAAACTGTCTAGAACCAACTATAAAATAGACAAGAAGGGGAAAGAGAAAGTCTATCATATTAACTTACTCAAGAAGTATTATGATCGAGCTGCATCTGAAAGTGCCCATCTTATGACACTGGCCATTGCTACGGAAATGAAGAGCGAACCTCTCACCTCATACGAGTATCCTTTGAGGCCTTGTGAAACGTTCGAGCAGGCGAAAATTAGTACTCACCTGACGAAAGGACAGAGGGAGCAGGTTAGGAAAGTGCTAGAAACCCATGCAGATGTGCTAACGGACAAACCGGGGCGCACATACTTACTAGAATATGACATGAAAATTTTAGACCCAACACCGATCTGCATGAAAACTTATCCTATACCCTTCGCCAAGGCACAGGCATTGAAAGAAGAAATAGAATACTTGTTGAAGGAAAACATCATTTCAGAATCAGAATCGCCTTACAGCGCTAGTGTAGTTTTGCTGAGGAAAGCAACCGGCGAACATCGACTCTGCATTGACTACAGAAAGCTGAATGCCATAACAGAGTCACAAGCAGATCCATTACCTGACACAAATCAACTGTTCGCAAGATTGAATAAGGCAAAGTATTTCTCCAAAGTGGATCTGAGTAAGGGGTATTATCAGATTCCTGTCAAGCCGGAAATCAGACCATTACTGGCCTTTAGCACTTCGGAGGGGCATTATCAATTTAATGTATTGCCTTTTGGTTTGAAAAACGCTCCAAGTGTATTCTCCAGGATGATGAGGAAGTTACTCGATCCCTTACAAAACTCAGCTATCCTCAATTTTATGGATGATATCCTCATAGCAACAGAGACATTTGAGGATCACATATCATCTCTGGAAAGGTTGTTGGACAGACTCAGAGAGACAGGATTGACCGCTCGCCCCACAAAATGTTGTGTTGGGTGCCAGGAACTGGAATTTTTGGGTCATACAGTGTATCAAGGAAACATGACACCTGACCCCAAGAATTTAGAAAAGTTGCAAAAAGCACCAAGACCGCAAACAAAGAAGGATGTGAGATCTTTTGTATCCTTATGCGGATTTTATCAAAAGTATATCCGTGATTTTAACACTTTGAGTGCTCCATTGACTGATTTAACCAAGAAAGGGAAACCAGACAGAGTTGAGTGGACAGCGGGATGTGAGAAGGCATATGCCGAGCTAAAAGAAAAACTCACCAGTAGGCCTATTTTGAGACTGCCAGACATCAATCAGGAATTTGTGGTTAGGACTGATGCGAGCAATATTGGGATAGGTGCCACTTTACTGCAAGGATCTCAGGCACAGCCTGGAGAGTTATTCCCAGTTGTTTATGCCAGCCGCAAATTAAATAAGGCTGAGAGGAACTACTCAACGGTTGAGAGAGAATGTTTGGCGTTGGTCTGGGCCATAAAAAAGTTTCAGACTTATCTTTATGGTAGACATTTCGTGGTTCAATGTGATCACCAGCCACTGGTATTTCTCGCACAAACTCGCCATTGTAACGCGAAATTGTTGAGGTGGTCTCTTTTAATTCAGCCATACTCCTTTACGATTGAGTATATCCCTGGATCTCAGAATGTAGGGGCAGATTTTCTGAGTAGGCACCCATCTGATCCGAACCAGGATGGAAAGAGGGAAGAATAGATTCCGGCTGGATGATTGCCTCGTTATTGGTCTCAGATTGAAGCTCGACATAAATCTCTCGCTTAAAAATTGGGGGGCTATCTGTAGCGTAGTCCTGAACCAATATCTAAGGGCAATTAACGAGAGCCTACCTTGCCTACCTATATCGAAATATGTCAACAAATGTTTTCGACCAATCGCTGCACGAGCTGTAAACCGGTCTCGGGAACCGTAGGCTGCAGGATAGCTGGATGGAATCTGTGTTAACGTGAATATGTATTTGTGACTTCAGGTCAAAAGATAAGGTATGTCCCTCGGAACAGTGAGCACAGTGCAATACCAGGAATCTTAAACTTTCATTAGATACATGGATTTAAGTTGTAGAAGCATGGACACAGGAGTTATGAGTGATTACATGCAGTAATAACTTAGAGCGCAGGCTGGTTTCCCCAGTTTCAACTGTGATTGCAAAGGCTACAAGGGAGGCAGAAAAAGGTTAGTGTGTTTAAATGGTAGCGCCCAATTGGCCGGTTTAAACAAGACCTGGATGGAAGGAATCGGTTGGGAAACACCGGAAGAATAAATTATCGGAGTTTTGTCAGATCGACAGATCGAGCAAAAAGTGGTGGTTTTACTGAAATTTTGGTAAACATAAACTGACACAGCCAGCCAATGGAATCGCTTATCTTCCGTTCGCCCGCTACCTGTAATAAAAAGGGAAACAAATCTGGAATATTTCTCTTGAACCGCCAGAACCAAATTCGTCAGAGGACAGAATCAGATTCTACCCCAGCTCCTTCGCCATTTGCCAGTGAAGCAGACTGCATGGGTTTATGAAAAGCCTGTTGAATCTGAGATTGTCAGAGGTATCCTGTCACTCATCTTGTAGCAGAGAAGAACATTGGTGTTGTACCTAGCGGTGTATGATTTAAACAAGCACCCTGTACCTACATCAGTTGGAAGAGTGGGGACCCTCAGTGTTGGGCTTCTCCATCTTATATTCTGGCTTCAAGGAAAAGGCGGAAGCGAAGAAGTTAAGTCCTATTAGACAAGACTGACTCGCAGAGCATTGGCGTACCACACCCGGTTATATTAGTAGTGATGAAAACAGTGATGATTAAATTAGTCTGGAAGCTACATAACATAGAAATAGTTTGAACTCAAGTGATCTCAATAACATTGTAGTCAGTGTGACATTTTCAAAAGCTACATAACATAGACATATTGTGAAGTCAAGTGATATCAGAACAGTGAAGTCATTATGACAGTTGTCAATATCCCTTCCCCTAATACTGAAGATAAATTCAAGTACCATCATTAACATTGGTTCCAGAGGATTAGTTGCACTAAGACTTTTCATAACAAGGGAGCCTTAACAACTAGGAAAAGACTTTATTTTTAGTGATTGACTTTTATTTGGTGTAGATACATGCAACATCATCAGTGTGTTTTTATTTTTAGGGTTTGTGTTTACACAAACAAACTAAACAGATGACTGTACATAAATAAAATTAATAAATTGTAGTGCACTGTTTTTATTACTTTATGTCAGCTTGAATTACTTTGAATTTAATTAAATCCCCTAGAAACTATAACAGCCTATAGGTATAATTCTGAGAGGGGCACCATAGAATTCTGGTACTGAATATTACTATCTCGGCCAGAAATTCTTTACAGCCTGACTTTATACCTATGAACTCTATACACCATTGCTCTTTTCTGAGAATGGGGTATTTCTTTTAAGACCAGACTCTTCTCTGGCAACTATCCTAGTATCACCTGATACACCTGGTTGTCTTATTCTTCATAAATTAAGAAACCTCCCGCGACAGTACTTATCACATCTTTTTAGCTCATCATATGGACAAGGGATGGAGAACTGTGAAGGCCGAGATGCAAAGAATGAACCACAGCTGGGGCACTCACTGCATGAAGGATGGCCACTGACCAAGCAAAGTGGAAGCAGTTTGTGGCTACCCTACACGACGCCACCAGCTGTGATGGCCACTGACCAAGCAAAGTGGAAGCAGTTTGTGGCTACCCTACACGACGCCACCAGCTGTGATGGCCACTGACCAAGCAAAGTGGAAGCAGTTTGTGGCTACCCTACATGACGCCACCAGCTGTGATGGCCACTGATTGCTTTGACAGTCACCACTAAGGATCAAAGAAGAAGAAGATGGACAAGGGAGAAATAATAATGACAATTAACAATCATCTGTTACATAAATGACACTTCAATCATTGAATCAAAATGGCTAAGATTGCTGGAATTAGGAACCAAACATAACAGTATCAGGGATGGATGTATCAGAGGATGAGGAGAGTGCAATAGCTACAGCTTGCGCCATGCTACAAAATATTTTGCTACAGAGCTGAAAAATGTTATTGAAAAGCATCACAGAAAGAAATGTTTAATGCAACTCAGCTACATCAGGGGTCAGTATTTACCAGCAGATCATGGGGTGGGGGTGGGATGATTTGGTACATCTGCTGGTGACGGTTACCATCTTTGCACGCCATACAACACATGTCTGGGTAAACTCCAAACTCACAATGAAGATAAAAGCAGTAGTATATGATGCCTGCATTCCCAGCACACTTCTATATGGCAGCAAGACATGGACAACCTATGCTAAGCAAGATGATGATGATGATGATGATTTAATCCCTTTAGCTGTGAGCAGGTAGGTCTTGAAAGCCCATTGCCTCTCTGACAAAGGTGCAAGTCTTCCTCAGTTGTTGTGATGATGTGTAGAGTGTATTGTGGATGGTTGGGTGCAATGGGAGTAGCTGGTGTCGCAGGTCAGTTAGTCTTGGGCACTGTAACAGCAGGTGTTCAATTGATTCCTCATGGTGGTGGCAGTGCCGACAGTTTGGTTCACGTAGTAGGTCTATTCTATTTAAATGTTTATTGACGGGGGCATGGCCTGTTCTCAGCTGAAAAATTAGACTCTGATCTCTTCTTTTCAGTTGTTTAACTGCATCTTGAGTTAAACCAGACCCAAAGACGGAGCAATAGAGAACGCAGTCAGCGACTCATAGCTTGACTGCCTGCGTCAGGACCAGCGAATCAGAGCTGGTCAAGACCGCACTCCACCTCCACGTGGTGGTCCTGGAAACAGTCTGCAGCAGTGCAGTCTGGCTGAGCGAGTGAGGATCGCAATGGGAAGGCAAACCCGGTCCTAAAAAATGCCGTGCAGAAGTCGGATGTGTCGACCGAAAGGTGCAAATATCACAGCTTAGGTGTAAACAGACACAACGCAACCACCGTCCTTTTCAGGATGAACGAGGAAGAAGAAGAAGAAGAGTTAAACCAAATGGTTTAGCTTGATGTTTGAAGAATGGACGCCCTGTGCGAAGCAAGATAGAAGGCTAAATACCTTCTATCTACAGCGACTACGCCACATCCTTGGTATTTTGTGGAAGGACAAAGTAACAAACGTCCAAGTGCTAATATGTGCTGGCCTCCAAAATATGTATACACTGTTTAGACAGCGCAGACAATGCTGGCTTGGCCATGTCCGCTGCATGGAAGATGGTCGCATCCTCAAAAATATTTTCTATGGACAACTGGTAGATGACAAAAGAACAGCTGTGCGACCACAGCTGAAGTTCAAAGATGTGTGCAAGAGAGACATGAAGGCCCTGAACACATATCCAGTAACCTGGGAGGATGAAGCTCCTATCATCTCAAAGGCGTATCATTCTCATACTCAGTTATGACTGAAGGAGGTTATTAGGTGATGGAGGGGAGAGGAGAAAGAATTTTAAAGCTAGAAAAATTTCGAACTCAATGGCATTTAAAAGTTTAATTTCCCCAGGATTTTTTTTTTCTGCATTCCCAGGCAAAACTCACAAACTGGTTCACAAAAATTCACTTTAATCATGAAGTACATGAGAATAAGAACGTGATCATTTCTTTAAACTAAAGTTAACATTTGTTAAATATCATTTGGTTTGAATTGTCTACTGTTCTGTTCATAAAATTGAAGGAAGCAGATCATCAGGTGGAGATAGATGTTAAATAACGGCAGCACTTAGTCCAAATTTCAAATACAGGTCTGTATATTTTTATTCGAAATCCTCAGGACAGCTGTGATTTGGAAACCAGATTTTTTCAGTTTCCACATTTCACCCTAATTGCGTTCTTCTTCTTCTTCTTCCTCGTTCGCCTTCAGACTTCCACATTTATGACTCTAATAAAGGCAGTAGTCAACTCAAGGTTCCCGACATCTCGTTCACCTTCAGACTTCCACATTTATGACTCTAATAAAGGCAGTAGTCAACTCAAGGTTCCCGACATCTCGTTCACCCTCAAACTTCCACATTTATGACTCTAATAAAGGCAGTAGTCAACTCAAGGTTCCCGACATCTCGTTCGCCTTCAAACTTCCACATTTATGACTCTAATAAAGGCAGTAGTCAACTCAAGGTTCCCGACATCTCGTTCACCTTCAGACTTCCACATTTATGACTCTAATAAAGGCAGTAGTCAACTCAAGGTTCCCGACATCTCGTTCACCCTCAAACTTCCACATTTATGACTCTAATAAAGGCAGTAGTCAACTCAAGGTTCCCGACATCTCGTTCGCCTTCAAACTTCCACATTTATGACTCTAATAAAGGCAGTAGTCAACTCAAGGTTCCCGACATCTCGTTCGCCCTCAGACTTCCACATTTATGACTCTAATAAAGGCAGTAGTCAACTCAAGGTTCCCGACATCTCGTTCGCCCTCAGACTTCCACATTTATGACTCTAATAAAGGCAGTAGTCAACTCAAGGTTCCCGACATCTCGTTCGCCTTCAGACTTCCACATTTATGACTCTAATAAAGGCAGTAGTCAACTCAAGGTTCCCGACATCTCGTTCGCCTTCAGACTTCCACATTTATGACTCTAATAAAGGCAGTAGTCAACTCAAGGTTCCCGACATCTCGTTCGCCTTCAGACTTCCACATTTATGACTCTAATAAAGGCAGTAGTCAACTCAAGGTTCCCGACATCTCGTTCGCCCTCAGACTTCCACATTTATGACTCTAATAAAGGCAGTAGTCAACTCAAGGTTCCCGACATCTCGTTCGCCCTCAGACTTCCACATTTATGACTCTAATAAAGGCAGTAGTCAACTCAAGGTTCCCGACATCTCGTTCGCCTTCAAACTTCCACATTTATGACTCTAATAAAGGCAGTAGTCAACTCAAGGTTCCCGACATCTCGTTCGCCTTCAGACTTCCACATTTATGACTCTAATAAAGGCAGTAGTCAACTCAAGGTTCCCGACATCTCGTTCGCCCTCAGACTTCCACATTTATGACTCTAATAAAGGCAGTAGTCAACTCAAGGTTCCCGACATCTCGTTCGCCTTCAGACTTCCACATTTATGACTCTAATGAAGGCAGTAGTCAACCCAAGGTTCCCAACATCTCCAAACAGTTTTTCGTTGACAGAAGTGGGTTGTTGCCATATGCTACTCCGTTCATTCCTGTAGGTTGGGCAGTATTGCAGCAGTTGTTCGACTGTCATTGGGCTGGTACCGCAGGTGCAGAGATCTGTTGCACCAATTTTGTATTTGTGGTACAGATGGTATCTCAATCTGTCGTGTCCAGTCCGTAGCCGAAAAATGATGACCTGTTCTTTCCTGGATAGTTGATGATATGTATCATTTTTCAAATGGCCTGGGTGCTCTCTTTCCCATTTGGACTTGAATATAGCCTTTATAGTAGTCTTTGCCATTGCGTAAATTGTCTCTATATCATTTCGTTGTAAGGCACCTCCTTCCTTAGCAAGTTTGTCTGCCTCCTCATTTTCTGGTATGTTGCAATGGGCTGGTATCCACTGGATTGTGCACTTGTTGAAGCATTTGGCCAGTCTTTCAATGGAGATTATCAGATCTTTCAATCCTTTAGCATGGTTACTCTTTAGCGCTGTTATTTCTGAGAGGGCATCTGTAAAGATTACTATCTGTTTTTCTGACTGTGCTTTGCATTCAATAAGAGTTTCCGCTGCCTGTTTCAGGGCTTCTGCTTCAGCACTGAAGTTATTAAATTGTGTTCAAAAAGTCTCCAAAAATGTTTTCATGTGCATAAAATTGCTCAAAGTTGCCCAATAGTGCTCAAAAAGTAGTCCAAAGAAACTTTCAATTTTCAGAATATTTCAGTTTTCAGGTGTTCAGATAACAGTATATGGACCTGTACTCTGAAACCTGAAAGCAGACATGATTTTCTCTAGGCAGAACTTTAGACAGCTCAATGTTTCTAGGTTCCCATAGCTCCTTGGTTGCCTGCTGCTGAGCAGAGGATGACAGTGTTGTGTTTCCGAAAGACACATCTAGAGGTGGACTACAACATAGCC
The DNA here is from genome assembly GCA_024509875.1 of Oreohelix idahoensis. NCBI lineage: Eukaryota > Metazoa > Mollusca > Gastropoda > Stylommatophora > Oreohelicidae > Oreohelix > Oreohelix idahoensis. Next base: position 27,563 of record JAMPIV010022229.1, on the reverse strand, counting down.
TATCAGAGTATATCGTCAAGGCTTCTTATTATTCTTCTTCCAGTACTATGCCAGTTGGCATAGGTGATCATGTCTCTCCACAACCTCTTGTCCCCAGTGCTTTTTATCTATTCTATTGTTGAAATCTTTCCATGTCACAATGTCAAACTGTCCACTTACCTTCTCTCTTTTTCATCCTCTGTCTTTATTTCCATCAATATTTCCAAAGTCAAAATATATTCCAGCTTTCCTCTTCTCATAGCATGTCTAAAGTAAGCAATACGCTTATTTTGCATACTGGCTACTTTCAGGACATCCTCATTACTCTTTTCAGTCATCCATGGTTTTCATAACATTCTTCTGCAAAGCCCCATTAGTGTGGCTTGCATGGGATTTTCTTCACCATGGCAAGAGACAGAAACTGTTGGAGATTCAATAAAACCAGCCTACTTTTCATGCAGAGACAATGTTTGATTTCCAATGAAACTTTTAAGTTGCTATTACGCTTTAAGTAAAAAAGAAGTGAGGTCTAGTGAGGTTCTCGTAATGCATATTGAAGATGACAGGTGAATAGTGAATTAAGTGTTATGTTACACCTGGGCTTTCCCACCTTTCTCACCCTCATTAACAGCATGACAGGTATTCTTCTCTTCATTCGCCCTCTTTCGACTTCATTCGACTTCTACATTAATGACTTTAATAAAGGTAGTAGTCAGCTCAAGGTTCCTGACATCTCGTTCACCCTCAGACTTCTACATTAATGACTCTAATAAGGTAGTAGTCAGCTCAAGGTTCCTGACATCTCGTTCATCCTCAGACTTCTACATTAATGACTCTAATACAGGTAGTAGTCAGCTCAAGGTTCCTGACATATCGTTCACCCTCAGATTTCTACATTAATGACTCTAATAAGGTAGTAGTCAGCTCAAGGTTCCTGACATCTCGTTCATCCTCAGACTTCTACATTAATGACTCTAATAAAGGTAGTAGTCAGCTCAAGGTCCCTGACATCTCGTTCGCCCTCAGACTTCTACATTAATGACTCTAATAAAGGCAGTAGTCAGCTCAAGGTTCCTGACATCTCGTTCGCCCTCAGACTTCTACATTAATGACTCTAATAAAGGCAGTAGTCAGCTCAAGGTTCCTGACATCTCGTTCGCCCTCAGACTTCTACATTAATGACTCTAATAAAGGCAGTAGTCAGCTCAAGGTTCCTGACATCTCGTTCGCCCCCAGACTTCTACATTAATGACTCTAATAAAGGCAGTAGTCAGCTCAAGGTTCCTGACATCTCGTTCGCCATCAGACTTCTACATTAATGACTCTAATAAAGGCAGTAGTTAGCTCAAGGTTCCTGACATCTCGTTCACCCTCAGACTTCCACATTAATGACTCTAATAAAGGCAGTAGTCAGCTCAAGGTTCCTGACATCTCGTTCGCCCTCAGACTTCTACATTAATGACTCTAATAAAGGTAGTAGTCAGCTCAAGGTTCCTGACATCTCGTTCACCTCAGACTTCTACATTAATGACTCTAATAAAGGCAGTAGTCAGCTCAAGGTTCCTGACATCTCGTTCGTCCTCAGACTTCCACATTAATGACTCTAATAAAGGCAGTAGTCAGCTCAAGGTTCCTGACATCTCATTCACCTCAGACTTCTACATTAATGACTCTAATAAAGGCAGTAGTCAGCTCAAGGTTCCTGACATCTCCAAACAGGTGTGAGAAACTACCATTTTGGGACAAGGGTAAATAAATACATCCGCACAATTTGACACTTTTAATTTAGTCTATTTACACTAATTGGAACGGTGAAATGATACCATGATCAGATATCGGCAATAAAAATTATTATCTGGATTTAGCAACTCCTCATAATCGTCAGCTGCCATCTCCACAACGAAGGTTGGCTGTAATGGATCTCCAAAAGTCTTCTGTCTCTTGTCTTGATGTTGCACTCTGATAGATCTTCTTGATTCATACAGACCAAATTCTGTAACTTCCAATCTAGGTAAAATATTAGAAACCATAGTAAATAAAAGATTAAAGTTTTATTTGGAAAAGAATAATTTATAGTCAAATTCAGTCAAGATTTAAGAAGAACAGATGCACTATGGATGAGATAATTAAATTGGAACATGAAATAAAATCAGGATTTCAAATGAAAGAAAAAACTGTGGTAGTATTTTTAGATATAGCTAGGGTTTATGATGAATGCTGGAGAAAAGGTGCTCTCTTTAAAATGAAGAAGGTAATAGGTAAAATATATAATTATTTAGAGAACTTCCTGCAAGATAGATATTTCAGTGTTCAGGTAAACAATGATAGATCAGAACCATTTGAACAACAAAATGGAATACCCCAAGGTTCAGTGATATCTCTTTCAATTTGTACAATAATGGTAAATGATTTAGGTGTAGAATTTAATGATATGAAAAATAAATTGCCACAGTTTGCAGATGATGTTGCTATATGAAGAACTAGGAAAAAATCAGCCAAAATTATATAAGGATCTACAAAAGCAAATAAATAAAGTATGTAAATGGATGACAAAATGGGGATTTCAGCTGAATAAACATAAAACAATGGGAATGATCTTCAGTAAAGTAAAATTGTAGACATAAATATTCAAGGGCAAAACATTAATACAGTGCAAACCACTCGATATCTAGGAATGACATTGGACCAACAGCTAAACTGGAATAAACACATAGATAAACTAGTGGAGTTTTGCTGAGGATTGACTAACTTGTTAAGATGTTTAAAAGGTAATGGATGGGGTGCAAACACTAAGACAATGCACACGTTTTATAAATCTTTTATTAGAGGAAAAATAGATAATGGAAGTATAATATTTTACTGATGCACACAGTAACAAGATTAAATTAGACAGAATTCAGCATTAAGCTTTATGTACAACAGCAGGTGCAATCAGATTAACATAAATGGGGGCTCTAGAGGTGGCTTTAGGAATTCTACCCTTGGAATTATGGAGAAAAGAGTTCAGGCTAAATTACATGAACAAATGATTCTTCCCGATTTAATCAAATGCTGTAAGAGCACACTATTACATCCCTTGCATAGGATGCTGTGTCAGTGCTGGGAAGAGACAACTATTCCTCAAGACATGCAAGATGCCAAAATCATAACACTATAAAAATAAAGGAGACAGAAGTGACTGCAATAACTACAGAGGCATCTCTCTTCTTAGTATTCTTGGTAAGGTTTTTGCCAGAGTCATCTTAATGTGACTACACAAGTTAGCTAAGCACATAAATCCAGAGTCACAGTGTGGATTCCGAGCTGGTAGATCAACAAAAGACATGATCTTTTCTCTCTGCCAGCTTTAGGAAAAATCAAGAGAGCAGAAAAGACATTTATATATCACCTTTATAGACCTCACAAAGGCATTTGACCTGGTTAGTAGAGATGGACTCTTCAAAATCTTCCTGAAAATAGGCTGCCCTGCTTAATTGCTGGAAATAATAAAGTAATTCCATGAGGACATGAAGGGAACAGTCTAGTAAGCTTGAAGCACATCACAGCCCTTTGACATTTGCAGTGGCGTTAAACAAGGCTGCGTTCTGGCTCCAACCCTCTTCAGGATCTTCTTTGCCTAACTCTTGAAACATACATTCAGAGATGCAACTGAAGGAATATGTCTTCACACAAGGTCAGATGGCCGTCTGTTTAATCTTTCAAGGCTGAAGGCAAAAACAAAAATCAGAAGGGTCACTATAAAAAACCCGCTATTCGTTGACGACGCTGCAGTTGTCACTCAAATTCAACAGGAGCTTCAGAGCTTGACCCAAGCACGCAAGGACTTTGGCCTTACAATAAGTCTAAAGAAAACAAATGTGCTGAGTCAGGATGTAGGTGCTGCACCAGTTATCACTATCGATAACTATGAATTGGCAGTGGTGCACCATTTCACATACCTGGAGTATACCATCAATGACAAACTCTTTCTGGACATAGAAATTGACAGCCGCATTGGCAAAGCTGCAGCTACCTTTGCCCGCCTCACATTGCATGTTTGGGGAAACTCCAAACTCACAACAAAGACCAAAGCTGTGGTATATAACGCCTGCGTCCCCAGCACACTTCTATATGGTAGCGAGACATGGACAACCTATGATAAAGAAGAAAGAAGGCTCAATAAAGTGACAAATGTCGAGGTGTTGTCACGTGCTGGCCTTCAAAGCATGTATACACTGCTTAGACAGCACTGACCACGCTGGCTTGGTCATGTCCGCCGCATCGAAGATGGTCATATCCTGAAAGATATCTTCTACGGACAACTAGCAGATGGCAAAAAAACAGTTTGGCGACCGTAGCTGAGATTCAAAGATGTGTGCAAGAGAGACATGAGGGCGGTGGACATAAATCCAGCAACCTGGGAGGATGAAGCTGCCGATGCTATCTGCTTCGCCACCTCAGTTTGGGTGAAAAGAAGCTCACACAACAAGCAGAAGAGAGGAGAAAACGCTGTCACCTCAGGGGCACATTCCCATAGTCAGTTATAACTGAAAGGGCTATTATATTATTATTTATATTACATGAACAAAGTTATGTTAGATAAGTCTCACCCAGCATATACAGCATTAACAAATGTCAACTAGCAACTCAGGTCAATTCAATGAGTTCCAATAGATAACCAACAGGATGGAAGTGTATGCAGGAAATTGTTCACCTGGGTACTTTAATTACATCAATTAATAACAGTTGTGAATACAAGCGGGACCCAAGACGCATCAAAAGTGAGGAATGCAGTAAGTGACCCATAGCTTGACTGCCTGCGTCAGGGTCAGCGAACCAGAGCCTACCCCACCTCCACGTGGTGGTCCTGGAAACAGGCTGCATCACTGCAGTCTGGCTGAGGAGTAGAGATTGAAGAGGGAAGGCAAACCCGGTCCCAAAAAATGCCAGAAGTCGGATGTGTTGGCCGAAAGGCGCAAATACCACAGCTTCGCTGTAAATGGACACAACGCAACCAACGTCCTTTTCAGGACGAACGAGGAAGAAGAAGAAGAATAATACAAGTCGGTGGTGTCACCCAGGGAGATTAAAAAAACCACATACGGATTACCACCATGCAGAAACAGTAAGCAAATAATATAGAAAATATTAAAACATAGCCAAAAAATATAAACAACAAATATCAAAGGAAGACATGCATATAAGATGTTCAAGGCTCCAACATGAAAATGTCAGATATCTAGGGAATTGAAAATTCCCAGTAATAAGAAACTTCTTATAATACAACTCGGAAAAGGATATTTCAGAATAGAAGAACCTTACTGTGCAGGATGTCTTCAAGACAATAATATAGAACATTTCATGTTAAAATGTAAATGATAATACCAATATTAAATCATTTGAAGGCATGAAATTAACCTATAAATATAGAAGTGTTAAGAATAAACAGACCTAAGGAACTATATAATATAGTCAAACAGCATTTAACAAGAATAAAAGTTAATATATAATAATTACGAAGGTGAAGGTCTGATGATGTTCTTACAATACTTATGACTTAAGGCAAGTGAAAGTCAATTAACTCTTAGTATATGAGCGGCCTTTTAGAAAGGCCGATGATCGATCCCCGTCAATAGCGAAAATGTATAGGTGAATGCATGTTTAAAACCACTGAACAATTTAGTTACGTGCATGATATAGGGGTTTCATTTCTTCTCATTTTGATATATAACACTTTATGTTATCTTTATAAATAAATTATTTAGTGCAGATCGATCATCGGCCTTTCTAAAAGGCTGCTCATATACTAAGAGATAAATATCTATTAAAGTCAATTATTTAACTGGAAACACCAGGCCTTTACCCCAATCCCCATAAATATTATTTTTGTTTTGTTTTATCTCGTTTTTGTTTGTTTGGTTTTTTTAAATTTTGTTTTTATAATAATAATAATAATAAATTCTTTAAGCGCCAAACACGGCGCATAAGGCAGAAACCAGTGCTCTCCAGGTTGTTCGTTGTGACGCCACTCCTCTTAGCTCTTGCACATTATTTAGGCCCAACGTTCTTCCTTCTCTTATTATTGTTCTTCTGAGTGTTTCTTTTGGTCTTCCTTTTTTCCGCTTACCCTCAGGAACCCAAGTGAGCGCCTGTAGTGGTATTCTGTTGTTTTGCATTCGTAGGACATGACCGATATATGACCATCGTCTTTTCCTTATATAGTCGGAGACATATTTCTGCCTAGAGTCTTCTCTTATTTGTCGATTAGTCTTGAATTCTTTCCAACTGATGTTCATGAGTTTTCTAAGACATTTGTTCTCGAATGTATTCAGCTTGTTCTCCAATGATTTTGTTATTTCCCAACTCTCACAGCCGTATGTTAACACTGAGATAACATTTGAATTAAACAGACGAAGCTTGGTATGTATATTCAATGATCGTAATTTCCAAATGTTAGATAATCTATTGAAGGCGCTAGCTGCCAAAGCAATTCTAGTATGGATTTCTCTTGTTGTGTCACCATCCTGAGTCATTTTACTGCCTAAATAATTGAAACTTTCAACTTTCTGTAGTTTTTCCCCGTTCAAGATGATATCAAAGGTCTCGTTAGAAAAGTTCATAGCTTTAGTTTTAGAGGCATTTATTTGGAGACCAATTTTAACCGAGAGATGACACAAATTATTTATTGCTTCTTGGGATTGTCTTGGTGTTGAACTTAAGAATGCTACATCATCTGCGAAATCCAGGTCCCCCAGGAATTTTCCATTTGTCCATTTTATACCCAATTGTTCATTGTGGGTATAGTTTCTCATAACCCAATCAATAGCTATTCCAAAAAGTAGTGGTGACATAATACAGCCTTGTTTCACCCCTGTTTCTACTGTAAACCATTCTGTATTCCCTTTATTTGTTCTAACACAACATCTTGCATTGTCATATAGCGCTTTGATTATATTCACATATTTTGTTGGAAAACCATAGATTGTAAGTATCTTCCACAATGATGGGCGGTGTAGACTATCAAGGCTTTTTGAAAATCGACGAAGGTGATAATAAGTGGCGATTGCCTTTCCACTGATTCTTCTATAATTGTTCTTAGTGTGAATATTTGATCAATACATGATCGTTTCGGCCTGAAACCCGCTTGTTCTTCTCTGATCTTTTCGTCAGCATGCAATTTAAGTCTTTCTAACATCATGCAACATAATAATTTTCCAGGTACTGATAATAGAGATATACCACGCCAGTTATTACAGTCTGATAGATCACCTTTCTTCGGTAACTTTACAATAATACTGTCTTTCCATTGTTGTGGTGGTTGTTCTTCTCTCCATACTTCATTTATAATATCTAAAATTCTCAAGAGGTTGTTGTCATTAACTGCTTTAATCATTTCCCCTGAAATTTCGTCAACTCCAGCAGCTTTAAAATTTTTTAATCTTTTAACGGCTTGTTTGATCTCGTCCAGCGTGAATTCATCGCAAGTTATTGGCAAAGTGGTTGTGGATGTTTCATTATTAAAATCAGGTGTTACTGTTGGTGGTGGTCTTGTACAATTGAGAGCTTGAAAAATCGTGTCTGAAATCTAGCTAATATTAGCCTCTCATTGATAGGTACCCAGCTGATAAGCGATGCTGCTGCTTTCTGTGTCATTAGGATGGCTACTCCCTCTGTGTGACGATTATCATTACTACCAGAGTATATAATTTGCTTTTTTTCTTCTGAAATATATTTTATGCCCTTCCCCGTCCATCTACACTCGCTGACACCCAATAAGTCCAACTTATAATTATCCATTTCTTTAATTACTTCTTCCAATTTTCCGTCTTGATACATAGTTCTTACATTCCAGTATCCAATTTTAGAAATCTCCTTAGCCCCCAAGATATTAGAGTGAGTCATGTTTACTGTCGAGCCTGGTTCTGTTTCGGTAACAATAGCTTGTTTTACGATAGTGAATTGTTAACTCACTGATCAACCCTCCAATCCAACCGACCGATTCAAGGGTTTCGAGGTCAGTTATAGGAAAATATCTACACCACTAGATACTCTGGTGTATCTCTAATTCTATAATTTAACATAACATGGTGATATCCATCGAAATATACACATTCCTGATGTTTTTCTTTCGGCGTCTAAGGTGAGAAACGAATTTCACCTCCATCTTGGAAGGGGATTTGTTTTTATACACACACAAAATTTGTAATTTTTATTTGCCATATTTACAATTATTTTAACAGATGTGATGCCACTTTCACATATCAGCAGTTATTCATATCACTTGGAATTTAAAACAATATATATATCATAATTATAACCCATCAGAGGTTGAATGGATATTTCTCATAATTAAATTTAAAAAAACAAAAACAAATACTGTCCATGTTTCTACACCATACTGTAATGAAGAATAGGCCTATAGGCCTACCATTTTATTATTCTCAGCTTTAGTGACACTAGATGGCCGAATAATCCCTACCCATCACAAGTTGAACAGGATATTGTTTCTTCATAATTTTTTTTTTTTAAAGTGTGGCCCACAAAGACAGGTATGGCAATGAAGGAAGTTCAAAAAATTACTCAGTCCACGACAATTTGCAAGACTAAATAAAATTAATGAAAACTGACAACTTTGAGATCATCGAATTTCGTTTCCCCAACAGCAGTTAATATTTTAATTCAGGCAACTGAATAAATGTAGTAAAAAAAAAAAAATAAGAAAGAAAAGAATATATGTCATCTAAACATAACTCTGAATATCGCGGTTAACTAACCTTTGCATTTCATTTCTTATTCCGCATCCCGGTACTAAGACTGTACACAAGCCACTTAAATTATTAACAGACAACTATGAACCTGAAGAAAGATTTGCGAAGTGGAGATTAAACGGATAAATATACTACCGAGGTTAAAGGATTAAATATACAACCAAACATTCTGATACTGCATATTAAAATAAATATTCTCTTGAGTTACATTATGTGCATACCTTCAAAAAGTTTACTCTTCCATTAGGAAGCTTAAACACAGCTGATAAACAATGGTCCAGATTTACTTCCTTATTTCTGTATCGCTCGTCCGGATCCAAGTTTTACTGCATGTCGTCCGCCCATTAAAAAAAACTTTGATCAAAATTTAAGACGAATTAAATCATATTGCATAAAATGTAGAGTATTTTATGCAACAATTCTTTGTCAATGGAAGTAAGAAGGAGAGTTCTTCGGTGTTATATAGAACTAATCCCGACATATGGGAGTGAGTCATGGACAATTAATAAACAAGTAGGGAAGGCGCTACAGGCCACGAAGATGGGGTTTTATAGTAGAATGTTAAAAATACCATGGACAGCCAAAAAGAGTAGGCTAATTAGGATGTCCTGAAAGAGTCCGATGCGCAAAGGAAACTTATTTCCAAGTATAGGCCTAAGCACAATTGTGAGTATCCCTATTTTCAAATGTGATGCCACTTTCTCATGTCGGCAGTTGTTCATATTATTTGGAATTGAAAACAATATATATCCTAATTATAACCCATCAGAGGTTGAACGGAATTTCTGTTATCTTCATTAATTTAAAAAAAATAAATAAATAAATTTCACAAGTTAGAAAGAAGTAATCCACTTTTTTGGGCATGTTATGAGAAGAGGAAAGCTGGAATATATATTAACAACAGGTAAGATTGAAGGAGAAAGAAACAGGGGAAGACTAAGACAGCAGATATTTGACATCGTGGCATGTTAATAGCAGAATTGATAAATTGTACTGGAGACAGGAAGTTGTGAAGAGACATGATCTCCTACGCCACCAGGCACGGTACTTGAAGAAGAAGAAATCATATATTTCCTGTAATAGACACATTAACAGTTTTCCTAATGAAAGTTTGTAACATATGAACAATCCCATTAGCTTTTCTGGAAAATATAGAAAAGGCGCGGAGTGCATTCGTCATCATCAATTGTCATTTTCACATCGAAGGTCGGCTGCAATAGATCTTCGACGTCTTCAGTCTATTTCTGGAGGGGTGTGGTGCGGTCAGTTTCTGGGATATACGTTTCAGTCAATACGGTTAGATGTCTAGAGTTCCCAGGTTTATGAGCTTTGAACATCCTTACGAAATGGCTTTCAACCGAGCCAACAGTAAGGACTTTGACCAGAACTCCTTGGTAATACATGACAACATTTATTCGCAAAACACCGATGCATTTATGGTTCGGTATTTGCATGACACATCATCAAAGACATCTTGATAATAGGGTACCGTACTTCTAGTACACTAATGATTTCCATTCACGGCATATACATAATCCCAAATAGGTTCCAACTCGGAGCACGTTCAAACACAGCTATCCCTTAGTGGGAAAATATAAACCATGATCTCCGTCGCTCCGTCAAACAAATCGACGTCACATGCGAACAACGCATAGCGACAATAAAAGAGTGCCGCACTTGCTAGCACCACAATCATCTTTATTATCACTCTCATGTGGCGTGCAAAAGCATACGCCACAATGGGTCACTCTTGTTTTTGTACAAATAACAACAATACAGAAAAAGAAAAGGAAAAATAAAAAGGAAAGTCTGTCATAACTGCCCTGTTAAAAAGTCCTTGTTTCGCTGCCAAGGTCAGGTAGTCATCCTCACAGATGCACTGTCTGTCCTGCAAGCTCTCAAGGGTGGTAAACTCCCGCATCTGAGAAATGAACTAAACAAGGTAGCTGCCAAAAAGAGAACCATACTTCAGTGGGTACCATCTCATTGTGGTGTACCCGGAAATGAAAAGGCAGATAAACTTGCAAAAAAGGGAGGAGAATGTGAACAAGAAGATAATGAAGTCACATACTTTGAGAAAAAGAGAGCTATCCAGACTATCAGAAGAGAACAGAACCAACCCAAAGACGACTATCACACTCTCGACCGGCAGGGACAGACAACTATTTTTCGACTCAGGACAGGGCATAACAAACTGAATAAACACATGCACAAGCTACGATTGTCTGCTTCACCACTGTGCACATGTGGATTAAACGAACAAACTGCTGAGCATGTTCTACAGGACTGTCCTCTGTATGGCCAGTTAAGAAAGATATACTGGCCCAATGACTCAACACTAAACTCAAAGCTATATGGAGTTAAAGAGGAACTTCAAACAACAGTCGAATTCATCATGAGAACTCGTCTGACGGTGTAATCATCAAAGATGCGATCGCAAGAAGAAGAAGAAGCTGCCAAGGTGAAAAGGGGTGAGAAAGTCCAGGGGTATCTGGAATGACACCCAATCCACCAAGATCTGCCATCATCCACACGAGCGCCCATCAGACTACCCCTTTTCCTTACACCATCATTGATCCTTATACATTAATTTTAGTTCTTATTATATACTGTTTTACTATATTGTGCATTCTATAGGCCTATCTATTCTCAACACTTGTTCTACAGTTATGGATGAAGTGTATGCCTGTAAATAATCTAATATTGGATTTGCCTGTTGTTCATACTTCCTACATTTTAAATAAGGAGGCTGCTGTAAAACTGGGATGGAAATTAATATATATAAACAAATAAAACGGGTTTAAATCAGTTTTACAAATTAACGGTACACAGGAAACACGGTATTCAAAGTATCTACTGAGGGTCTTCAAAGGTGTCTACATTTCGCTCAAGATTACTCTTGGCAGAGATGTGAATTGAAGAATGGTGCTTCTACAGTATTCTAGGGAGCCTCTTAGGAATTTAAATAAATCAAGTACTACGGCTGATAGGATTTAGGCCGTGTAAACTTTGTATCTTTCCTGACCTTCTTTGTGTTAGGATTCTGCTCGTTTTGATGAGCCCCCAACTGATTTAACTCAATAAAATATTACTTAAATATATATGTTATAAGTATTTAAAATGACAGACATACGGGTGCAGTTCACACAAACTAACTAGATCAACTATAAATGTGTATATTTACAGATAACAAATTTAATAATTAATTCATCTCATCTTCTTCTTCTTCTTCGTTCGCCCTGAAAAGGACGGTGGTTGCGTTGTGTCTGTTTACGCCGTAGCTGTGATATCTGCACCTTTCGGTCGACACATCCGACTTCTGCACGGCATTTTTTAGGACCGGGTTTGCCTTCCCATTGCGATCCGTGCTCGCTCAGCCAGCCTGCACTGCTGCAGACTGTTTCCAGCATCACCACGTGGAGGTGGAGCACGGTCTTGACCAGCTCTGGTTCGCTGGTCCTGACGCAGGCAGTCAAGCTATGAGTCGCTGACTGCGGTCTCTGTTACTGCGTCTTGAGGTCCCATTCATCTCATCTCATCTCAACCCCTAACCCGTCATGGGTCGTAGGGGTGCCATGGTGGAAGCATCAGCAGACAGGGTCCTCCATTGCTCTCTATCCTCAATGGATGGGTTTGAAAAAAAATCGAAAAAAGGTGATTCGTCTTACGAGGACAAAAGACAAAGAAAATAGTCTACGTTACGGCCACAAGGCCTTCGTCAGGAAAGGAAAGAAAGTGAAGGCTAGATAGGACACATAAAAACTAAATAAAATAAAAACTGGGTACTTCCCTGAAGGCAAGAACCGAAATTCTATCAAAATCGCTGTCTGTTGATGACCGCGTGGCTGAACAGAAAAACCGTGTCGTGCCCATTCTTTGGTGTTATCAGCCCAGGATTTTCTTTGCCTCCCTCTTCTCCGTTTACCTTCGACTGTTCCCTGGAGGATCGTTTTCGAAAGGGAGTCATGACGAGTTACATGCCCAAACCAGGCAAGCTATTCGACGTTTCACTACTGACAAAAGTAGTTCTTGGTGGCCTGCATATGTGTTTATTTTCTCTCTAACATAGACATTTGTTTTGTGCTCTTTATAGCAAATGCGCAAAATTCTTCTATAACATTTATGCTCGAAAGCCTGAATCCTTCGCTCCGTATCTGCAGTGAGTGTCCAGCTCTCACACCCATACAAGAGAATAGATAATACAAGTGATTTGTATAATTTGATCTTCACAGGAAAACTGATGTTACTTTTCCCGATCACATTCAGCCTTGTCATGGCAGCTGAGGCCATCTCAAGTCTTGTCTTGATTTCTTTACTTGATCTTCCATCACTACATATAGTGGACCCGAGATATTTAAAGGTGTTAACTTCTTCTAACGTTTTCCAACAACAAAACTTTCTCTAGGAAGTTTCAACACAGGTGTTTGTACCCCATTCACTGACTTATCACTCTCAAGGGGCAATGAGAGCGCGGTCGTTGTTAATCCGGGCCTCGGCCGATCCGGCATATTATTACTGAGTTGACTTTCCATCATAGCATTTCAGTGGGCAAGAGGTTTGCTTGGCGGTGCCCGTCTCCTCTCCAAGTATCCTTGCAGGTACATACAAAAATGTACCTGGAGCAATTTGGTTTTAAGGCGCCAGATACTCGCCTTTCGCCCCTTCTCCTGTTAGTAACAACTAAAACTAGCATAAATACAACACCAGCACCCGCCGAGACACCCAAGGCTAATGACAGTAGATACACCGATCCAACAGAAGAGCATGCAGACATATCCCAGATCCTCACACCTGCCAGACTTATAATTGACATGACAAACGACGCAGACGAGGATCAGGACCAAAAAGACATCCTACAAATGTAATTTTATCTTCCACAACGGGTATGTTACCAATCATCATAGCATTTAAACTTACAATACTACTTCAATGTATTTTAGTTTTTCTTAAAATGGCGGATGATATAGTATGTTTAAGTGTAAATATAAGTGGGGATGTAGGATAAAGAGAGAGGGATAGTACCTCACGGTGAGAGACAGCCATGTCCTTTTTAGGATAGTCAGGATCCTATTTGGTTCTCCTCTCTTTATCTAGCTCATGTATGGCTCCTCGAATACCGCTTGTGTACGGCGGTGGCCACATCCCGGGCAACAGTCTTGGCTGACTGGCTAAACTACATGGGTGGAGTAGGAGCAATCTTACTCAAGGGAATGTCCATCCCTAGTACACAAAGACTGAGACGGTGAGTGAGGCGGAGGAATCTGAGAAGATCAACGGCTCGCAAAGCGAAACAGCAAAGTGTGTGGCGCACTGGAGGCATGTCGGACATAGAAAATGACAATGGCTAGCCACCGTGGAAGAGATTGGGGCCTTACCACGTACTTCCTACAGAAAGTAATGGGATCACAACAACAAGATAAGAAACGATATGTAGAGAACTCTCTGTCCCCTGGGGAAGAATCTACTGTACAAATTAACAGAGAAGAGGCAACTCCTCTAATGAGTAAGGAAGTACATAATGACGAGTGTTCCTTAAATTCTGTTGAAAGGGAGCATTCTGAGAAAGACCACCTAAAAACTAGTATGAGAAGCCTAAAAATAGGAACATGGAATGTTAGAACTCTGAACGGAGAAGGAAAGCTTGACAATCTTATATTAGAAGCAACAGACATGAAACTCGATATACTGGGAGTTGCAGAGGCAAGACTTTTGGATACAGGCTACATAAAAAGAGACCAGTACACGCTTATACACTCAGGCGGAGAAAAACATGAAAGAGGGGTAGGAATGTTGATAAAGAAGGAGTTAGAAAAATACGTATGTGGATACTGGACACACAATGACAGAATGATGTTACTAAAAATGAGAGCAAAGCCATTCGACATATCAATCTTACAAACTTATGCACCAACTAAAGATCACAGCGAGGAAGAAATAGAAGAATACTATGAAGAGCTACAACACACACTTAAACCAGTCAAATCAACAGATATGTTGATAGTAATGGGTGATATGAATGCAAAAGTAGGAAAAGGAAAATACAAGAAAATAGTAGGACAGTATGGATTAGGGACAAGAAATGATAGAGGAGACAGACTTATCCAGTTCTGTGAAGAAAACCAGCTGGTCATATGTAACACCTTTTTTGAACACCACCCAAGGAAATTATACACATGGAAAAGCCCAGGAGATATAACACGAAATCAAATCGACTATATCATGATAAAACATAGATTTAAGAACAGTGTCACAAGTGCAAAGACATACCCTGGCGCCGACATAAATTCAGATCACAATCCAGTCGTCATCAAAATAAATATAAAGCTGAAAAGAGCAGGAAACAGAAGACAGGAGGAACCCCAGATAGAAATATCAGCGCTGAAACAACCAGATATAAAACAGAAATATTTAGTCGACGTCAAAAATAAATATCAACATTTATTGACAGAAAGCATGGAGCAGTATAGAAGAGAAAACCCAGAAGAAAAAGCAACCGCAAAATGGGAATGCTTAAAAACAAGCATACAATCAGCAAATGCAAATTTACCTAAAAAGGAGTCTAAGAAAAATCAAATTTGGATGACAGATGACATCTTGAATAAAATGACCGAAAGAAAGAAAGCAAAAAACACTCCAGAATATAAAACAATAGACAATGACATACGTACTATGTGTAGAGAAGCAAAAGAACGGTGGATAGAAACAAAATGCAAGGAAATAGAAGACTTGGAAGCAAAGCACAGGACAAGAGATATGCATGAAGAAATAAAGAAATTATCAAATCGGTCACGGTTTGCACAAGGAGGAAGCTGTATCAAGAACAGAAATGGTGTAATATTACTTGATGAGAAAGACATATCAAACAGATGGGCAGAATACGTAAAAGAATTATTCGAGGACAACAGAGGTAAAAAACCATCACCAGATTCTAATGAAGGCCCAAACATTCTCAGATCAGAAGTAGAGAATGCCATTCATATGATACAAAAAGGAAAATCAGCAGGCATGGATAACATAAAAATTGAAATGATAGAAGCTCTGGAGAGCTTTGGTATAGATACAATCACAGAAATATGCAACGATGTATACAATACAGGATATATACCACACGACATGAAGACATCAGTTTTTATAACATTGCCCAAAAAACCAAATGCAACAGAATGTTCAGACTTCAGAACAATCAGCCTGATGAGTCATGCAATTAAGATACTGCTCAAAATCATACAGGAAAGAATAAAAAGTAAAGTAGACAGCGAAATCCAGGAAGAACAGTTTGGTTTTAGACGGAACAGTGGAACAAGAGAGGCAATATTTTGCCTAAGAATATTAGCAGAAAAATATACAGAGGTCCAAAAAAGTATGTATATGTGCTTCATTGACTATAAGAAGGCTTTTGACAGAGTCCATCATGAGAAAATAATTGAATGCCTCGAAGACATAGGTATTGATGGAAAAGATATAAGAATACTCAGTAACCTTTATTGGGAGCAAACTGCCACAGTAAGAACTGGAAGGAATTATTCACCATACATAGACATAAAAAGAGGTGTCAGACAAGGTTGTGTGCTGTCCCCCTGCCTATTTAATTTATACACCGAAAAAATTTTCAAACAGATACAGGAAATACCAGGACTGAACATCAGTGGAAGGTCAATAAACAACCTTAGATATGCAGATGATACCGTGTTGTTAGCTGAAAGCGAACAGGAGTTACAGGAACTAGTGAAGCAAGTGAACAGTATAAGTCATGAATATGGACTCGACATTAATATTGAGAAAACAAAAACTATGATAATTAGCAAAACAGACGATAAACCCACATTAAAGATAAGCGTAAATGGGGAAATCCTGGAACAAGTCAAGAGCTACGTATATCTCGGTCATATAATAACAGAAGATGGCAGATGTGAAACAGAAATCAAGAAGAGAATAGGAATGGCCAAAGCTACATTCAACAACATGAAACATATACTGACATCCAAACAGTTATCTCACAAATTAAAACTCAGAATCATAAAGTGTTATATATATTCTGCATTTCTGTATGGTGCAGAAACATGGACGATGAATAAGCAGTTGGAAGAAAGAATTGAGGCTCTTGAAATGTGGATATATAGAAGAATGGGGCGTATCTCATGGAAAGAGATGAAAACAAATAAGGAGGTCCTAGAAAATCTAGGTATGAAAAGAGAACTAATGAGGGAGGTCAAAGTTCGACAGCTAAAATACTTTGGCCACATAAAAAGGCATAACACCTTGCAGAAGACCATAACAGAAGGGAGAGTTGAAGGCAAACGTGCAAGGGGAAGACAGCGCTATAAGTGGGAAGACAACATCAAGAGATGGACAGGAAAGAGTCTATCAGAGTGCACCATCAAGACAAGAGACAGAAGACGTTGGAGATCCATTACAGCCAACCTTCGTTGTGGAGATGGCAACTGATGATGATGATAAGTGGCGTCCGTGCCAAACTACAACACATCATACCACTCATACATAAACACAAACCAGATTTTATACTTCTACAAAAAACTAACATACACACAGACGAACACGCATCACAGATCACAACCCAGTTAGGACTAAGGCATTCTTGTTTTAGCCTAGCCATTCACAACACTGGTTCAGGAACAGCTATACTACAAACATCAGACAGGTGGGAAATACTTAGGAAAAACAGGGACACCGAGGGTAACATAGCCATAGTTCACGTAGGAAACAAGAAACACGCATACACGATAGTTAACATGGGCTACACGCCCCAGCAAACTACAGCCACCAGCCGCAATTTTATGATAGTCTAGATAACTTACTCACACACTTATACAGGGTACACAACATTATATACTACTCGTCAAAAGTCAAGGGCCACTTAGAAAAACCTTGGTTGAATCCATAAAACAAATCTGATATAAACGTAATTGGTATCAGTCAAAACGGCATTTATTGAATACCAAATTGACATGTCACGTAAAGACATGGAAACACACATTCAAACGCAATGAAGCTGTGAAGTGTGTCACCTACCTTTTCGAAAGTCACACAATAGATATTGGACAAATAGACATTTCATAATCGAGTATGACCACCGTTTGCAGCAAGGCATTCAAGACAGCGTAGACGCATCGAGTCCACAAGGGTCCGAAGAGTCTCCTGAGGAACAGCGTGCCATTCCTGAAGCAGAAATGCAGTCAGCTGTGCAACATCCATTGGCAGGGGATGATTTGTTGACAATCTTCGACCAAGGACATCCCAGAGGTGCTCAATCGGAGAAAGGTCAGGTGAATGAGCTGGCCACGCCATCCTGATGATCCCATGTTGCTGAATAAACTCATTCACCACACGAGCTCGATGGGATCGAGCGTTATCATCTTGGAGGATGGCATTACCACCTATGGCCTCCAGAGCAGGCTGAACAATTGGTCTCAAGATTTTGTTCTGGTATCTTAGGCCGGTCAAGTTGCCTTGGATGATGTAGAGTGGGGTCCTGCCGTGTCTGTAGAAGCCTCCCCAGACTATGACAGAACCCCTACCATAACGATCCACCTCTCGAATTGTGTCATCAGTAAATCGCTCTCCTGGTCGTCTCCAAACTCGAATCCTGCCATCATTGAATGACACAGTGAAGCGAGATTCATCAGTGAAGAGAACTTGACTCCATTGTTGCCTTGTCCATCGGATTTTCTCGCGACACCAAACAACACGGGCTCTGCGATGAGCAGGAGTAAGAGGGATTCTGACTGCAGGACGTCGAGCAGCCAGTCCAAATTCATGTAAACATCTGCGAATGGTGCTTTGACTGACATTAACGTTTACAGTTTGTCTCAGCTGACATTTTAGAGTGTAACAAGTCACTGTTCGATGGCGCAGGGCTGACAACAAGAGGTACCGGTCATCATGTCTATTGGTGCATCTAGGGCGACCTGGCCGGTGGCGATCTCCACACTTCCTGTGGCCTGAAATCTCTCCAAAATTCTTTGGATAGTAGAGTGTGACACTGCAAGCCGTCTAGCAACCTCACGGACAGATAAACCACTTTCAACCCACGCTATAGCCCTCATTCTTTGTAAGGTGTCAAGACTTCTTCTCGGTGGCATGGTTTTTGCAAGTGATGAAACTACCCTAAGTCTGCTGATTGTAAAACAAATTAAGAGTGAACTCTGTTCACGAAAAGTCGCCATTGTACGTGGAATGTCAATCAGCACGATTCCTTCACCTGTTTGGTTCTACGGAAGTTTGAAAAAAACAGATTAAAAATGTGAATTTATGGTCAGCAAACCAAATTGCACGTGATCACCATGGTTGTCGGTGAGATGTTTTTATGCTTAACGTGCATAGAGGACTGTCAGAGGAAGATATTGCACCCATTTTTACTAAAAACTTCCTTCATTTAATCATTCTATGCGCTTATATAAAAGTGTATTGAAAATAATAGGGTGTCCCTTGACTTTTGACGAGTAGTATATTAGGTGGTGATTTTAACTGTGTTTTGACAGATATGGATCTGGTAGGTGGTGAGGTTAGGGTAGAAGCGATAACTTTTTTTTTTTTTTTAGGTGAATTTTATTTGCTTTTCAATTTCATTTTACAAAACTTTGCATTTTACAACAAGTAAGAATGAAATTACATTGCAATATAAGGGCTTTCAATTAATTTTACAGGACATGTGTATGTTACAGCAGTTAAAACATTAGAGATGAAAAATTACATGGCACTATAAGAATACAGGAAATACCAGGACTGAACATCAGTGGAAGATCAATAAACAACCTTAGATATGCAGATGATACCGTGTTGTTAGCTGAAAGCGAACAGGAGTTACAAGAACTAGTGAAGCAAGTGAACAGTATAAGTCATGAATATGGACTCGACATTAATATTGAGAAAACTAAAACTATGATAATTAGCAAAACAGACGATAAACCCACATTAAAGATAAGCGTAAATGGGAAAATCCTGGAACAAGTCAAGAGCTACGTATATCTTGGTCATATAATAACAGAAGATGGCAGATGTGAAACAGAAATCAAGAAGAGAATAGGAATGGCCAAAGCTACATTCAACAACATGAAACATATACTGACATCCAAACAGTTATCTCATAAATTAAAACTGAGAATCATAAAGTGTTATATATATTCTGCATTTCTGTATGGTGCAAAAACATGGACGATGAATAAGCATTTGGAAGAAAGAATTGAGGCTCTTGAAATGTGGATATATAGAGGAATGGGGCGTATCTCATGGAAAGAGATGAAAACAAATAAGGAGGTCCTAGAAAATCTAGGTATGAAAAGAGAACTAATGAGAGAGCTCAAAGTTCGGCAGCTAAAATACTTTGGCCACATAAAAAGGCATAACACCTTGCAGAAGACCATAACAGAAGGGAGAGTTGAAGGCAAACGTGCAAGGGGAAGACAGCGCTATAAGTGGGAAGATAAAATCAAGAGATGGACGGGAAAGAGTCTATCAGAGTGTACCACCAAGACAAGAGACAGAAGACGTTGGAGATCCATTACAGCCAACCTTCGTTGTGGAGATGGCAACTGATGATGATGATAAGAAATTCATTTTACCCGCAGGTACTTTCGTATACATGCTTAATTGATTTTATAAGGGATCGCACGCACACCCCACAAGTAGAAGGTATGGCTGTGTTCCGGGCTAAGCCGGTACTAGCAGGTGCTCGGATACTATGTTGCCTGAAAAGGGCCCAGTTTAAAGATGGTCATTTTGTTTACACAAACCGTGTTTACCTCCGAGTGGCAGGTTTCGGATGATGTGCAACAGTTGGGCGTGCTCTGCTGAGTAGCCACGAGGGCTTAGCAGACACTGTCTCAAAGATATGGACGGGAGTTATTTTTACCCGTACTCAGTGCGGTGTGAAAACCATATTAGATTTTTATTTTTATTTTTTTTTTATTTTTAATGTGAAGTTCATTTGCTTTTCAATTCCAGTGGGGGAAAAAAAAAATTTGTTTACATGTTACATTTATAAAACTCCGTCAATGCCGGTCCCAAGCCCGGATGAAAAAGGAGGAGGGCGGCCTGCATGGAGGCCGTAAGGAGGCAGCCCCTCCACCATGCAAAGGCACAACAGGCCAATCACCTGTTTGCATTAAATCACGATTACTAGCAACACAAGAGAGAAAACCGGACGGATTCTAAAGGCGACGAACTGGAACGGACTACGACTTATGGAACTTGGAATACAAGAAGTATAAATGGGAAGGAAGAGGAGCTGGTGGAAGAGATGAGGAAAGCAAAACTAGAAATCCTGGCTATAACGGAAACAAAGAAAAAAGGACAAGGAGTTATGGATCTCGATGGCAACACGCTGCTCTACAGTGGTGTACCCATGTCTGAAAGAGCTAAAAGGGGCGTGGGTTGCATTGTGGCCCAAAATCAAAAAGATAGTATCAAGGGATGGAACTTTGTCTCGGAGCGCATTATGGTTGTTAAACTAAAAGAAGGAGAAACCATAGTCAACCTGGTCATAGTGTATGGGCCAAATGAGGATGAGAGAGCAGAGGTCAAGGAGGAATTCTTCGAGCTGCTTCAAAGGACAGTGGATGACTGCCTAGATGAAGTTATCATGCTCGGAGATTTTAATGCCAGAGTTGGAAATGACCATGCTAGATGGGGTGGAGTTATCGGAAGATATGGAGAAGATACTCTCAATGACAATGGAAAGCGACTCCTTAGATTCTGCAGTGAGCAGAATCTGATCATTACAAACAAAGTTCCCCCATAAGCGCATACATGCATACACTAGATGTGAACCAACAAAGAATGAGAAGTCAGTGATCGACTATGCCATTGTTCGGAGAAGCTCATTCAAATATGTCCGAGATGCTAGAGTCTGGAGGGGGCCAGAGATTGGAAGTGATCACTACCTGCTAACAATCAAAAGAACAACTGAAAGAGTTGCTCAGCCTAGGAACTGCCCAACATCACGCAAGAAACCAAGTAAACGAGCAGGAGAAATGAGCATTAGGACCTACAAGTTGAGAGAGCCAGAAATTAAGACCAGATATCAGGGGCTTATTGCTGCAGCGGTGAGCAACACAGAAGAACGACCTGATGACTTGGAAACCCTCTGGATTAAATTCAAGGATATCATAAAGACAGCTGCTGCAGAAGCATGCGGTGAAGTCCGACTTGGGAACAAGAGAAAGAGGACACCTTGGTGGACAGAGGAAGTCAAAGAGAAAATAAGAGAGAAGAAAATGGCATGGAAACAATACTTAGGAGCTAAAAACACAACAGGACAAATGGAAAAATATAGAGAATATGTGACACTCAGAACAGAAGCAAAGAATAAAGTGCTAGCAGCAAAACAGAAGTCCTGGGAAGAATTTGGAGAAAAGCTAGAAAAATATGCACAAGAAAACCAGAAATTGTTCTATAAGACCCTAAAGAACATGAGGAAGGAAAAACAATGCCCTCTCAAATTTATAAAGGACAAGCAAGGCAAATTGCTTACTGCCCCGAAGGAAGTAATGGGAAGATGGAAAGAATATTTCTCAGAACTCCTGGATGGTGAGCATGGTGAAGCATCAGAAATGATAAACACTAGCACAGAAGAGAAAACCAATGATGGTGAAGATGACATAAAGATGGAAGAACTGAAGGCAGCACTGGAGAAAATCAAGATGGGCAAAGCAGCAGGGCATGATGGTATAACACCAGAAATGGTTAAGTTCATGGGAGCATCAGGCGACCTATTACTCTTAAGGGTTTTACAGGCAGCGTGGTACAACAAGACAATACCAAAGGATTGGGAGATTGCCATCATAACACCAATTTTCAAAAAGGGTGACAATCGACAGTGTGGAAACCATAGAGGCATATCCCTTCTCAGTGTCCCTGGTAAAATCTACTCTAGAATCCTAGAGCAGAGACTCCGACGCCTAGCTGAGCCACAATTGGACGAGGTCCAGTGCGGATTCCGAGCAAACCGAAGTACTCAAGACCTAATCTTCACACTCAGACAGCTGAGTGAAAAGGCCCTTGAGTATAAGAGTGAGATGCATCTTTGTTTCATAGATCTGGAAAAGGCGTTTGACAGGGTCCCCTGGAGCAAACTTTGGGACTGTTTGGCAAGGAAGAATATTCCAGCACCTCTGATTCATGCTATACAGAGCTTCTACAAGTCTTGCAGAAATTATGTGAGGACAGCAAACCATAAGTCGGAAGAGTTCAGGACCACCACTGGTGTAAGACAAGGTGATATCCTATCACCTTACCTCTTCATACTCCTTATGGACGATGTCATCAAGGCATGTAAGGAGAGAACAAGAAAGTATTCAGTGGGGTACTGGAAGATGAGACAGGTCTATATTTCGGAGCTGGCATTTGCTGATGATGTTGCCCTGATTGCTAAATCAGAGGCACATCTCCAATCCAACCTGCAAGTCTGGAAGGAAGAGCTGGAGAAGAGAGGGATGGTCATAAGCAGCTCTAAAACAAAATCCATGGTGATATCACGAGAAGAAAGAAAACATCAGATTAAGCTTGGAGAACAGGTCCTGGAGCAGGTCGACCACTTTAAATACCTCGGAGCTATTATAGACCGAAAGGGAGGCATCAAAGAAGAGTTGGCCACTCGAAAAGCAGCAGCTGGGAGACTTTTTCAGGCCATAAATCGAGGATTCCTCGGCAAGAGAGAGGTTGGTAAGAAAACGAAGATGGCTGTATACCGCTCCACCTATGTGCCAATCTTGACATACGGATGCGAGTCATGGGCAATGACTACAACCAATAAAAGCCAGATCCAAACCTCAGAAATGAGATATCTGAGGAAGGTAGTTGAAGTAACAAAAAGAGACATGGTACGCAACCAGACGATACGTCAAGGCCTTAAATCCTACCCCCTGCAGACCCAAGTAGAACAGTCCCAATTAAGATGGTTTGGCCATGTCTGCAGAATGGGAGAAGATCGGATACCACGACAAGCATGGGAAACAAAGAGCCAAGGATCCAGACCCCGAGGACGACCCAGAGTCCGCTGGGAGGACAACATTAGACAATCTTCGAAGGATCGAGGACTAGAATGGAACCAGGCCAGGAAGAAGACAGCTGATAGAATAGTCTGGCGCTCTCTCTTCCAAACCTCTACACCTCACGGTAGAAGGGGAACGACTAAGTAAGTAAGTAAGTTACATTTATAGAAAGTACATTTTGAAATTTCATATAGAGAAAGAAAAAGAAAAAGAAAAAAAAAACTTTCGTGCACTCTCAAATTTTCATTGGCCCCCTTAGAAGATACATATCTTAAGAACTGGCAGAGTAAAGGGAATGAGTATTGTAACCTAAAATCATCAGATGAAAAGGGGTTTGAAATTGGTTTGTAGTCGTGTTAAGGAGCTGCACCAGCGCAGATACACACGTGTATATAACCCAAGAGTCGAAGAGGGGGGGGGGGGGGGGGTTCGAACAAACAAACTTGAAACTGTCGCCGGGGCGAGGTTAGACTGTGTTCCGAGAGTAAGCCGGTATCAGCTGGTTTACGAACACAAAGGATGCCTTGGACTTTCAGGAGGCGTAACGGGGGAGGAGAGAAACCATTGAAAGACCAAGTTAAAGGAGGGTCGTTGGTATTGAGAGGGGATTTCCCACCAAATTTGATGCATAGATTACATTGTTGGTATACATGTGTAATACCATACGAAAACAATCATATTCACATTCAAATCGCCTAATACATTTTTGATGACATCTGATGCATTTTTCTAAGCACAGGCATCGGTACCCAATTGCCAAAACTATTGTTTCCTCGTTTTTTTTCCTTTTTTTTTCCTTTTTTTTATTTTTTGGGTGATCTTTATTCCTTTAAATTTTCAAAACATGTGTATTTTACAACAGAGAGTATGAAGATACAAATAAAAGCATATACAAACATATTATGAAACTATTCCTGCATTCGAGAAGAATTTGTTCTTATTTTACAACAGAGAATATGGTAAACCATAATAATAATATATACAGAGAATTTCAAAGGCAGTAGACCACAAACTGAGGAAAGAACAAGCAGGATTTAGAAAGAACAGAAGATGTGTAGACCATATATTCACTCTCAGGAACATTATAGAGCAGTGCTCAGAATGGCAAAGACAGCTTTACATAAATTTTGTTGATTTTGAAAAGGCTTTTGACAGCATACATAGGGACAGTTTATGGAAAATACTGAGGGCTTATGGAATTCCAAGCTGCATAGTGTCAATCATAAAAAGCCTCTATGCCAACTTTACGTGTAGTGTTGGGCAGAGCAACCTAACCTTCGAGGTGAAGACAGGAGTACGACAGGGATGCCCCCTTATCAACCACTCTTTTTTTAACAGTCATAGACTGGGTGATGCGCCAGACAACAGAGGGCAGTCCAAGAGGAATAAGATGGACTACATTTTCTACATTGGAAGATCTGGAATATGCAGATGACATTGCACTGCTGGCACATTCACATCAACACATCCAGGAAAAAACGGATAGACTTAATAAATTTAGCCAGCAGGTGGGCTTGAACATCAATTTAAAGAAGTCTGAGGTCATGACGCTCAATGTGAGCAACCCTGAGCACATATCAGTAAGGAATCAGCAATTGGTACAGACAGATACCTTCACATACCTAGGAAGCATAGTAACACCAGACGGTGGGGCAGGCAAAGACATCAACATCAGAATGAATAAGGCAAGAACAGCCTTCTTTAACCTAAATAACATCTGGAAGTTCTCCCAATACAGCACAAGCACAAAATTAAGATTATACCAGAGTTGCGTGCTTTCTGTGCTTCTCTATGGTGCGGAATGCTGGAGAGTCACAGAGAAGGAAATGTCAAAATTGTCCTCTTTTCACACAACATGCCTAAGAAAAATTCACCGCATCTTTTGGCCGAATACCATCACCAACCAAGATCTGCTTACTCGTAGCAAGCAAGAGGACATGCACACCATCATAGCTGGCAGACGCTGGAGCTGGGTTGGTCATGTCCTCAGAAGAGACCCCGATGCCATCACAAGAACAGCTATGCTTTGGACCCCTGAAGGAAAGCGAAAGAGAGGCCGACCAAAAACAACTTGGCGGAGGACTGTGGAGGCTGAGATGCAAAGAATGAACCAGAGTTGGGGCACTGTACGAAGGATGGCCACCGACCGTGCAAAGTGGAATCAATTTGTTGTTGCCCTACAAGACGCCACTAGGCATGATGGCCACTGACTGCTTTGACGGTCGGTGGTTAAGGATCGAAGAAGAAGAAGATAATAATAATAATAGCCCCTTCAGTCATAACTGACTATGGGAATGCGCCCCTGAGGTGACAGCCCTCAGCTGCTTATTTTCCTGGTGCTCCTTTCGACGTTTTCTCCTCACCTCTGCTTCTTGTGTGAGCCTCTCTTCGCCCAATCTGAGGTGGCGCCGTAAATAGCATCGCCACTTAGTGCGATCGGCAGCTTCATCCTCCCATGTTGCTGGATCCATGTCCAGTGCCCTCATATCTCTCTTGCACACATCTTTGAACCTCAGCTGTGGTCGCCCAACTGTTCTCTTGCCATCTGCTAATTGTCCGTAGAAGATATCTTTTGGGATGCGACCATCTTCCATGCGGCGAACATGGCCAAGCCAGCGAAGTCTGCGCTGTCTAAGAAGCGTATACATACTTTGAAGGCCAGCACGTGACAACACCTCGACATTTGTCACTTTATCTTTCCACGAGATGCCGAGGATGCGGCGTAGACACCGCAAATGGAAGGTATTGAGCCTTCTTTCTTGCTTAGCATAGGTCGTCCAGGTCTCGCTGCCATATAGGAGTGTGTTGGTGACGCAGGCATTATATACCGCAGCTTTGGTCTTCATTGTGAGTTTAGAGTTTCCCCAAACACGCGATGTGAGGCGGGCAAAGGTAGCTGCAGCTTTGCCAATGCGGCTGTCGATTTCTGTATCCAGTGAGAGTTTGTCATTGATGGTAGGCCCTAGGTATGTGCCAATTCATAGTTATCGATAGTGATAACTGGTGCAGCACCCACATCCTGACTCAGCACATTCGTTTTCTTTAGACTTATTGTGAGACCAAAGTCCTTGCATGCTTTAGTGAAGCGATTCATCAAGCTCTGAAGCCCCTGTTGGCTTTGAGTGACGACTGCAGCATCATCAGCGAACAACAAGTCTCTTATAGTGACCCTTCTGATTTTTGTTTTTGCCTTCATCCTTGAAAAATTACACAGACGGCCATCTGACCTAGTGTGAAGGCATATTCCTTCAGTTGCATCTCTGAATGCATGTTTCAAGAGTAAGGCAAAGAAGATTCCGAAGAGGGTCGGAGCCAGAACACAGCCTTGTTTAACGCCACTTCGTATATCAAAGGGCTGTGACGTGCTTCCAGCATATTGGACTGTTCCCTTCATGTCGTCATGGAATGACTTTATCATTTCCAGCATTTTAGAAGGGCAGCCTATTTTCAGGAGGATTTTTAAAGAGTCCATCCCTAAACCATACGTAGTATATAAAGACTCGCGTACATTCAATTAAAGCACACATTTAATCCCTTTCAAACAAAACATATGGTAATTTGTGTGAAATACATGTCGCATAAAGATTTACTGTCAAATATTGTAAATTTTATAACAGGTGCGGTTTATTTTTACATACATGTATATACATTTTAATGAAAAACAAACATTGTCAAAGGTAAATCAGATATTACATAGTAAGGAAACAAAGAAAAAAGTCGCCCACAAGCTCTCAAACAAAGGGAAAAAAGGCTTAGGTAGACACGAGGTTGTCAGAACCTAGGCGTCTGGAGGATGGACAGAAACGGCTTGGGGCGAAAGGCACACTAC
>JAMPIV010022228.1:0-174458 GCA_024509875.1 Oreohelix idahoensis | reverse complement strand
ACATGGGTGAAATGCCAATAATGGGAACACCATTCGAACGGGTTGTGATCGACATTTTAGGGCCTTTCGAAAGGACTAAAAGAAGGAACAGGTTCATCCTGACCTTAGTCGATACATGCACTTTATGGGCAGAAGCTATCCCGCTAACATGCGCAGATGCCAAGCATGTCGCAGAAGCCCTCGTGCAGATTTTCACTCGGTTGGGATTCCCTCAGCAAGTGTTGACGGATAATGGATCTCCATACCGAAACCTGTTGATGGATGAGATCGTTAAGATCTTGAGGACCCAGCACATCCACACTAAGCCATATACTCCGGCCGGAAATGGGCTCGTGGAACGTGCGAATGGAAACCTCACCATGATGCTAAGTAAGCTGGCACAAGTGAAACCTGAAGATTGGGATCTCTGTATTCCTGCAGCATTATTTGGCTACAGAGAATCTCCTCATACTTCCACAGGATTTCCGCCAGCTACACTCTTATTCGGCAGACCCATTAAGGGCCCGCTTGAAGCCTTACTTCAGTCTCTGACAGACGAGAAGGCTGATGAGACAGTTGTCTCAGCCAGTAAATATGTGTCGGTTTTAAAGGAACGGTTGAAACTATGGTGGGACCTAGCAACGACTAACTTTAAGCGAGCACGCACCAAGCACGCTAACCGATACAGGAAAGTCGCGGAAGAGAGAGAACTGGAAGCAGGAGAGAAAGTTTTGGTGTTGCTCCCTACCGAGAACAACCAACTGAAGATCGGATGGCAAGGGCCGTTTACCGTCCTGAAAAAGATTTCTAAGGCTAACTACCAGATCTCTATTGAAGGAAAGGAGAAGGTTTTCCATTTAAATCTCTTAAAGAGATACTTGGAAAAACCAGGGCCAACCTCCGACCATCTCCTGACGATCGCCAAAACTGACGAAGATGACGATAGTGGCAGGGATATTCCACCGCTATCACAGGAAATCTTTCAAAAATGTCAGAAGCGGCGACGCTCTTTCAAGCGCGCATATGAGACATTCCACGGGAAGGAAACTTTGAGGAGTGGACTTGAGTAGGAATTGGACAGAGATGGAGGGGGAAGAGGAGAGGGAAGAAGACAGACACCCCGAAGCTACGGTTATAGGAAATTAAACTCCATAACGTAGACATGGAGTGCTTCCATATCTTAAAGGGGGGAGGCTCTGTCACGTAGGGTTTATATTCATTTAATTTCCTACATCTTCTTCCTATTCTTTCACCCGAATTCTCTCTTTTATTATCTCTCTATTTCCTTTTTCCTGTATATTTTTCATCCATTCGTTTTGCGAATATTATTTTCATAATATTCGCAAACTTTACCTGTTTTCCTTTCTCTAAAACTGAGATTCGCACCTGGGTGGTATTGCGTACATGTCAGTCGCGCTGGTCGGACGATAGGCGTGAATTTACAGCATTCGCTAGACATTCGTCTGAGGGTCTCTGGCCTGGGGCGTGAAAATTCACCCGAGGGACATGGAAAGTAGACAGAGAGTCTGCATTTCAGTAAACGCATGAGGTTTTTCGTCAGGAAAAACCCGGCTTAGCGTGAAAATCCACTCCGCACTGCAGACGGTGGTCTGAGATTTGCAACTCATGCAAGCCCTCGGCCACTGATGGCTGTTACGTCACGCGATAAGCGGACGAAGGTGTTATACGGACAGGGGAGACTATTTCGCTTGGCGAAATAAGATTAGGATCCTGTGTCCGATTTTAAAGATATTGGCCAAGTTTGAAACTTTAATTTCATTCTCGCTCACAGACTCACAGTAGATAGGTTGCTCGTAAACAGAATAGCTGTTAGCGAAGATCTCAGTTTGTTTCGGCAATTTGTCGAACTTCTAGACTTCCAGAAATATTTTCAGCATTTTATTCTTAAGTTGTGCGACTACCTGAAATTCTGTGGTTGAGGTAATTAATATGATAGATATATAGATTTTGTGAGTGTTAAAGTGTTTAATCGCTTAATTCATTTTAATCTATTTCTTTAGCGCAGAAGAGAAATAAAGTGGTAGGCTATTATATTTTTCTAGGGAAGCATTCAGTGGAAAGCAGAATAAAATTAAAATTTCTAGCTTATAACGGAAATTGTAGCTATTTATGAATTTAATTTAACCGCTAATACTCAGTCGAGTGTATTTTTCTAAACTAACGTATAAACTCTAGAATCGAGCCTCATGAATGGTGACGGAATACGCACGTGTTCCTAATTCATGAGGATTGCTGATTTTTAAATATAACTTACGTCACGGGAAGTTTAAATGATAAGCAAAGCTCTCTGCTTGCAAGTTTAAATGTAAGTTATAACCAGTACAGATTCTGTTTATTATATTATATGTGTTATTTTTCCTCCACACAGTGAAAGTTTTGGGGTGACCCTAACTTTACCAGCACCTAGTAGTAGTTTCCATACTTGTGAAGAAATAGACAGTCCTTATTTTGAACCACGTGGGTTTCTTAAGTACCACTGGTCTAAACAGTGCATATGCAACCCGAGTTAGCCAGAAATACTATATTTCCCAATAACGGGTTTTTTCAAAGACTGTAATGATAAATACTGGACCTTGGAGCCAGATCTTAATTTCTTCTAGAAAACTCTACGTAATCTTTCTGCCTGGTGGCGCGAAATACTTCTAATATTAACTAACATTTCCCGACTATATATATATATTTTTTGTGGACAAATCTGTGGTGTGACTAAAGTGAATCCTATACTGAGGGAAGGCACCGACCTGACATTCATCATTTCTAGAAACCTACGCTATTGACACTGTACTCTGCTAACTCCCGCGCCTGGAATAATTTTAGGTGACTTAATCAGACATTTGAACAAATTTGCACACCCAAGTAGTCGTTCCCGGAGACTCCAAGTTAAATACGTCTTTTGGAACTGGGGACTTCTTGGCAGAAGACTGCATTTTTTTGAGTCTGTGTGAAGATCTAAAATCAGTGTGTTCCAAGAGGCAGCGAGCAAAGTCGTGAGTACATGTATGAGAGGCCATGGCGGAATGAATGAGTGTACGCTGGTTTGAGTGATATTTTCACTATTATATCTTTGACACCCTGTTGCTGTCCAAAATTTTTTTCAATCTGCATAATTTGTTGCTAAGGCTAGAGTTCTTGTGTTTTTGTCTTAGGTTAAATCAGATTTTTGTTTTCAAACTCTGTGCATATAATTACGAGATAAAACAAAGAAAACTCTTAGACTCAAACCCTATGTATCTGTGACTCTGGCGCCATCATCTGTTCTCTTAACGGGGCTGGGCTAAACCTAAAGTTAACACTTTAACGGGGCCATCATCCTTGCAACATTTCCTTGAATTTTTTATGACTATGTGTATATGTATTTTCCTTGATGTACTTTCTTTGATGTTGTGAGCCGATTTTTTCCTGATATTAAAATCGCTCTTGAACTTAATAATAGTGTTTGGTCAGCTCGTTCTAGATAATATATATATCATTGTTATAGTTTTCCCACGTCTGTGTGTTTACCTGTCGTCACGTGTATGTGCGTGCCTGTGAGTGATAGAAATATACGTAATATGTATATTGGTGTAGTCTGTCTGACGCTGTAACAACTGTTGTAGAAGATAGGTGAGAGAGAGAAGAATCCTTTTCGCTTTCAGAGACAGCCACTATATCAAATCTATCATCTCACGTGTGTGGAAATTCTATTACCTTTCACTAACTCTCACTGAGTCTATCACCTATTCAAACCTATTCAGAAGGGACCAAACCTAGTCTTAATTCTCCTATCGAAAATCTACGACACTAAGCAGACAACTCTAACTAAGCAGACAACTCTAACTAAGCAGATAACTATAACTAAGCAGACAACTCTAACTAAGCAGACAACTCTAACTAAGAAAAGTACTGTCTTCACCTCTCCCAAAGCAGATTCTTTTCGTTCTTGTATTATCTACTGGGGTTTGTGTATTTATTTTCAATTCTACTTTAACTTTATTTTTGACCAGGCCATGTTCTACTGCTTATTGCATCTTTTTCTCCTTTTTTTTAACCACTGATATTTAAGAACTTACAGTATAAAGCATTGTATATATATGTCGCGATTAAATGTTCTGTGTTCCGCTCATCGTAGAGAGCTAAAACTGTGCGTGCGGCTCCATTTAAAAAAAAAATTAATTAATTAATCCATATATGTCATTGACCCGGGAAATTTTGTAGAATAACTAAAAGAATGTAAAATAAATGTGAAATAACTCTATTAAACTATGAGTTTTAAAGTAATGGAAATAATGAACTGAAAATATAGATTGTGTTTCGTATTTTAAGAGACAGATGTCGAATGGTGATTGATGATTTGCCAATTAAATCATTGTTTCTTCAAACAAGTAGGTCAACGGAGTCTGTTGTTTTAAAAACAGCTCTAAAACTTGTTGCTGAGCGAAGCTGTAAGTATTGACGGGTATGATGTTATGACCAGTAACCAACTTTCCTGTGAACTGTATATTAGGTTGTTTGAACATATCAAAGTATATTTGATTCAAAGATGAATGTCATTCTGCTGGGAAAACTAACATTCGTGCATGACTTAAACTCATTAAACAAGTAAACAAAGTTAAATGTTTATGAAAGATAACACGAATTACAAATTAGCAATAACTGATAACCCACTTTTTATTCTGTGCAACAAAATTCATGAGATATTTATTTTATTCTTCTTTTTTAGTGCATTTGGCAACAATACGGAAAAGGGATCCCCAAAACTTTTTGTTTCCTCTTTGCGTGTTCAACGCTTGAAGCTAATCATTCACTGGCCCCCATTAGATGCAACGCCATTATTTAAGTTCCTTTCTAAATGTGCACATCTGTCTGTCCGGTGCTCTGCACAGTTTTCCATAAATACATTAACATACTTCTTCTTCATAAGGATATACATACATACGAACGTACATTAGCACATGTTCAAACACGTGCATACATACTAACACAGACCCATTCTCGATTGTATATCCTGTTCTCAGTTCCCTAGTCTCAACTTTAGTATGTAGCAGTAGTCGGATTTTTATCCACACCGAGTAATGTGATATCGATTCTCTCTGGCGGCCCAAATGCGTGCGAATATTTTGAGCAGTTAAAACGACTTGCATGCCTCACCTGAATGTCAGCTCCTGTCATTGAGTTTGTTTTTCCTTCCAGATCTTCCCATACCTCGCTGTCTTCTTCTTTTCTTCGCGCGCTGCCTTATTAACAACAAAATCGAATCCCTTGCTGAAAGGAGAGCAAAGATTGGCCGTGTTGCGTGAGTGTTCTCCAGTTTTGCGGAACTAAGTGGGTGCAATTATTTGTTGCATAATTATACTCTCGGAAGGAAAGTGACATTTACTTTGTATAAAAAAAGAGGATTGGTACAGCAGACACGTAGACCTATTTGTGATGAAAGATTCAAGAGGCTGTGACGGTTGGAGAGAAGACCTTGTTATAGCTTTCTGCTACCAGATTGAGACGTCAGGTTCTTGAATGAAGACCTTGTTATAGCTTTCTGCTACCAGATTGAGACGTCAGGTTCTTGAACGAAGTCCTCTTGTGATTTTTTTTTTCGACTTATTTCAAGAAAAGTTCAAGCGTTGAACTAAATTTATTTGTCTGTCCTGTGAGCCACGCCCAGAAAAGAAATAAATATTAGGTATGTTGACTTGATTTTATTACTAACATTAACACTAAATCTGGGATTTATTGGAAATCGTTTTGCCAATGATTCGCACTGTCTTAGGAAAATCTTCACGGATATCATCACCGAATAACACGATCGGTTTGTTGTTAACTACGTGCTAACTTATCAGCTGCGATTTTAGGCACAGTTTTCCCATCCCGGACAGTTGTGTATTTTTGAGATTACGGTCACACCAGAGGGTAAGTAATCATCATCATCTTTTGTCTTTTTCGCCCCTTATGCACTTGGTGCCCTTACAGGAAACCTGCACTAAGCTTTAACATGCTTTTGTTGCGATGGTTTCTGTAGCAATTTGTTTTACTTGATGAGGTTGCCAACCTCATGTGCAACCTCATATTAGTCACCTTGTACGAATTGACTGAGGGAGCAGTATTTTTATTCTTTCTGTCTCTCTTTAGAGCCCCGCAGTCTACACGATGATAGGGTAATTAATATAGGATGAAAATACTGACTTACAAGCGTTAAATGAATCAAGTACCCTTGTCATTATATAAGTGTTAAACAGTTAAGTTACTTGTGTTGTTATACAAGCTGTTAGTTTAATGCCTTATGTTATACAAGTGTTAAACAGTTTATATATCCGTGTAGTTATACAAGTATTAAACAGTTAAGATATCCGTGTAGTTATACAAGTGTTAAACAGTTAAGATATCCGCGTATGTTATGCAAGTGTTAAATAGTTCAGATAACCGTGTGGTTATACAAGTGTTAAACAGTTAAGATATCCGTGTAGTTATACAAGTGTTAAACAGTTCAGATATCCGTGTAGTTATACAAGTGTTAAACCTTTCAGATATCCGTGTAGTTATACAAGTGTTAAACAGTTCAGATACCCGTGTAGTTATACAAGTGTTAAACAGTTCAGATATCTGTGTAGTTATACAAGTGTTAAACAGTTCAGATACCCGTGTAGTTATACAAGTGTTAAACAGTTCAGCTATCCGTGTAGTTTATACAAGTGTTAAACAGTTCAGATATCCGTGTAGTTATACAAGTGTTAAACAGTTCAGATATCCGTGTAGTTATACAAGTGTTAAACAGTTCAGATATCCGTGTAGTTATACAAGTGTTAAACAGTTCAGATATCCGTGTGGTAGGCTATACCAGTGTTAAACAGTCCCGTGTTAAACAGTGCACATATCCATGTGGTTGTACAAGTGTTAAACAGTTCAGATATCCGTGTGGTAGGCTATACAGGTGTTAAACAGTTCAGTGTTAATAATTTCACATATCCGTGTGGTTATACAAGTGTTAAACAGTTCACATATCCTTGTGGTAGGTTATACAAGCGTTAAACAGTTCAGTGTTAAACAGTTCACATATCCATGTGGTAGGTTAGACAAGTGTTAAACAGTTCAGTGTTAAACGGTTCAGATATCCTCGTGGTAGGTTATACAAGCGTTAAACAGTTCAGTGTTAAACAGTTCAGATATCCTTTTGGTAGGTTATACAAGTGTTAAACAGTTCAGATATCCTTATGGTGGGTTATACAAATTTAAACATTTCAGATATCCTTGTGGTAGGTTATACAAGTGTTAAACAGCTCAAATATCCCAAGTAGGCCCGCCCTCAGAGTGTAAAGGAGTATAGGGCCGAAACACTTGTTCGACGGGGGAACCACTTCTGATGATCAGATTGTCTCCTGTTGTATCGCTCTGTATAGAGTTTCCTATCATCTTATAATAATTTTTGACTTAAGACTAAATCGATTTACGACGAGTTCGTCGGGGCGGAAGGCCGTCGTAAGTTGAGGACAGAGTGTACTGCATAAGCACAGCAGTGATTCATGTATAATATCCGCATAAGCACAGCAATAATGCATGTATAATATCCACATTAAGCTAATATAAGCATCAGACATAGACAGCTGCATCATCCACAAACAATAAGAGGCGATATGTCGATTACCCATATAACTAATACAAGCCAGCGACAGACAAAGGTGGTGAACGAAATATAGACATGCTTTTCCAAGGACAATAAATTACATTGACAAAGGGAGTTATTGTCATCATCACCATCACCATCATCATCACCATCACCATCATCATCACCGCCGTCAGGACTTTTCAGTTCCCAGTAGAGCACAGGTCCTCAATAAAAACATTGCAAGCCCTCATGGCCTGTACCATCCGTGCAAGGTCTTTAAATATCTTCTTCATCCCTTGTGTTTCCGCCTCCTGTTCTGTTATCCATGAGTTTTAGTATCTCCTTCTAGTTTTTCTTAATCGTTGGGATTTTAGAACAAGGACTGCCTTGTAATGCCATCTGATTTTATTAACGAATCTCCTACCAACGCATGTGTCCTCTCCTTCCTGCCTCTTCCATTGATGTTTGTCTGATTCTTGTCATCAGTTCCACATTAGTGATCTTCTTGTACTATTTCATGAACATCTGCTTCAAAGATGTCCAACTTACGAGCAACAGAGACAGCACAAATGGCCGTGATCAGCATCATTCCTGGACAAACTCTATGGAGATAAAAATAACCTCAAGCTGACCACTGGTTTCTTTCAAAACAATCAAGTAGAGGTCATAGAGTGTACGAATAAGAATACTTCCTTCACAAATGTGTGACATTCTGTGTCTCTCTGGTTTTTGCTGATACATTAAAGTGACATCACACTTCCTATAAACACACAATTTAGTATTCAAGTAGAACGTAGCGTAGATGGACGAGGAGGAAACATCTCACACTGCAGTCAGAGAGAAATATCATGATGCTACTTCGCCAGGTATCCCCTAAATACTAAGTATCATATTGAACCATCTGAAACAACAATTTAAAAACCTCGGCACGTTTTCGGGGGTAATACGGAAAAGGAAGCGTATTACACCGTGAAAGCTAAATTGAACACTTACTAAAAGAACACGCATACCTATTACATTTTTTTCATGATACATTTACCATTGGGGCGTCCGATTAACATGGTTGGTTAGAGCGCTGGTCTCTCACGGCAAACGTGCCGGGTTGAAATCACGGTACCGACACGTTCCAGTCTACCCAGCTGTAAATCGATACCTTGCTCTGTTCTTTGAGTTAGGAAGGAAAAGGCAACGAGACAGGGAACTGGTCACCCCACCTCCCGATGCTGGACCTAGTATTTCGAAGTCTCTAACACTTCTCTCCCCTACGGCAGTATCTGCTAAAGGACTACATTTATTTACATAAGTTTGACTATGATGATAGGAAACTCTTTACAGAGCGATACAACAGGAAGCAATCTGATCATCAGAAGAAGTCCCCCCATCTGACAAGTGTTTCGGCCCGATTACTCCTTTACACTCTAAGGGGGGCGGGCCCACTTGGGTCATGACTCCCAAGCGTCTCAGCTTCCTGTTGTCTTGCATCGAAAATGAACCCATTTCACTTACGGTAGCAACTTTTAATCCACAACGCCAGCCGTGGGGGCAATTGTGAAAGTAACAAATAAAAGACAAATTATTCCGTTCGTTCCGTCGCCCTTCACAACTAAGGACACACACTGAGACACGAGCGCGCAGCCGACGAACCTTAGCCACTGCGCGCCGCACGCCACTGAAATTCTATACCTGACACACTCCCTATAGTATACATCGCCTGTTGCCCCAGAGTCGCAGCCCCCTCACTAGTACACCATAAAAACTCAGCGCTGTGGACTTAGAAAAATGTTGGTGTTTTCTGTACCGCAGCGTTTACCGTCACGATCTCCATTGCCCACTGCGGTTGTTCCACAGCCAGCCTGATGCCTTTTCGGCAGTTTCGCTAAGCCTCTTCAGTGCCCGTGTTCTAGACTGTCCCTTCAACCCCAACAGTTTCAATAAATCATACATTGATGCAGCCACAAGCCCTCTTGCGCCCACTTCAACCGCCATGACCCTTGCACTGAATCCATAGTATCTCAGATCCGCGGCTAGATCGCTATACTTGGCCGCTTTGAATGAATGTTGCTCGTCTAATCTGGAATCAAATGACACGGTCAGTTCAGTCAGTATGACCTGAAGCGTTGCTGAAGAATGAAGCACTATATCCGGCCGTCTCCGCGATTTTCTGATACTCTCTGGATATGCCCCCCCCGTCCAGGTAGGTCTACCGCCATCTCCCAGTCGTTTGCACAGTCAAGAAGAGATGGTAAACTGCTACCAGGTTTACTCGGTTTGGGGTGTGCTGACTTTCCTGCCCTCAGAAAGTATGTGTTTGTGGTGTCTGGCCGGACTTTGCTATTCGCTTTCATTCTTGCCTGATCTATTGTCGCAGCAAGCTCATTTAGCACTTTGTTATGGCGCCAAGTGTATCGTCCTTGCCCTAATGCCACCTTACACGCTGAGAGCACGTGTTCAAGTGTCTGCCTCCCCTGGCACAGGGGGCACTGCTCATCATCCGACTTTCCCCATTTCACAAGGTTGGTGGCCGACGGCAGCAGGTCATACATTGATCTAACCACGAAGCTGAGCCTAAGAGGTGCCATATGCCATATATCATTCCATGTCAAGGATTTCTGCAGGGCTCCTTCCCATGTAGTCCATTGGCCTTGTTGGACCTGCTGCACTGCTTTTAGCAACCTCTTATCATTCTCAGCTCCTCGTATCTCCTGAACTACCATGTCTCTGCGTTCTCTGCTTGATGACTTGGACCACCAGCGGATGTCACCATGCCCAAATCCCCGTCTATTCGTTTGTGTGTATCCGATTACCTCTCTCAGTTTGAGTGACTCTTCAGCAGCATCAACAGCTTCTTCCACTCTTCACTTCCTTCCCGTTTTCAGTGTGGGCTGAATGGACTTAACCACGTCATCAGCTGACTCGCGTAGCATCATTGCAAGCCTTGCTTTTCCAACATTGTACTCTTCAACAACTGACTTGAAGGGAAGCAGAAGTTTTGACTTTTTGCAGTACAGTGCTACATCTGACAGACCTGGTGGTACCCCTAGCCATTTTCTCATGAACTTGTTGACCTTCTGCTCTATAGCTTCCACTGTACTTGTGCTTATTTCATATATAAGCAGTGGCCACAGCAACTTCGGTATCAACATGAACTGGAGGCACCACAGTTTGAACTTTCCCAGGAGTCTGCTTTGGTCTATGATCTATAGTCCTCTGTCTGCCATTTCTATTGTCTGTTGCACTGCCTTCGAGTCTTTTAAAGAGGCATCGTACACCCTGCCAAGACTTTTAACAGGTTCCTCAATGACAGTAGGGATTCTTTGGCTGGAAACCGTGAATATGACCTCTGCTATCTTCCCTTTCCTGACTGATAGGCTTCTCGACTTCTTGGGTTTGAAGCTCATTATGCACCAGCTGACTAGTTCATCCAGGCGTGCTAACATCCTCCGGGCCTGATGTTCATCTGATGTCAGAATTGTTGTGTCATCCATGAATGCTTTGAGCGGTGGCATGTGACACATTCCACCGAGCTTTGGACCTATAGCCATTCCTTCTGCCGCATTGAGGATTACCTGCATAGCCATCACGAATAGTATCGGAGAGATGGTACATCCCATCGCAATTCCAACTTCAAGGCCAATCCACTTCGTTATGTACTCTCTGGTTGAAAATCTGACAGAAAACCCTGCGAAATACAGCTTCAGCATTGCTGCAATCTCTTGTGGAACATGATACATTTCTAGGGTCTGCCACAACATCTGGTGTGGAACGGATCCATAAGCATTCGCTAGATCCAACCAGATTACATGGAGGTTTGTTCTGTCAGACTTTGCCTTTTGGATTGCTTCCCACATCATTGTTGCATGCTCTAGACATCCTGGTGTACCTGGGATACCTCCTTTCTGAATGGTAGTGTCAATGTACCCATTTGCCAGGAGGTATGTAGTGAGTCTTTTCGCCATTACTGAGAAGAATATCTTCCCTTCCACATTGAGTAGTGAGATTGGCCTGAACTGACTGATGTCTGTGGAATTTTGTTCCTTCGGGATGTAGACTCCGTTTGCCTTTCTCCATTCCTTGCTTACGAGTTGGGTTTTCCACGCATTCTTCAGTAAACGGAGCAGTCGTTTGAGAACCTCAGGGCATCTTTTATACACCACATATGGAACACCATTAGGACCTGGAGCTGACTTGCACCGAGCTTTCTGGACAATGCTTTTTACCTCTTGCACCGTTGGGGGCTTGGTGTTAAATTCAGCTCCTGGCTTACCCGGCCATTTAAGACCTGCCATGCTGCTGAGCGGCTCATTTTTGCGACCATCTGAATATGTCATTCTAAGGTGTTCTTCCAGGTCTTCTTTCCTGATGTTTAGCGTACCCGACCGTGGCTGCTCAAACAGTTCTTTGGCAAACTTGAAGGGCTCCCTAAAGAATCTTTCCCTATCCCTTCGAGTCTTCCTTCTCTTCCTGCACAACCTTTCCGCTCTACAAAGGGCATTATGTTGGCCTTTCAGGTGCTCCCAAACTTGCCGTAACCCTTCCTTCTCTGTGGCAACTGCGTTCTTGAACAGTTTTCGGGCATGCTTCTTCTGTTTCCTGATTTCATCTATTTTAATTTGTCTTCTACTTTTCCGTGGTGGGTTACTTTCCCTTGCCTCCCTCACTCCGAACACTTTGCGACAGTGCAGATATATTATGTCGCCGAAGATTTCCAGCTTCTTCTCCAAAGTTAGCTGCTTCAGGCTGTTATCCAACTCTTTTGCCAAGGCATCGTCCAGCTGTTCCCAAAGCCCTTTTGTTCAGAGCTCGAAGTCCGTGTAACGGGTCTGGTCGATTCCATTGAGGCGCCTGTGGATTCATCATCCTCCCCCCCCCCCCCTTTCGGTGAATCCTGGGGGCATCTATCGTTTTTGGGTCCTATAGCAATTGAATACAGCTTACGGGGTGCTAACCCGGTCAGCCGGTTTCTAGTCTTTCCCAGTGTCATCTGTCTTTCCAGAAGTCAATCGGTCTTTTCCCGATCGTCACTGGTTTGACCATGCAACTATGATAGGAAACTCTTTACAGAGCGATACAACAGGAAGCAATCTGATCATCAGAAGAAGTCCCCCCATCTGACAAGTGTTTCGGCCCGATTACTCCTTTACACTCTAAGGGGGGCGGGCCCACTTGGGTCATGACTCCCAAGCGTCTCAGCTTCCTGTTGTCTTGTATCGAAAATTGGGAGCCGCGCTGGTGTAATGGCTACAACGTTGTACTGGCGACCAGGTGTTCATGGTTCAAACCCGGCCGTCGGCGTTTGAAGAAATGTTTACGACCGGAAATTTGACTGAATAATCTGAACGGCTCCTGCACATAAATCCCGTGTGGATGGGAAGGAGCGAAGCTCCTGACCGGGTTGGAAGGAAAGTCCACTGACCCCCCAGCCTCGCAATGACATGTCATTGGGCCGAAAGAGCTGGAAAAAGCTCGAGTGCCGCTGGTTATAGAAAAAAAAAAAAAAAATCGAAAATGAACCCATTTCACTTACGGTAGCAACTTTTAATCCACAACGCCAGCCGTGGGGGCAATTGTGAAAGTAACAAATAAAAGACAAATTATTCCGTTCGTTCCGTCGCCCTTCACAACTAAGGACACACACTGAGACACGAGCGCGCAGCCGACGAACCTTAGCCACTGCGCGCCGCACGCCACTGAAATGCTATACCTGACACACTCCCTATAGTATACATCGCCTGTTGCCCCAGAGTCGCAGCCCCCTCACTAGTACACCATAAAAACTCAGCGCTGTGGACTTAGAAAAATCAAAGATCAAGTGAAGATCAAGTAAAGATCAAGTCAAGTTTAAATAGAATGGTAAGTAATAAAATGACCTCAGGAGAATTAGTGTCGTCATCAGAGCATGCAGTAGAAAGAGCGCAAC
This sequence comes from Oreohelix idahoensis, assembly GCA_024509875.1. Lineage (NCBI taxonomy): Eukaryota > Metazoa > Mollusca > Gastropoda > Stylommatophora > Oreohelicidae > Oreohelix > Oreohelix idahoensis. The sequence continues at coordinate 160,968 of JAMPIV010022228.1, read as the reverse complement.
GTAATTATTACACGCCATGTGTTGGCGGATTACTCGCTCGTGTATTCTAGAACTATCGTCAACGAGTATCGGTAAATAGATTGTGCAGTCAGATAATCAAATGGGCTGTATATTCAAATGATAATCCAAATGGGTGTGGTAAAGTGGGATATATAAATATTTATAGGGGACTTAGTGTACTGACTGAGATCAGCTGTGAAGGTATCTATATCTAATAAGGGTAGTGTATTATAGATGACCTTACTTGCTACCACATATTTATACCTCAGTCAGAATTATTCTTGAATATAGTGTTGACTACGTTGAATGTCTAGGGTATGTATATGATGAAGTGTAAGTCACAACAACAACAGACAGATAAACAAGTCAATTTATTCCACCACACTTGACAACACTGTGACACTCACACACATGTACCATTCTATAAGACTATCTTAAATGAGTCACTGGTAAATTTTCAAATATCAATATGTATTAAGCACTTTTCATTAATATATATGTGTCCTGATTCAAATACAAAGTGAACCAGGAATCACAATCAATTTTAATTACAAGTTATATGTACAGAATTTATCAATATGAATCTTGTAGTGACATATTTTATTAATCGTATCCTATGTGTGTCAGTTGTGTAGTGGTAATATGAGGTAATACTGGTGTTGTTTTTTCAAGCTATGTTGGTATTTGTCATCATGACTTCAAGTGTTTATTTCTGTTGGAACTAGTATTGGAGATGTTCTCAGTTCCGTTCATTAAAACAATTAATTCCCCTCTTATTTTTATACAATGTCAGTTTAAGATGGGGTTACATAATGTTGAGCTCAGCTGGCCACATAGGCTTAACTTTCGTGATGGCGGCAGGAAAAGACTCCTCTGCTCGATTGCTCCCCTGTGTTCTGGAGACACCTCACTGTTTGCTATATGGACCAAGGAGTATGCTGTCCGCCTCTGGATTCAGCAAAGCTCTGACCAGGTACTGCTCAATAGCTTTAGGACCACAGTCCCACAATTCATGGAAATAATACAGAATTACGTTGACTGGCACTGAATATAACACAATTTCGATCTGCCGATGTCCCAGGCTTTTATTTAGAAAAATATGCACTGGCGCTCAACGCACTGATTCTGTAGTAAGTTTATTTGCAAATGTGGTGTTGACCTGACGCCTCTAATTGACTATATTGGCAGGTCTAACCAATCATGCCATGTTTACACAGCTTTTCAAAAAAGTACTCCTACTCACGTTTCCCCTAACAACAAAGAAGTAGTATTTATAGTCCGACTAATCGTGTTTAGCCTTACATTTATTTTCCGCCAATCAAATAGGAGGTAACATGTCAGCCTATTTCCCGTACAATGGTGGGGTGAAAATCTGCCACTGAGCGATTCTGATTTGGGTGTTGTCTGACATCCCTCACTATTTCTTTTGGCTATAATTTGGTAATTCCTAGACTATTTGCGTAACGTTTAACATATTTTTTGTCAGCAAGTCCTAAGGAACCCAAATATACAAATTTAAAGGAGCTAAGTGGCTGCGTTCAAAATATGCACTTTCTTCTACCTCCTGTTTACTTCGAAAACGATGTGGTGTCTGGGTACTGTAATGTTTTCAAACGTAAACCAGTATAATGTCATATTCCTAATAAGCGTTTTTCAGGATTTTAAAACCTAACTCTGGTATGGGTAGTGTTTTTTATCACTGTCGATTTGAAAAAAACTAGTGCATGTGGCCTTACACGCGTGATGGCAGCAATTGTGTATCGCGCGACGCGTGTTTAGTGTTGCATGTGTTCCTCCGATCAGCCCTCCCTTCTTTCTATCCTAAGTCCATCTGTCCGTTCGTTTATGGTAACGTAGTGTAATTAATGCTAGTATTAATTTAGGTCATTAATCAGCTTGCGTATCTCAAGGTTTTTCTTAGAAAGGCAGTACACGTTTTATTGAAGCAAGCGTGTAATGATGCAGTAGGCTTTTACTATCAACGTGAAACGTTACAATTTGCAGACGAAGTAGAAAACAAGGGGGATTTCGAGTACAGTCATTGTGACAGCACTGTTCTTTACCATTCTTCTTTCCTTTTATTAAATTTATTTGTTAGGCTTTACATTTACGTTTTAATTTATATATGTGGATTAGAATTTCTCACGACAATGGGATTGATTCGGGTATATTATTGCAAGAGGTGTAGATTACTTGGCATCAATCATTCAGAATACTCTTATCAACAGACTTAGGTCCTGCCAGGTTGATAGCTTAGCACTCAGTTAAAGCGTATAGTCCTGTATAGTCCCTGTGGGTCTCGAAGGAGACATGAAGAAAACATAGCTGATAATACAACGAAATAGCTGATAATGCAACGAAATAGCTGATAATACTACGAAATAGCTGATAATACAACCAAAAAGCTGATAATACAACCAAATAGCTGATAATACAACGAAATAGCTGATAATACAACCAAATAGCTGATAATACAACCAAATAGCTGATAATACAACCAAATAGCTGATAATACAACCAAATAGCTGATAATACAACCAAATAGATGATAATACTTGTACAACCCAGCTAGCAGGAAGACTTTGTAGGAGGGATTACAAGAAATGTTTTTCTTAGTAGAGGAACAGCTTGACCTGCGTCCGATGAAAGGCGCAACTGGTCAAGAATTGACGATGAAGGCAAGCGTGTTTTATCGATGTTTAAACTGTCAAGTGACAAACCTAGTAGTATAACCATTGAAGGAGCACCTGCCGTGACAGGCATATTGGTTTCATCAGATTAATAAAGAAATCTATGAGTGATGACATTACCGCTTTATGCATCAAGAACAATTGTGTTCCAGAATTATTTATTTAAAACACACGATGGAATGTTCTGTAGCTGCAGTCAGCTTGATAGAATACAAAGGACTCAGTCATACATCTGTTCAACAAATTGAAAATCGGACAGACAGATATGTGTGCCCGTGTGGGGAGGACAGACAGATATGTGTGCCCGTGTGGGGAGGACAGACAGATATGTGTGCCCGTGTGGGGAGAATAGACAGATATGTGTGCCCGTGTGGGGAGTACAGACAGATATGTGTGCCCGTGTGGGGAGGACAGACAGATATGTGTGCCCGTGTGGGGAGGACAGACAGATATGTGTGCCCGTGTGGGGAGGACAGACAGATATGTGTGCCCGTGTGGGGAGGACAGACAGATATGTGTGCCCGTGTTAGGAGGACAGACAAACCGTAGAACATGTCCTCCAAGACTGTCGGATTCATGAGAGGAGCAGCACGGCAGCATGACCTTCTCCGACCCAGTTGTGAGAGATACTGTATGGTGACGAGAGAAGCCTGAGACGGTCTGCCAACTTTATAAGAAAGATAGGTGTGCTTATTAGAGAGCGAACCAAGAAGAAGAAGGAGGAAAAAGAGGAGAAGGTTGGATCTGAGAATAATGACCTTTCTTTCTTTCTTTCTTTCTTTCTTTCAAATCCCGTTGGCTAAGTAGAGTTGCAACATTGCCCAGATTCACGCCTCTTCCAGGTGACATTAAAGATGTCATTACTGAGAAATAAGTATGTGATTTTCTTGGAAAATATGGAATGGATGAATTACCTGGTAGTGCTTGTCAATAATACAACAACAAAAATATTGAAATTTAAATGTAAAATGCCAAGGGTCAGATGGGCTCATAAATAAACTGTTTGAATATGTGCAAGCTTTCATGAAAAAACAGGCACATTATGCCGACAACAAAATTCTTTTGTTTGCCCACACCATTCGTAAAACCCATAGAATCACTGAGCAAGCACAAATATTTGTTCATTATTTCTGCCCTGACAGATGAATTCAACACAAGATTTGAATATTTCATTGGAACGTAATGGAATACATCTCATTGCTTATCAATTTGCGATCGATCCTATTAGTGCCCAAGACTTTACTCAAATGGAACCTATATCCATGAAAATGACGTCAACAAAATGCTTAGTCATCATGACTATCTGGCACTTTGCAGCAAATTTAGTTTTCCGTGGTCATATTGCAATCTATGCTAGCTTGCTTGTCATCATGTTGCATGTGTTTGGGAACACTTATTCTTAACTTTTCTCAAGAACGACGAACATAAATAAATTCACTGAACTTTCTCGGTCCAGTCACGTGTGAAACCACGTGGTAAGCTGACGTTTTGGTTGGCTATTGAGCCAAGTATGTCGTACTGACTGCTGTGAGCTTGTTTTATCTCCCTTTAGCTCCAGAAGGAGCGAAGGCCTTCAACAAACACGTGCCAGGTTTCATTAAGTTTACTCCGTGTCTAGGAGATCAGACTTCATGAGGTTGTTTTTTTCAAATTAATTTTTCATGAATATATTTTATAGTTAGACTGTAGTTAAATTACTATTCAATCATCTGTAATCTCTCCCGAAATCTGCAAAATTATCAATAATTGCTACTTTAGTTTATCGTTTGAACTTGTGTTGATATATGTCTTGAGTACTTGTACGCGAGCACATGTCAATTGTTTTAGATAACTCGGCTATCCCAATTTACCAAAATTGTCAATACGGGCCCCGTCTTCAGAAGTTAAAAAGTAGCCTTGAATGGTCACAGTACACATTTAAATAAAAGTTATTTCAAACACGTTTTACATCCTTTGATAAAAAATTCTGCCGACCTTTTTAGCACAAAATTAATAGCTTTGTATTGATGTTTTGGTTAGTTTACACATGAGCTAGTTAGTTTACACATGAGCTAGTTAGTTTACACATGAGCTAGTTAGTTTACACATGAGCTAGTTAGTTTACACATGAGTTAGTTAGTTTACACATGAGTTAGTTAGTTTACACATGAGCTATTTAGTTTACACATGAGCTAGTTAGTTTACACATGAGCTATTTAGTTTACACATGAGTTAGTTAGTTTACACATGAGCTAGTGACATATCTTCTGGGATGTTGTTGTTGTAATTGTTGTAGTCGTTATTGATCCAGCGGTGTTTAGGCTCGTGCCCTTCGGTCCAGTGCCATCTAGCGGTATTTGCACGTGTTCGCAAGTTGATCTTTTGCTCCTTATAAGGTGTTCCATTTATCTGGGCTCGGAGCAAGGAGCATTTTCTTAATATCATTGAAAGCTAGGCACTGGAAGATATGGTAGTCAACATTTTTATAGGGGTAGGTACATTTCTGGCACTCTAGAATGTGTTGCTGTTGGATTCTGTTCTTATAGATCTGACTAGGTACATAAACCATTAAAATTCAGTCAAATATTTTTGACCACGTGAGATGTTGAGACAAGAAGTATGGAAGACAAACTTCCTTGCCTTTGCGTAGCCGTTGTGGTGTGACTGAGATGACACTTTGTTCCGTGCTGGATTATACTTTATCGACAGATCATTGTGTTATATTATTGCATCAGTTTTTCAAGCTTAATGTTAATGAAGTTAGTTTCTTTGCGCTGATATTTCTCGCTTGCTCGATATTTTTATCTACTTACTTATTATTTTTGGTGTGTGCTTTAACGTTTTCTTGTAACCTTTCTATTTCGTTCATCTTCGTATTTTTATGTGTGTATTAATTATTATTTTTCTCCGTGTTTGCCACGCCCTCTGTCATTATATCGTTAACGTTTTTTGTTGTTGTTATATTTTGTTTCTTAGTTTTCTACTTGCGATTGTGGCTGACGAAGGTAAAACCTGAAACGTCCCGTGACTCTAGTGCAGCAGGGGTCGGCAACCAGTCGATCATGATCTACTGAATGGTCCTAATGCACCGTTTGGCACACCACTATGTGATGGAAGAGGGAAGAATTTTCGGACTGACCGTCTCCCACCACCACTTTAAAGCGCGGTTCCCCCAGATGTAAAAGTACTTTCACCCATTCCCAGTGAAAACCCGTAAGCTAGGTTAATAAAATTCACTTTATTGAACTGTGTAAGATAGAAATATATAGATATATCTATGAACAATTAGTAAACAAGTAGGGAAAACACTAGAGGCCACAGAGATGCAGTTTTACAGAAGGATGTTAAAAATACCACGGACAGCCAAAAAGAGTAATGAGGATGTCTTAAAAGAGGCCAGTGCGCAATGGAAGCTTATTCCTCGTGTTAGAAAGAATTTCTTTTGGCATGTAATGAGAAGAAGAAAACTGGAATATATCGTGACAACAGGTAAGAGAATATATCGTGACAACAGGTAAGAGAATATATCGTGACAACAGGTAAGAGAATATATCGTGACAACAGGTAAGAGAATATATCGTGACAACAGGTAAGAGAATATATCGTGACAACAGGTAAGAGAATATATCGTGACAACAGGTAAGAGAATATATCGTGACAACAGGTAAGGGTAAAAAAAAAAAAAGGAACCCGTTACACGCCCATTGAGGCATATTGGGAATATGGTGTTAGGCCCATATTATCTTGACCGTCGGCACACGAGGGGTGATGTGGTCGGCATCACGCCGGCCGCCTTAACCTTCCCAGAGTTGCTCTGGTACCAATTTGGGGCTGGGTCGACCCAGGAGCCGTTTGTGGCCTAAAAAATTCCCGTCTCATCTGGGGATCGAACCATAGACCACTGCGCTTGGAAGCCAGTGCACTAACCACTATGCTACCGCGGCTCCTGAGGTAAGAGTGAAGGGAAAAATGATAGAGGAAGACAAAGAGAGCAGATACTCAACAATTTGACATCATGTCACAGAAAGAAGTCAACAACAGAAATGATAAATAGTGCTGTAGACAGGAAGTTGTGGAGAGACATGGTGGACAACGCCACGGGGCATGGTACTTGAAGAAGAAGATGAGATAGACAGCGATCGTTTCTTTGAATTGAATGTATTCGGTAAAATGTTTAGATTTTATTTTCCATTGCACTTGTTGGTGGGATTATAGGAAACAATTCGTGCGGCAGAGATTATATTGACATATAAGCTGGACTTACGAACTAAATTCCAGATAATCTGAATCTTGTAAACAGACATGATTTGATCAGGGTAGATCTTTGTGGAGTTCAGTGTTTCTAAATTAGATCCACACAGCTGTTGGGTTTCCTACTGCTGCTCTAGTATATTGTTCTTTTGTAAAAACGACTCAAATATCATTTTTAATTACTTGTTTATGTGCTTGTGAATGGGGTAGTTTTGTTGTTTATATCCATCTTAATATCTCTATCACTTAATTTACCTCTAGTCTCATTTATTCAAACATCGTGTTTTCCACTTTATCTTCTGTGTGATCAATGTACCTAAGGTTTTGTGTGCTTTTATCTGCATTGCTTCTCGTGTGTACCTGCAGTTTATGCCTCCATCAAAGAATACTTCGGGTATTTTAAGCAACCTTTCATCTCTTTATTCGACTGCTAACTTAATGAGCGATGTTTTTCTAATTATTGATTCCTAATTTGCTGTTGCATGTTTTGTTTTGCAAGGCTTTTCTTTGCCGAATGATTTCTTCTTAAAGCCCGCACGATTTCCGTTTATGACATTTCGTTAGAAGGAGATAGAAGTAAAGCCTTTATCGTTTTTTCAACGATTTATTTTTCTCTCCATATTTCCCTGCATTATTTCAGTCACGTTCATTTGTGTTTCTGCTTCGTTGTTATCTTTCATTATGTCTCAGTTGCTGGAGGGATTCTCAAAATGTGGTTCATGGTTCCGCAAAAATTCGTAAGGGGCTCGGGGTTTCTGTGAACTTGAAACACCGTTTTGTGAGCCGGTGTTTGCGTTTTGCTACCTGTCTTGAGAATGTGTGCCAAAGATTACTCCAGATTCTTAACGTATACTTAAAAAGTATTCTTAAAAAGTATTCTTAGCAAGTATTCTTAACAAGTATTCTTAGCAAGCATTCACTACTGTATATTCAGTGGTGCCTAGTTGGCTGGGAGGATAGTGTGATTCGCTTCCGTAGCTAGACGATGGTGCCGTTCGGAAGGTCCTAGGTTCGGTTCTCCGGTAAGCCACTCACGTCTGTTGTTTTTCTGTTGTCTAGTTTAATGCTTCTTTATTTCTCACGAGCGACTGAAACATACCTTTATGTGTGTTATATTTTTTAATTTACAGATTCTTAACGGACTTACCCTAAAGCAATATAGCTTTCTCATTTTTAATGGAATATGCCATCATCTCCTGTATTATGTCGTTCGTCCCTCTCTGTTTTTTATCTGTTTTTCTTTTGTATCGAATTACCTTTTCTGTCTCATTTTATTATCTCTTATTCCTTACTTCGCGACATGTATTCACTACTGTTTCCAAAATTCTTATTATTTTCACTTTCATAATTAATAAATGTTGCCTGTAATGATAAAACTAAACACACTGTCAACCAATTATAACGCTGTGGACGGGTGACACTTTACCTAGGGGAAAAGGGACGGGTGACACATTACCTAGGGGAAAAGGGACGGGTGACACATTACCTATGGCGCTCTCTCTTCCAAACCTCTACACCTCACGGTAGAAGAGGAACGACTATATAAGTAAGTACAACACGACGGACTGTTGGCTCATTACAAGGGGAGCAACCCTTCGCACAGGATTACTACTGTCATGAGGCGTGGTATTCCCTGTAAAGCGACTTTTTAAATTCTTATGAGTTTTTCTGTGTTTTGGCGAGACTGGTTCTGTTCAACCTAGTGTAGTGAAGTGAATCCGTATGACAACACGCTCAAACTCCCCGCTTAAAACGTACTAGCTAACTTATTTAAAATCTATAAATAACTACAGTATTTGAAATTTGTCTGAGGGTCTAGTCAAATTTACCGCCAACATTTTTAACTAAGAGTATTTGAATTTTTCTAAGAAAACAAGTAACAAGTTACCCCCCCCCCCCCCCCCCCCCTCCCTCCCTCTCTCTCACACACCCATCCCAATATTTATCGAAGGACGTAGCAAAATTTAACAACCAATCAAATCGTTACCTCTTTTTTGGAAGGACAAAGAAAATTTTGGTTGAAGTGGAAATAATGCCTACTTTGGGTTTTTGACCGAACTTAGATAAATTATTTCTCGATAATTAAAGATAATTAAAATAAAAGGGATATCTCAAATTATAGCGCTGATATTGCTTAACATATACACATAGAGATTCCCTCATAGAAAAATTATCTTAGCTTAGAAAATTTAATTTAGTAATATTTTACCCTGGAGATTCACAACAATGACTTACTTGTTATGCTATCAACAAGTGTCCTCAGCGTTTGTTCTATCCGATGGCAGCGTCTACTTCTCATCTCTTGTTCCACTGCCACTTGTCTGGTTCTTGTCATCAGTTCCACTGCCACTTGTCTGGTTTTTGTCATCAGTTCCACTGCCACTTGTCAGGTTCTTGTCATCAGATCCACTACCACTTGTCTGGTTTTTGTCATCAGTTCCACTGCCACTTGTCAGGTTCTTGTCATCAGATCCACTGCCACTTGTCTGGTTTTTGTCATCAGTTCCTCTGCCACTTGTCTGGTTTTTGTCATCAGTTCCACTGCCACTTGTCTGGTTCTTGTCATCAGATCCACTGCCACTTGTCTGGTTCTTGTCATCAGATCCACTGCCACTTGTCTGGTTCTTGTCATCAGTTCCACTGCCACTTGTCTGGTTCTTGTCATTAGATCCACTGCCACTTGTCTGGTTCTTGTCATCAGTTCCACTGCCACTTTTCTGGTTCTTGTCATCAGTTCCACTGCCACTTGTCAGGTTCTTGTCATCAGTTCCACTGCCACTTGTCAGGTTCTTGTCATCAGTTCCACTGGCACTTGTCTGGTTCTTGTCATCAGTTCCACTGCCGCTTGTCAGGTTCTTGTCATCAGTTCCACTGGCACTTGTCTGATTCTTGTCATCAGTTCCACTGGCACTTGTCTGGTTCTTGTCATCAGTTCCACTGCCACTTGTCAGGTTCTTGTTTTCAGTTCCACTGCCACTTGTCAGGCTCTTGTCATCAGTTCCACTGGCGCTTGACTGGTTCTTGTCATCAATTCCACTGCCACTTGTCAGGTTCTTGTCATCAGTTCCACTGCCACTTGTCAGGTTCTTGTCATCAGTTCCACTGCCACTTGTCAGGTTCTTGTCATCAGTTCCACTGCAACTTGCCAGGTTCTTGTTTTCAGTTCCGCTGCCACTTGTCAGGTTCTTGTCATCAGTTCCCCTGGCGCTTGTCTGGTTCTTGTCATCAGTTCCACTGCCACTTGTCAGGTTCTTGTCATCAGTTCCACTGCCACTTGTCAGGTTCTTGTCATCAGTTCCACTGGCACTTGTCTGGTTTTTGTCATCAGTTCCACTGGCACTTTTCAGGCTCTTGTCATCAGTTCCACTGCCACTTGTCTGGTTCTTGTCATCAGTTCCACTGGCGCTTGTCTGGTTCTTGTCATCAGTTCCACTGCCACTTGTCAGGTTCTTGTTTTCAGTTCCACTGCCACTTGTCAGGTTCTTGTCATCAGTTCCACTGGCGCTTGTCTGGTTCTTGTCATCAGTTCCACTGCCACTTGTCAGGTTCTTGTCATCAGTTCCACTGCCACTTGTCAGGTTCTTGTCATCAGTTCCACTGGCACTTGTCTGGTTCTTGTCATCAGTTCCACTGGCACTTGTCAGGTTCTTGTCATCAGTTCCACTGCCACTTGTCAGGTTCTTGTCATCAGTTCCACTGGCGCTTGTCTGGTTCTTGTCATCAGTTCCACATTGGTGAACTTGTCGTATCATTTTAGTCATTCTATTTCAAGCAAGCACCAATCGTTATTTCACATTCATTCACAATTAATCCTGCCGTAGTTATTTCTTACTGTCCCGTTAATTTGTGTTGTTTAGCATTTAAACTTCCCTCGTTAATTCCCAATCTGCTGCAGTTTTCCGCGCTATTTATTATTATTTGGCCGTTAATTTTGTCACATTATTTCTTGTTATTTCACTGTTAAACTCGTCACGCTATTTCTTATTTTCTCGTAATTTAATCTTGTCACCAAAATTTGATGTTGATCAAAAGTTTACTGCTGTTTACGTGGCAATAATTGACGCAGAACTCCGTAAATCAGAAATAAATTAATGCCCTTTTCCCGCCACACCAGCAGCTTGTTGCCATAGCTATAGTTGATTCTCTTGTAAGTAGCCAGCACCAAAACTTGTATGTGCTCTTGCAGAGATGGTTTCTGTAGCTAATTGTTTTACATGATGAGTTTGCCATCTCCATCTACACGCTTGTCATCTCCATCTACACGCTTGTCATCTCCATCTACACGCTTGTCATTTTCTCTTAGGACATGCCTGAGAAAGTAGAAGATTTAGTACTCTTTTTTGCCTTTTTGGAACACGACAGAAATGACGCTGGCCTAGATTATTTTTATTTGTCTGAAATACCATAACTGCCCACCCTTCAGCTCATCCTGACGTCGAAATCTGACCTGGCCATAATTTTAACTTTGTCTAATTTACAACAGCGCGAGAGAACAGGCCATATATTGCTGCAACCATTGTTTTCTCTACAGCAATATACTCGTGTGGGTTGTGTGTTTAGTTAGTTGGAACCGTGGAGGCTGGGGGGAGTAAGGGAAGTGAGTTATGAGAAGAAAACCCCGGCTCACACAACCACGTGCATTCACTTAATGATTCCCGTGTCGGAAAAACTCAGAGGCAAACGTGCAGATCCATTAAATCCAGTTGCCATTTTTAACGCACACTGCACAGAGAGCGCTAGAAGGAAAGAAGGAAAGAAAGAAAGAAAGAAAGAAAAAAAAGAAGAAATTAAAGAAAAAAAGAAGTAGAGAAAGATAGAAAGAAATATAGACCGATCAAAGATCCCGCTTTTCTTTTCTATTCATTCGTTGAGTATACTCTACCCTTTCATTCTCACAGACATCTTTGTTATTATAAATCACGGGAGAAAGAAACGGGGGAAAGATATTAAGAGTACAAGAAATGAATGAAGGAAATAAAGAAAACCGTTTGAATAAAACAACAGAAAATGAAGAATGCGAACGAAAATGAACACAAAGATAATAAGAATAAAGGGAAAGAGAAATCTAAAATGAACATAAATAACATGAAAAAATCGTGAAGAATAATTTGAAGGAATGGCGTGCGTATAACACGGGCTGACAACGTCATGAAACAAAACAAAACAAAAAAGATTGAAAGAACAGCTGATATTGACAGATGCGCTGAGTGGAAGAGATAGACAGGCGGACATGCAGGCGCAGATAATAACAAACCACGCGACAAAGAACAGAAATCTACAACACGAAATGCAGGACAAATTGTAAATCTGGAACCTTGGATACAGTGAAGCTTACGTCTGCTGTGTGTAGAGATTAGTGTATACAGAGCCGGATTAACGTAGTAGCACAAGTAGCATATGCTACGAGCCCCGCGCTTTTAGGGGCTCCGCGCCAATAAATATGTACATAATGTTTTGGTCATCTTCTAATACTGCTTTCTTTCAATCTTGATTAAAATTTCTTGATTTGTAAGGTTAGAAAACTCAAAAAATGAGCAGTAGACACAGAGATATTGGACGTAATTATGCTTCTGGAAGTGAAAAACGTAAAACGAAGGAAGAAAAAAAAATAAGAGATCAACTTGTGATACCAAAAACACGTAAGCTGACAGAATATTTTGATGTTCATGGTGGTGGTACTCTAACCGCTGAAGCTGGAAGTACAGGAACAACTAGTACTAGTGCAGGCTGTGCAGCAGAAAACATACAGCAAAACCCAGTATACACTGAGTCTGAATGTGAAAGAATAAGTGAAACGAAGAAGTACTCTAATGATATTGGTGACTGGCCGAACAATATAGATGACTGTGAGCGTGAATATTGCATATCCAAGGGAAGTGAAAAATGTCAACATGTTGATAATGCCTTCTCTTCATCCGTGCGATTGTATGACACTGAAAAGAAAACCCGATACTGTCAGAAGTCTTATTTTACACATATTCATAAACTTTCAAACAAGCAACATGCAAGAAAATGGTTATGCTATTCAGAAAGTAAAGGGCGCCTATTCTGTTTCCCATGCAAGCTTATGAGTTCAGAATGTTCATCAAAGTTTACTGCGGAAGGGTTTAATGACTGGAAAAATGCAAGCAATCTATTGCGTTGACATGAAGAAAGCTCCTCACATAGACACGCTTTAATTTCACTGTTGATGCGTAAAAACAAAGGTGAACGTGTCGATTCCCATCTTGTGAAACAAATGGACATTCTAGAAAAGTATTGGCACAAACTTCTAGAGCGAATAATTGAAGTTGTGAAGTTTTTAGCAGAACGAGGCCTTTCATTTCGTGGCAGTGATGAAATTGTTGGGTACCCTTATAACGGGAATTACTTAGGGTTGTTAGAATTACTAGCCAAGTTTGACCCTTTTCTGGCAGAGCATATAAGTACTCATGCAAACAAAGGATTTGGACAAACATCATATCTATCTAAAACAGTGTTTCTTAACGGGGGCGGTACCGCCCCCTGGGGGGGGCGTTTTCAAGATGTCTGGGGGCGTTCTGAAGGGTCGCAATGATTATGGCTCGCTACTTCCATTCAGGGGGGCGTTGTGTACATTTTTACAAGAATCAATATGAAACAATTACAAAGATATTCCCTTTCGCATAGCTTGCAACACGATAGTTTTTATTTGCCCTGCGTCCCATGGAGTGTTTCAAGGATTCCAAACGCAAAATTTTAGTACCTGGGATGTTACCATTGTCAGGAGACAGTAGGCGGATATTTATGTCCCTTCAACACTCGAAACATTCGTTAGCCTCTCGACACAACCAAGCTAACCTTACATAAGGAAAGGCTTAAATATTCAGATTTGAAGATATATATGCAGTCATTTAGGCGCAATTAAAATGATATGATTATGATAGTTATAGAGTTGTAAGAACTAATTTTATATCATTTGCTCCGCCAATTTGTAATGCAAGGATAATGAACTTGTGGTGTATATAATTCCGTACTTAAACACATATTTAATATAACTATGCTTTTATAAATGTGCTTTCTCTTCTTCTTTATATTATAAGAAAAGATAACTCATTTACTGCATTGCTTTTTTTAAAGTATGGTGGAATATATTTATATATGTTTGTGTATACACGATAAAGAGCAAGGGGGTGTTAAAAGGGTGGGGGGGGGCTTTTTAAAATATTAGTTGTCAAAAGGGGGCGTTGCTACTATCAAGGTTGAGAAACACTGATCTAAAACAACGTGTGAGGAATTCATCAATATGATTGGATCCAGCTTACTGGATCACATTCTCTGTGAAGTGAAGAAATACAAGTATTATTCCGTTTCATTGGATTTTACTCCAGATATATCTAATATGGACCAGCTGACTTTGACTCTGCGCTATGTTTTGCCATCTGGACCAGTTGAAAGATTTGTGACAGTTTTGGATATGGAAGGTCATAGTGCTGAACAACTACTAAAAGTCTACTTAATTTTTTAAATGCAAATGACATTGATATTAAAGACTGCCGTGGTCAAAGTTATGACAACGCCAGCAACATGAGTGGCAAGTTTATAGGATTACAAGCACGAATTAATTGATAATGATAATTACTATGCAAATTAAAAATGTATGTGTTCAAATATGTTTGTGTTGTTTTATTGGTTTTTTTTTTAAATATAGGGCCCCTTTCTTAACATATGCTACAGGCCCCGCACTAGCTTAATCCGGCCCTGAGTGCATACCGTAAACTGAACTTGACATTTAGGCAGGAAAGCATGATATCGTCTGCTGTGTGTAGAGATTAGTGTATACCGTAAACTGAACTTGACATATAGGCAGGAAGGCATGATATCGTCTGCTGTGTGTAGAGATTAGTGTATATTGTAAACTGTACTTGACATTTAGGCTGGAAGGCATGATATCGTCTGCTGTGTGTAGAGATTAGTGTATATTGTAAACTGTACTTGACATTTAGGAAGGAAGGCATGATATCGTCTGCTGTGTGTAGAGATTAGTGTATATTGTAAACTGTACTTGACATTTAGGCAGGAAGGCATGATATCGTCTGCTGTGTGTAGCGATTAGTGTATATTGTAAACTGTACTTGACATTTAGGAAGGAAGGCATGATATCGTCTGCTGTGTATAGAGATTAGTGTATATTGTAAACTGTACTTGACATTTAGGAAGGAAGCCATGATATCGTCTGCTGTGTGTAGAGATTAGTGTATATTGTAAACTGTACTTGACATTTAGGAAGGAAGGCATGATATCGTCTGCTGTGTGTAGAGATTAGTGCATACCGTAAACTGACCTTGACATTTAGGCAGGAAGGCATGATATCGTCTGCTGTATGTAGAGATTAGTGTATACAGTAAACTGACCTTGACATTTAGGCAGGAAGGCATGATATATCAACAAGTCTGCCTTAGACATTTCTTCTTTGTCGTTCGCTCTCAGATAACCACATCTGTCTCTCTTATAAATCTGGAAGTCTGTCACCATTCAGTTCCTCTCTCAACTGGGTTGGAGAATGTCATGCTACCACTTCACTGCTCTCGTGGAGCCGAAAATTTTGGAGTACGTGCTCTACTGCTTGTTTGCCCTCCCCACATGGTCACATATGTGTTTTTTCCATTTTCAATTTGTTGTACAGATGGTATTTGTTGTACAGATGGTATTTGAGTCTGCAATGGCTAGTTCTTAGTCTGAAAATTGTCACTCGGTCTCTTCTTGGTAATGTAAGGTATAGTTCTGCAGTATCGGAGTCTTGGTAATGTATGGTAAAGTTCTGCAGTATCGGAGTCTTGGTAATTGTGGTGAAAAATTCTAATCCACATATATAAATTAGAAAATAAATGTAAAGCCTAACGAAGTAAATACAATAGAAAGAAGAATGGTGAAAGACCAGTGCTTTCCCAATAGCGTACACCTGCGTTGTAGAGCGCCATAATGGCTGAACCAGAGATCCCCTTTTTCTACTTCGTCTGCATAACTGTAACGCTTTCACGTACGATAGTAAAAGCCTACAGCATCATACACGTGTTTCTAAAAATAAAACTGGTACTGTATTTCTTAGACGACCTTGATAGGCACACTGCTTAATGACCTAGATACAAATACTAGCATTAATGTCATTATACACACTACGTTAACCTAAAAGACAGACGGGCTTAGAAGAGAGAGAGAGAGATGCACGGAGGAACGCCAATCACACGCGAAAGGCATGAAGACCTAATTTTTTCAAATAAACAGTGATAAAAAACACTAACGATACGAGGTTAGGTTTTGAAAACAGGTTTAAAATCTTATTGGGAAACCTGACATTCTACTGATTTATGTCTAAGCTCCTGACATTAGTCTGACAGTACAGAAGACATCCCTTGGTATAGAAGTGAACGGGTGGTAAAAACAAATACACGACTGTCCTAGAATAATACATATTTTGAACGAAGCCACTTAGCCCCATTAAACTTATATATTCTTGTGCCTTAGAACTTGCTGACAAATAATATGTTATGTGTTACGCAAATAGTCTAGTGGTTAACAAATTATAGCCAAAATACTATAGTGGGGTTGTCTGACAGCACAAGATCATATTTGCTCATAATGGCATGTTTGAAAAACACTGCTTTAGGGAAAATGAGGCCAACAAGTTAGATACGATTTGATTGGCTGTAGTAATATGTAAGGCGAAACCTTATTAGTCGAACTGCAAATACTATTATTGTGGTTAATGACAACGTGTAGGATGGGTAAACAAATTTTCAAAGGCTCTTGTAAACATGGTCTCATTGGTTAGAACGTTCGATATAGTCAAATAGAAGCGTCAGTTCAGGGCCAGTTTTGAAAATAAACTTTGTGAGAAGCAAGTGCGTTGAGATCAAGCTAATATTTTTCTAATAAAAGCCTGGGATAAGGCAGATCAAAATTGTGCCAGAATTCATCGCCAGTCAACGTTACTTGTGTATATTTCCTTGAATTGTATACTGGTGTATATTGTCACATGAGAAGCTAGCAGTTGGCCTACAGCGCTGAACTCTGTGTTTGTAATGTCCTGTACTTCAGTGTGGAAATAGATTATATATATTAGTTATGACGAAGGAGGTACAACCTTCTTATTTCAGGGACCGTGGTACTGAAGTATTAGAGCAGCACCTGGTCTGAGTTTTGCTGGATCCAGAGGGCTGGCAGCAGACTCCTTGCCCAAGATATCGACCAGTGGTGTATTTCAAGATAACTGAGAAGCAAGCGAGCAGAGGAGACAGTTTTCCTGCCGCCGACATATGAGTTAAGACTTTGTCAGCCAGAGCAGCTCACCCTTGTATAACCCACCCTAAAATTGACTGTAATACTAAATCAAGAGGGACAGTTATTGTTTTACCAATAAAAAGAAACTGTGATCCCTTCAATATTATTTCCACCAGTAACAAACACATGAAGTCGTGATGACAAACAACAACCCAGCTTCAAAAGCCAGTATTACCTCATAATACTACATCACAACCCTTCACACATATTGTAATAATATTATATGTCAGGACAAAGATCCTTTGTATAAATTGTGTACATAAACATTGTGTTTACATTTGATTGTGATTCCTGATTCACTATTCACTCTGTAGTTGGATCAGGATATCTATTCTTGAAAGAATTTAATACATACTTTAAAAGTTAACTTACTTAAGCTAGTCTTCTAGAGTGTTATATGTATGTGCTTGTCATAGTGTTGTAAAGTGTTGTGGATCTTAATTAAAGTGTTTATCTGTCTGTTGGTTGTTGTGAACGTACACTTCATCACTATCATAACCCTAGACATTCAACGTAGTCATCACTATATTCCAGAATAAGTCTGATTGAGGTCTAAATGTGGTAGCAAAGTAAGGTCATCTGTAACACACCACACTATTTAGATACAGATACCTTCACAGCTGATCTCAGTCAGTACACTAAGTCCCCTATAACTATTTATATAATCCCAACTTACCACAGTAATGTAAGGTATAGTTCTGCAGTATCGGAGTCTTGGTAATGTAAGGTATAGTTCTGCAGTATCGGAGTCTTGGTAATGTAAGGTATAGTTCTGCAGTATCGGAGTCTTGGTAATATATGGTATAGTTCTGCAGTATCGGAGTCTGGGTGTTCCTGTGCCATATTTCTCTATAGTTAATTCTTTTTATTGCTTTAACTCTTCATGTGTAGCTCTGTCTTCAGGTTATGATTTCCTTCCTTCCTTCTTTAGCCAGTTTATTTGTCTTCATATTTCCATATATATTGCAGTGGGCATGAATCCCCTATACTTTTATTTGTCCGAATTCATAGCTGGTTTTCGTTAGTACTTCTGCAAGGCTGTCTAAAACATTGTTTTTATTGTTCCTGAGAGCAGTGATGACTGACAGAGAGTCTGAGAAGCTCTATCTTGTCTCTAGCAAAATATTTATTTGTCATGAGGCAATTGGAACTGTTTTTAGTGCTTCTCCCTCCGCTTTACTTAATATCAACGACACAAGAAAGTACATATGAAATATATAAGAAAGTACATATGAAATATATAAGAAAGTACATATGAAATATGTAAGAAAGTACATATGAAATATATAAGAACGTACATATGAAATATATAAGAAAGTACATATGAAATATATAAGAAAGTACATATGAAATATGTAAGAAAGTACATATGAAATATATAAGAAAGTACATATGAAATATATAAGAAAGTACATATGAAATATATAAGAAAGTACATATGAAATATGTAAGAAAGTACATATGAAATATATAAGAAAGTACATCAACCTAGAACAGCGGCAGGCATCTCAGGAGCTATGTGGATCTTATTTACAAACATTGAGCTGTCTAATAATCTACTTTGATAAAATTATGTATGTTTTCAGGTTTCAAACTTCTGTACATGTATTTGGATTTTGGAAGAAGTATATCATACATGTAACTTTTGTCACTGCTGGACGGTTTGTTTCTGTGTCAATCTACATTCACTCTAAAAAACAAAAAAATCCCTTTCCTCATTTAGGCAATTCACGAAAGAAATGAATTTTAGTCAGCTAGCTAATGAGTATTCCCTGGGACGGTGAAATTATTAATTCTCGGAACTTCACACTTTTAAGTGCCGGTGGGAGGATTCTATTATTTTTTTTTTAATGTCCCCCTCCGTCACCTCGGGATCTACCAAATCATGTCCTGTTAACTACCGGTATGACGCGTTCGATTTTCAGCTGTGATCTGACCTAGAACACAAAATTGAACAATAAAGAGCTGACAACCCGCGATATAACGTCAACAAATTTGTACGCACGTAAAATAAAAGAACGAAAAATTGTAGACTTTAGAGAATGGGTGCGTGCAGAAGATAGAAGGATTAAAATTGTATAACAGGATTGAGTAACCTGCATTTTATGGACAAATACAACTAGAATAATAAAAGAGGAGAATGTCTCGAGTGCTGGATAAGACGAACATTGATGATAACATATGATAGCATTACAAGACAGTCCTTGATTTTGAGCACTCAGGATAAGAAAAGAGAAATCGAAAAAGACATGACAAGTGTCGTTGTGCAAAACTAAATTGCTTCAGAAACCACCACTACAGCAGTATATAAATGTATGCAAATTGTGCAGGCAGTGCAGCCTTTTCTGCACCGGGGACCAGCTACAGAGGTGGTTGTATGCGCAGGTAGGGGCCGACAAGGGAAATGATGAACTAACTCGAAAAACGCACTTCTTGTTCTTCTACTATTTCTTTTTTGTTCTTCTTCTTCTACTTCTTCCACATTATCTAAAAGATAACAACCTCAGTCCCTGTTCACACAATCGTAAACTTTTCGAATACTTTATGAGTTCTGATTATCTGCCCCCCTAATGTGATTATTTTTCCGAACAAATGGTATAATATCGAGTGTAGGTTTAATGATGATGTTAAGTGCTTTTCAACATATTTTGTTTCGTGGTAATACTTAGTTTGTACTTTTCAACATATTCTATTTCATGTTTATAATTAGATACTGTGAATGTGAGTATGCTATTATTTTACCTTTACAACGTTGAATTCCTTGAATTGATGGGTAAAATATATGTGAGAATAAATGAAATCAGTATAAAAGACGAGAGAAAGGAAGGGCAGAATGTCAGACGGGCCTGTGAGCCCAATTCTCAACCCTTTGAAAATAAAGTTCGTTCGTTCGTTCTCACTTAGACGAACCTATGTTCCTATTTCTCAACACTTTGAAAACAAAGTTCGTTCGCTCTCTCGCTGGCTGTCTCTCTCTCTCTCGCTTTCTCTCTCTCTTTCTCTCTCTCTCTTAGACGGGCCTAAGTTCCTTTCTCTCAACACTTTGAAAATAAAGTTCGTTCGCTCTCTTTCAGTCTCTATTCATACAATCGTAGACTTTTCGAATACTTTATTAGTTTTGATTACATGCCCCCCTAATCAGATTATCTTTTCTTATAACATCAATTGTAGGTTCTAATGACGATGTTTGTACTTTTCTACATATTTTATGTCATGTTTATAAGTAGTTAATGTTAATATGAGTGTGCTATTTTATTTTACTTTGCAACGTTGAATTCCTTGACATTGATATGTAAAATGCATATGGGAATAAATGAATTCAGTATGAAAGGTGAGAGAAAGGAAGGGCAGAATGTCAGACGGGCCTGCGTGCCCAATTCTCAACCCTTTGAAAATAAAGTTCGTTCGTTCGTTCGTTCTTTTTTCTTCTGCTTTTTTCTTCTTCTTCTTCTTCTCCTTCTTCTCCTTCTTGTTTTTACTTCTTCTCCTTCTACTTCTTCTATTTCTTCTATTCATCTTTTTCTTCTTCTTGTACTATGCCTGGGGGAGTAGGTGATGATATCTCTCCACAACTTCCGGTCTCCATTACTGTTTATTAATTCTGTTGTTGACTTCTGTCAATATAGTGATGTCAGACTGTGTCAGATCTCTCTTTTTCGTCCTCTGTCTCGTTTTACTAGTTTTTCCTGTTGCCGCAATATATTCTATCTTTCATCTTCTCATAACGGGAAGATGACTACAGAAAGATATAGTTGTAGTTTTAATAGTGAAAGAGGAACAAGTGAAGAATGACGAGAAAAAGAGTAAACCAGGGTAAAGAGAAGATGTCATATTATTGTTTCTCAGTTGTTTTTTAGTGTGTGTTTTGTTTTGCAGTATTTTCGTGTTTGTTTCTTTTCTTTTTCTGTTCGGAAATAAGGAGAAAAAAATGTCAGGTCAATTTCTGCTTTTTAAAAGATCCGTTAAACTGCGCGAATTCTCATCCACAGCCAAAATCACCCTAATTACAAAATTATTAAAACACCAGGAAAAATATCACTAAAATTCAAACAACGGTTCGTTTTGTTGCAAGCTTCCGAAGCGTTCAAATGCCAATACGGATGTTGTTATGATTACCAAGCCACTAACGAGGCCCAACGTGACACGTGTATTGTTTGGCCATCTCGTGTCACGCGAATCTCATTTCTCGTCGTGCAAGAAGTGTGAGCGTACCAGTTTGGACACAAACGCGTTCGAACGTTCAGGTTGGTTATTCCTTTATAAACTTTGTAGAATTTGGTTATTCCTTTATAAAACTTTGTAGAATTAGTTATTTCTTCATACACTTTGTAGAATTAGTTATTCCTTCATAAACTTTGTAGAAAAGTCATTTGTTTGTTAATCAGTGTCTCTCAGTCTTGGTGCCGTTATCATATGTCGATAATAAATATGTGTGGTAAGTATGGAGATGTCACTTGTTTAAATGGTGAATTATTATTCCATGGACTGGTATTGTCAGTTAAGTTTATTAGTGGTTTAGAATTGTCATCATTAAGTGAAGTTTAAGTTTCTTGGATGGGCGTTATGTTCTGGAGTATAATTGTGGACAGTCTGACCTTAGTAATAACGAGGCCCAATTTGGAATATTCTAGTGGGGCCCCACTGAACGGAATTTAGCTGACTCTGATAAATGGTGATGTTATCATACTGTTTAATATTTTTATTCTGCACATCTACCCACTTATTAAAATGTGTAACTTTCTGGTTGTGATGTGTATTGTTCCCCGTGTTTCTATGTCAAGCTGTAGGAAAAGGATCCCGTTACACGCCCATTGAGGCATATTGAGAATATGGTGTTTGGCCCATATTTTCTTGACCATCGGCACACTAGAGGTGATGTGGTCAGCATCACGCCGGTCGCCTTAACCTTCCCAGAAGTCGCTCTGGTACCCAGTTGGGGCTGAGTCGGCCCAGGAGCCGTTTGCGGCCTAACAAAATCCCACCTCATCTGGGGGTCGAACCATAGAAAGCTAGGAAGCCAGTGCACTAACCACTATGCTACCGAGGCTCCCAAGCTGTAGGCTAGCTTTAACATTTCAATTTTAGATTCTTATTTTTGTGTTGAACTTGCTTTCTTTGTATTTCTATATATCTCCCAGTGCAACGAAATCTCTATCCACACCACACCACACCACACCACACACCACACCACACCACACCACACCATATATTGATGTTAATCTGTCCAGTAGGTCTTACTTTTTGCCGTCCTGTATCCTTTTTAGACCATCAGATTTGCCCTTTGACCTGTTGTATTGTAACATTCGAATTTAGATGGGAGTTGAACCGCTCATCTCTGCAATAGTCTTTTTTTTCCTTTGCTGTCCTCAATCCTTTTGTGTCCGTCAATGTTTCCCTTTGTCATAAGGTATTCCTACTTTCATCTTCTAATGGGGCTTGAACAGCTCATCTGTCCAGCAGTTTTTCTTTTTGCCACCATCTATCCTTTCTATCCGTCAGTTTTGCCATTTGTCATTATGAATGCCGACTTTCGTCTTCAGATAGGGCTTGAACTGATCTTAAAGGGTGCTTTATAAGCATCTTTTGCGCATTGGATTTCGTATCCCTGTCAGAATAGCAACGCAATATTGATTCTGAAAGCTAATTTAACACACAGTGAACAAAATAAATTAATGTGGGGTCAGTGTAAGGGAATTCTTGACAAGGAAATAAATCTTTGAGCGTGGTCATATAATACAGGTCAAGTCACAACTGGAGAGATGATCGAGTTTAGAAAGTGCTGACAGCCAGAAAATTTAATATTCGCTTCTCGATCATTGAAAACCTAATCAATATTCGAGAAACATTTTGGGAAAAAATTTGATGCATTGAAAACACCGCGTATAAATAAGAGATTTCTATTTTACGAACCATTTTTTTTAGCAAGAAAGATATTTCTCATCCCAAAAAAGGAAGGCTTAGATTGAAAACTTTATATTTTTATCTTCGATTAAAGCCGTTCTTTCCTTTCAAGAACATGGGTGAAAATCTGTTTTCTGACTTGGGCTGAGGTCATCAACAACTGAATGAACTTTAATTATTTTGTTTCGATCAAAGCCGTTCTTTCAGTTTAAGAACATGTGTGAAAATCTGTTTTGTGACTTGGGCTGAGGTAATCAACAACTGAATGAACTTTAATTATTTTGTTTCGATCAAAGCCGTTCTATCAGTTCAAGAACATGTTTGAAGGTCTTGTGACGGTACTATCTCCCCTGTTCCACAGTAGTGGTCAAACAGTGGCCAGACTTGGAGTATTATGATGAGGGTATTCAGGTATGAACCTTCGCTCAAGATTAATGTTGGCAGAGATAAAAATAGAACAAGGATGTTTCTACTTTAGGGAGCCTCACAGGAACATAAACAAAAGCAAGCATAACAACTGAGGTCATCTAAGCTGTCATGAACTTGTTATTCTCCCACCTCTGAAGTAATATATTTCGCTCGTATTTCTGAGCCTCCTACTGAAGGTGATTACCAACTATTAATCTAATAGCTCTGTCTGGTTATGTATTTAAAAAAAACAATTAGTAATATGGGTGCAGACATACACTTCACTAAATAGTGATTAAACAAACTAAAGCTTTACAGTTATAGATAAACAGGTTTAATAATCACATATAGTTTAACGATGTAAAATAAATAAAGTTGTTTATAAAAAAGAAACGATGATATTTATCATCATCGGATAATTTAAACCGTGGTGGAAAATGTGGAAAATTGTGAAATGTTCTTTGTTGCGCTGTCATAGTACATAGCTTTGGGTGTGGGGTTGTTCGCGTCTACTTCAGTCGCTGTTTGTTCCCACAGGTGCCTTGGACTGTACTTCTCTACAATAGTCAAGGCTCTTGGCTGTAGCACGTTTCATGCATTAAGGATGAGGTAACAACAGGGGTTGTCAAGAGTCTTCAAGACCCGTCTGATGTGTCTAGCGTCGAATGCTGGCAACTTGTACCACAAACGTGTACCACAAACTGAACGGAGACAAATGTCTCTGCTAAGTATTGGGTCTCTTGATCATCAGCGACCTCTCCTTCCATCTACCATTTTATCTTCCTCAGAAATGTTACCGTCTCTGAGCGTCTATTTTAACTCCAGTGAGTCGGATAACATTGCTATTGGACAGCGGAAGGCGAAAATTTATATATATATATATATATATATATATATATATATATATATATATATATATATATATATATATATATATATATATATATATATATATATATATATATATATATATATATATATATATATATCAGTCATAATATTTACCAAGATTGTCATCGACCGCGCATTTGGGCAAGTCAAGTTTGCAAACTAGCACCCTATCATGCGACAACATCTTCTTCTTCTTCGATCCTTAACCACCGACCGTCAAAGCAGTCAGTGGCCATCACGCCTAGTGGCGTCTTGTAGGGCAACAACAAATTGATTCCACTTTGCACGGTCGGTAGCCATCCTTCGTACAGTGCCCCAACTCTGGTTCACCCTTTGCATCTCAGCCTCCACAGTCCTCCGCCAAGTTGTTTTCGGTCGGCCTCTCTTTCGCTTTCCTTCAGGGGTCCAAAGCATAGCTGTTCTTGTGATGGCATCGGGGTCTCTTCTGAGGACATGACCAACCCAGCTCCAGCGTCTGCCAGCTATGATGGTATGCATGTCCTCTTGCTTGCTACGAGTAAGCAGATCTTGGTTGGTGATGGTATTCGGCCAAAAGATTCGGTGAATTTTTCTTAGGCATGTTGTGTGAAAAGAGGACAATCTTGACATCTCCTTCTCTGCAACTCTCCAGCACTCCGCACCACAGAGAAGCACAGAAAGCACGCAACTCTGGTATAATCTTAATTTTGTGCTTGTGCTGTACTGGGAGGACTTCCAGATGTTATTTAGGCTAAAGAAGGCTGTTCTTGCCCCATTCATTCTGACGCTGATGTCCTTGCCTGCCCCACCGTCTGGTGTCACCAATGCGACAACATGGTTTAGTGTATCTTCCCAGACACAATGTCTGGGTTAACAATAGGTATGTTACTCACTGTAGACGTTTACTCCGTCTGGAGCTGACGATAAGCGAAAAGTCAATGTGGCAAGATCGCTTATTCGCTACGCGTCACCGATAACACGGTAGAAAAAAACCAGGAAAGAGTGGTCAGAGGTGTGACAAGATGTGGTAAGATATCCTTAGTCAAGGAGAGCGTAAACAACGAATACTGGAAGAATTAGCACGTAAATGGATTGGTAGAGCAATAATGCTGCAGAATAGTGAAGACCAGAAAAAAAAAGAACGAACGTATTTCGTGACATATCTATTTTGTGACATGGGCTGAGCTAATTAACAGCTACTTCTGGCCCAATAGATCTCAAAGCAATCATAGCTGAATCAGTCAAAGTCTAAATGGAAAATTCCGTCGTCTGGACAATTTTCGTAACAATAGAATATATCATTATGTGGCCGGGCAGGGTAGTGGGGGTTGCTGTTTAACTCGAGAGTATTAGATTTTGATTACTAGCTAGCCTGCTAGAGGTGATGATTTCTCTCTACAGACTTACAGGAATTTACCAGGTTCGGGGAAAATCCTCTAAGATGTTTTAATTTTAGAGCAGATGGTTATTGTTTGTGTTGCACCTGCAGCGATTAGCTTTGGTATGATACTTTAGTAATTTGTATGATGGCCACTTGCAAAACATATGATTCGTCAACAGCCTTTGTGTTCAATGAAACAACCGTTTTATTTAACTTTCAACAAGAACTGAGTTAAGTCAAATGGTAACTACATCAAATTCTCACAATAGCATGTCGACATTTATAAACCAGCATGAAGGTTCAATATATTATTTCTAGGATGCAACATTCCTTTTTCCCAACATCAGGATCTTCCTTTGTAAGCATATCTGTCAATTATATGCCTAGCTTGTTTTCATTGTTGCACATCTTGGAACATAGCCCTACTTGGGTTATGACCGTCAGCTCTAACTGTTTGAGCATTGTTAATGGATAGTACTTACAGACTTTAGAATTTCACAAACACTTCCAAGAATTAATTAAATATACACAACTGTGTCTGAAGTTGATGTCCTCAACTGAAATCTACACTGATTAGACAAAGCATGTCCTTGCTTTCCCGCTTTCAGTTCAATACTGCCTAAAAACATGGCTTCGTCTCCCGTTCATTTCTGGGAAAAAAGTGAGCCTAACCATTGGTTGGAAAACACGTGACCAACGCAACTATACACGCTAAACTTGGCCTAAAATAATGCGTGGCGTTTCCAAGCTAAAACTGGCCTAATTGAACATCTGCGTTAAGATTTTCTTTTATCTTCTGTTTCTATAAAAATTTATTTTATGTTAATATAGTCTATATCTGAAAACTCACGGTATACGCGGTTACAATTACACTGAATGCGTATTATTATCGTCTGAACCAGTCTGGCTTTGATTCATCTTGCTTTAAATAGAAAATGTTGAAAGTTGGCTAACAGACAGACACTGCTGCAGTAATGCTTGTAACTGGATGAAAGAAGCGTGGCCCGTGTTGGGCCAATATAAGAATTATATCAAACTAAGATTTTTCAGTGTAATTCCTATTTACAATTTGTGTCACTTTTCTAGTATTTTCTCTTCTCGTCTCCCGTCCCTTTCAATCCTAAACCATGTACTACAGTTATATTGAAACATGTGGTCGTATTATACAGCAATCCCCTGGTCTTACGTTGTTTGATTAGCGCTTTTTCGATATAACGTTGTTTGTATTTTATGCCATGTTTCTGTTATACTGTTAAAAAATTCTATCTTACTCTAATCGTGAGCCACTATATAATGAGGATCTCACTGACTTGGAGTAGCAGCGAGCACTCGAGTATCGAGAAGAGGAAAACAAACCAGAACAGACGAAGGCATTTACAGCCGCAAACTTTAACACGATTTTCAAACTTCAGGATGCATTAATTGCAATCATAAAGAAGCATGACCCCAAAATGGAATGCAGTTCTACGATAATCCGTAACATTGAACAAAATCTAAATTGCTACTAGGCAATTTCTCTTGAAGAGAAAAAGGAGGTGGCAAAGCAAAGCAAGATCGATTCGTATTTTTGAAAGTCTCCTCAAATATCTTCTGTACCCATTGACCATACAGCCGTGCCTTCTAACTCTAGAGGTGGTGCAACTTTTTCAACACCTACAAAACCTTCTGCTAATCTGTCGTCTGATGATGAAGTCCACCGTGACAACTACAGCCACAAGCGACGGAAGTAGCAGCGATTAAAATCCTATAATATATTTTTTTCTATTCTTGTAAGTACAGTGCATACATAATATTTCGTTTTTGCTGAAAATGGTTGATAATTATTTGTAGCTAACAAATGTTCTTAATTATTATCGTTTTGTAGTCTTTAAATCACTTTTTACTTAATTTTGATACAGCTTGCTGGACCTCGGGAATGAATTAGTTGTAGCCGGGGGAATGGTAGTTTTATGTTATTATTGTTTTCTTCCAAGTCAAGGATTTACTGGCTTGAGTCCGCTAGAGATGTTATCTTCTTGGTAGACTATTTTTTAAGTTTTCTCAGGTTCGTTTGTTATCCTCTTTAGGTGTTAATGAGAGTGAGCGTTAGTGGAATGTATGAATTCATTTTGCAGACCAGCAACATTTAAGGTATCCAACTGAGATTGAATGTATAGACAGCGTTTTCAACTCAACAGAAGTTTATTTTGAAAACTTGAAAATGCAACAAATAGAACTTTTCATCAACAGGCATATAGATATTTACAATTGTTCAATGTTCCTTGTATGCTCATGGATGATTAATTTGAGGTACATAAACTTGTTCCTTTGTACAGATTTCCTTTAGCTTTTTATCTATATCTTTAGTTGGCGTTAGTTTAGGAGGAGCCTCTACTTCATATTTCTCTACTTGTAGTTTCATTTATGTGACCATCTAGTCATTATTCCGTTCCTGAAAACGAAAATGTCATTCGAGAAGTACTTACGTTAATCACAATACTTCTTAATCTGTATTCCACAGATTCTATCATATAATGGAAACCTGGAATTTTCTTGATAGAAAACAAGCGTGTCTGCGTCTAGAGATAGTATCTTGAACGTTGGGGGCGGACTTGTGTGTAATATATCTAGGAGAGGGCCAGGTTGCTACAACACTAGAATATAAAACACGTCCATGTGCTAGGGCCCTTTAGATTTTTTTTTTTTTTTTTTTTCTTAACCAGCGGCACTTGGGCTTTCAGCCCTTCGGCCCAATGACATGTCATTGCGAGGCTGGGGAACCTGAGGACTTTCCTTCCAACCCGGTCA
This sequence comes from Oreohelix idahoensis, assembly GCA_024509875.1. NCBI lineage: Eukaryota > Metazoa > Mollusca > Gastropoda > Stylommatophora > Oreohelicidae > Oreohelix > Oreohelix idahoensis. Next base: position 132,402 of record JAMPIV010022228.1, on the reverse strand, counting down.
GGGGCTTCGCTCCTTCCCATCCACAGAGGGTTTATCACAGGAGCCGTTCAGGCTATTCAGTCAAATTTCCGGCCGTAAACATTTCTTCAAACGCCGACGCCCGGGTTTGAACCATGAACACCTGGTCGCCAGTACAACGCCGAAGCCATTACACCAGCGCGGCTCCCAAGCCCTTTAGATACAACTGACTTCTAGGTTGTAGGATTTTGCTAACCTAAAGTGGTGCGGGATCTCGCCACCTTTTGATTGGTTATCTGAATATTTTATTATTTATTTCATTGGACTTAGCTTCGCTGTTCCATAGACATTCTTGGCTATTCCCATTTACGTCACTATATTGCTATGGTAACTCCCCCTAAAGCAAGCTTTGCGTTGTCCACTTGAACTAGTTTCAGTTTCAGTTTTGCATATTTTATAATAGACGTAACTTACATTTTTTTTTTAATGAAATGTCCTAACTGCTTTTCCTATTCTAAGTCATAATAATAGCACGGATAATGCTAGCGTAGGCCATCCGGTTACATAGTTTGATTACTATTAATTTTTATGGGAGATCAATGCTCTTCTTATACTTGTAACAACCACGATCGACCGGGGGGGGGGGGGGGAGGAAACGCACGGGATCTACAGCTGAAGAAGCTAAGGGCAATGGGGCGCCGGAAGTGATGGAATAGGACGGGGTAAATGTATTTTTTGTCAAGGTTTTATGTCATTTTCTCTAGTGGATGCTAAACAAAAGATAATATTTAAAATATACGTTTCCTTATTCACCAATGACAAGGATTGAATAGGTTAACTCTTTAATTCTGGAGCAATGTTTACAACATTGTTTAGTATTGTCACAAGTGCAGGATCAACTCTGGCAGCCTTGATTTAGGTTTTTCAATAATAAATCCATAAATTAATCTGTTTTATCCAGTCTGTGTTTTAAAACCTTAAGGTGTCTTCCGGGAACTGAGTCTACAGAGTGACTGTTAATCTTGAAGTTCTTTAGATGAAACAGACTTTTGGAAATTTAGTTTAAAACTTTAGTGTCCTATAATAATAATTTTAAAAATTAATTAATTAATTTAAAAAAAACACCACTAAGGTTAAATGTACGCACACGTACCGACATGCACTAAATGGTACATATTGTGAAGTAATGCAACTTAATTTGTTATTTTTTAGGTCATAATTGGTCAATGCTGTAGTCAATCGCCACAACCGGCAAAATGAGAAGCCACGTCTCCAACAACAACATGTTTAACAAAACCTTTTACGTTGTAACTTTGATCATCTTACTGAGTTAGCCAATGTGAGATGGATGAGCAGAGAAAATGTAACAGAACGATTTACCTATTTGTTATCTTAGATATGTAATTTTCTTACTGAGGAAAATAAGATTGAATAATGTTCTGATATTAAGAGCACTTGATGTTATTTACATTTTCCGTGCGATATCCTGTATAAGTTGAATGAATTGAACGCGACGTTTTGGGGAAAGACAAAAGTAACACGTGATAAGAATAGTATATTACAGAATTCAGGTCAAAACTTTACTTTCCGGCATAAATTCAGAACGAAGATTTAACCCATTATTGCAAACCTGCAACCTTTCTAAAAGATGAAAATTATCTTGCCAATATTTGTTGGTATACTTCTTAGAATCCACATCTCTTTGTGTGTGGGTGTATTTTTCTGTATTCGTATATTGTGCTTCATATCTGGGTAAATGTTTTTATATTATTGTTGGGGACCCCAAGATGCAGCAATAGTGAATGCAGTCAGCGACCCATAGCTTGACTGCTTGCATCAGGATCAGCGAACCAGAGCTGGTCAAGACCGTACTCCACCTCCACGTGGTGGTCCTGGAAACAGTCTGCAGCAGTGCAGTCTGGCTGAGCGAGTACGGATCGAAATGGAAAGGAAACCCGGTCCCTAAAAAATGCCGTGAGAAGTCGGATGTGTCGACCGAAAGGTGCAGATATCACAGCTTAGGCGTAAACAGTCACAACGCAACCACCGTCCTTTTCAGGGCGAACGAGGAAGAAGAAGAAGATATTATTGTTGCTGCTATTGTTCCTTATTCTCCAAATGTATCATGCAAAAGGATAAGCGTGTTTCTTTGTCTCAAGGTCAAGGCCATTATTTTTGATTATCTAAGGCTGCCAAGCTTGTCGATTTTTCTCAAATAATGCTAACGTAGATCAGGTAAATAGAAGGCCCTTGTACTGTTTATTTTTTTTCGTTCACACTACTGACATTTTAAAAGAAACATAGGACAACCTGAAAGAAAAGTTTCATGATTAATCTTTTATGACAACATTCATTAGAATCGCAAGACTGTCGACTTTTTACACGTTTGAATTAGCTATAAAATAATTTTTTTAAACGCTGCCAGGCACATGTTGCCTGGTCCTACACGTGTGTGTGTATCTGGCAGGTTTGACGCGGAGTTGTAGAAGAAAATAACAGTGGAAGGCAGATTTACCATCAGTTTAATGTCCGTCTCAGCAGTTCTTATAAGGTGACTAATATTAGATTATACATGATGGCTGCCATCCTCCATATGTAAAACAAATTGTCACAAAAACAACAACTGCTAGAGCATGTGCATGTTTTCTTCGAGGGGATCAGCTTTAGTTGTCGCTTCTTATTGTGGCGAGATGGATGTTGGATAGACAATTAGAAAGTGTTCCCAGAAATGGAGAGGAGAACTGGTGAACCAAAGGTAGGGATGACACAAGAAAAGTCAAGTAGTTAACTCCACAGTTCTCGATGATAGCTGTATATAAGAACTGATAGATAAGTAAGGTGACCATATTTTCAAAACCCTAATCCGGGACAAAATGGTAGATTTGACCTATTTCAATGCAAAAAATCGGGACAAAAGGGTAAAGAAAAGGTCAAAAGTCGGGACATGTCCCGGAAAAATCAAGTTGATGTCAATTTAAAATAATATACATTTGAATCACATTGAATATCATACATTTTACTGTATACGTTTAACTACTTAAACTTATAAGAGAGAAAAACATCAATAATCCTTACTTAAACACATTAACTACCGCATTGAAAAACACACTGGCCGAATTAATTTTTTCTTCCCATTTTTATCCTGTAGGTGTTTGCACAAAGTGAGAGGTAGTTTTCGTAATTGTTTACACATTTTTATGAATTACACGTCATTTTAAAGATACATGAATGTACTATTACAATAAGCACAATTTGTAACTCTAAAAGAGGTTGTTGCTATTTAACATCCCTCCAATGGCCGAGGACTTGCAACATTTTCACAATTATAACTGCTTGCGCCCCATCTCTATCAAAATCCTTATTTCAATCAATGTGCACACCGTTTTCACTCTTGTCCTCGTCGCTAGATCTATCAGTCAATTGTTGAAACAAGTTTCTAGCCTATTCAGCCGTTAGACGAGATGTACAAGCATATTTTGTGGTCCTATCACTAGTTGCCACGGTAAACAGTTTTACACGATTTGGTAACTAACCGAAAACGCTGAAAAACATGAACATAATATCAATTTTCCAGTGTTCTGCAACAACCATGCTTTAGTAATTTGTTTTCCGGTAGCAACTTAAAATTTCGAACTAGATCAGAAAGTGTTTCAGTAAATTTTTTTTTCGTTTTATTACTAAAATTAGATTGACGCTCTGAGCGGCTTGCGGTCCAATTGATATGATTTTAAAAGCCGGTCCCACCGGCTTGCGGTAGTTAATGTGTTAAGGTGAAGCTGAGTTACTGTACTTTTCAGATGAGTGGATTTTTATCAATAGGTCCTTCTTTGCAAGCAGCATCTTAAAAAACTCGACACATGTTTCCTCACAGTTCACTTTGGTTGCCAACATAGCTTTCAAAGTTCAACACCTAGCTGTGTTTTATCACTTGCCCATGAGCTGTTCATCAAAGAAAACACTCTTTCTGTGGCAGCATTTGTTCCAGGTAGACAGAAAAAAAACTTTGCCAACTTCAAAATATTTGAAACTGTCACATTATTGTTTTTGAAGTGGGAAACCATTTCAATGGCAATGTTTTTTTTTTTGGCACTCCATTCACTAATTTTCTGAGAAGTAACAAACTGCTTCATATAGACATATTCGTAATAAATTTCAGTTTCTGTAAAGTGGGCTGAAGGTAATGTTTGAATCACTAGTGATGATATCTCAATATCTGCCCAAATTGGTATTCTGTTCAGCGTTACCCAGCTGTAGGATTCTAGGTCTTGAAATTTTTTTGCAGCCCATTTATTCAAATAATTGAAAGCTGTTTCATAGAACGAAGAAACGCTAGCATGAAACTTGTTCACATCCTCCTTTGGAAGTCCTTCCATTTCCAGCTTTTCAAGGATTAGCTTAACTCTTGATGGCAAGAAACAGTCTTCTAGTTTGGACTTCAAAATAGTTTTCAACCTGTTGATGCTGTCAATGACTTCAAACACAGTGACCGTCTGTCCCTCTATTTTTTGCACTGCTTCGTGGAATGGAGAGGCCTGACTATGAACAAAAAACAAGCCATGCTTCAGATAGAGGATTTTCAAAGAATGTCTGTATAAAAACTGGGCATCTGTCTTGAGATTGAAAATATGATTTTAGAGGTAGGAACATCTGGAGAACCCTTTCAACAGCAGGCAGCAGAGCAAGCCACTTAGTCTGAGCATAACCTAAGATCATCTGGAAGTCTGTTTCCACAAACTGGCAAAACTCCTTGAGTCGTTCAACTCGTACTGTGTATGATTTGAAGAGTAGATACATTTTAGCAATAATCAGCTTGACATCAACAGGCAGTACATCTGCAGCTGTTCGAACAGTGTTGTGGAAAATATGACCTGCACACTTAACTCCTATAATACCATGTCCAAGGTTTTCTTGCAGTTTTTTTGAAAACATTGTTCTGTCCTTTCCTTTCAGCACCTCCAAAACTGGAATTTGTGTTGTCTGCGCATAATCCAACTACTTTCCTGTCTAAACCATTTTCAGTTATGCAGTCATTAAGAAAACTACTTACAATATCAGATGTTTCACCTGGCAATGACTTTAACTCTAACATTTTAATTTTCACTCTATTACTGTGATCAAAGTATCTGACAAGCAAGGGAAAAATCTTGAATTCTTTGTGGTTGGATGCATGTCAGTACAGAAATAAATGTAGACTTTTCTAGGTCACACCTTAACTCACCAACAAAGATCTGCTTACTCGGAGCAAGCAAGAGGACATGCACACCATCATAGCTGGCAGACGCTAGAGCTGGGTTGGCCATGTCCTCAGAAGAGACCCCGATGCCATCACAAGAACAGCTATGCTTTGGACCCCTGAAGGAAAACGAAAGAGAGGCCGACCAAAAACAACCTGGCGGAGGTCTGTGGAGGCTGAGATGCAAAGAATGAACCAGAGTTGGGGCACTGTACGGAGGATGGCCACCGACCGAGCAAAGTGGAATCAATTTGTTGTTTCCCTACAAGACGTCACTAGGCGTGATGGCCATTGACTGCTTTGACGGTCGGCGGCTAAGGATCAAAGAAGAAGAACTGTGATCAAAGTATCTGACAAGCAAAGGAAAAATCTTGAATTCTTTGTGGTTGGATGCATCTGTCAGTACAGAAATAAATGTAGACTTTTCTAGGTCACACCTTAACTCATTTAGAATATGGGGTGCCAAGACATTTCGAATAATGGCTTCTGTTTTCGTACGTGCACATGCAAATTTTGGCTCTAAAGTAACCTGAAGTAATTTTGATGTGCAATCCATAGACCTGAAAGTATGATTGTGTAGCACTGTATGGTATGCAAAGGCGCCTTCTATAGCAGTTAATTGCTCTTCTTGGTCACCAATTTTATCAGCTCTGAAGAAAGTGGTTAACGACGAGCTTGATGCAGCTGTAACGACGGCTCTCTTATGTTTCTCACTGCTTATGTGGTTCTTAATATCACCACGTCCACTATGGCTTATCGAAAACCCGGAGGCACACATATTGCATCGTACATTGAAGTTTTATGTACTCTTTTTAATAAACGGATATTCCTTTTGTAAATCTTCATTGAAACTGCATTTACGCTTTGGTACAATTTTCTTACAACAATAACAAAATCTGCACAAATAGTTCACCGTTTAAATTAAATAAACGTATACCGTACGCAAAATCTTGGTACTTTACCACTACCTAAAATTTCAAATAACTGCGGATATCACATTGGAACTACAAAACTAATTCGCGGTCCTGACAACCTCTTGTGCTGTTTCGGCGCCAGTTCACTAATAATTAAAAATTCCCTCAAATCAGCCACGGAATAATATTTTTTTTTTTTTTGTTCGTCCACTGATTAACAGTTCACAATTTCCAAAGAATTATTAGTACCTGACTGTGCTCTTGAGTTATGGAAGACAAAAGCAGCGAGAAAGTTGCCGGGCACTTCACCTTAGAAACTTGAGACCTAGTATAGCGAAGCCTCAAATACTTCACTTCCCTATGGTGTGGCAAAGTGACTGTAATTTGTATTTTCAACCCGCCCGTTCTTTTTGGTTATTATATGGTTGCTTCTTTTCTCTTTAAATTTTATCCGGTTTTCGGATTTGTTGTTGTTTTCATTTCTTGTCAGGATTCTGATAATTATAGGATCAACCCCACCAGCCCATCTCTTTGTAGGGGTACGTGTAAACCCCTACCTGAGTGAGAGCGTGGGCTAGTGAGTCATTCTTGTTGATAGACGGTCAGATAAGTTTACGTCACACTGAGTACATTTTTCCGCGGGGCAGCAGGATTCGCGGGGAATTTACGTTCTTTGATCTCCCCCTTCTGTTCCAGCAAGAGGAATGACTCATCGTCGCTTGGTTAACAATTAGTCAGATGTTACGATAATGGTACGATGCTTAACGGGAGGCTCTGATGATTGGTTTCGAATTTTAATTTATGCAGCAGTCGTTAGATTACGTCAAAGTAGGGTAGAAGCGGTGTTTGTGAGGTAATTCTAGAAGCTATGACTCACCGCGTCTGTCTTGCATCAGAATATTGGCACTATATATACAGGGCCAAATTATTAGTCGGCGCTCTTAAGTCCTGGATTATTATTGCCGCGAATAGTGCCAGACATAAATTCAGTCTGCCTGGTTAGTGGATATTCTGATAAAGTCTGGGTATGTACGAAGTCTTAATAAATTAGTGGTGTAGAAATTTTAGCTAAAGGATTTTAACAAGTCAGAGTAAGCTTTCTGCTGGGATTTAATTTATTTTATTTTTAGTCGGTAGTTTGCCATCAATTACCTGACTTCTGCCAGTGTATTGTAAATTTCAGTGGTAATCATACGAAGTATAACCAGTGTAGCTCTGCGTAGAAAGTTTGATGCAATTATTAATTAATATATCTCTATATGAATTTAGGACCTGCGGCTAGTGTAGTATGGTGTAATATATTAAGAGCACCAGACTGTGTTATGATAACTTTGAAGATAATAGTATATGAACTCGGGAGTTTGGTTTAACTAAAGTGGCCATGGGTATTTAAGTTTGTTGTCGGTAAAAAAAAGAGTGGTGAAGGGTGTTTAGTATTATAATATGGGTTATGCAGTTGTTTGTAGATATTTGTGCTATTTTGATAACCCCCAATGGGCTGCCTTTTAATATAAGAATAGTGCTGGGAAATTATTTAAGTAAAAGTTATTTTATCGGGATACAGCGAAGCGGTGTTATGAAGGGTAACTGACTCGGTCACGAGCTGGCCTCAGACGCAATCAGGTCAGCCCGCGTCTGTGTTAAGCGTAATGGACAACCTGTTGTCAGTGAAAAAGAGAGGGGAAGGGGTGAGCTGTTAAGTCTGACCCGAGGGCAGAAAATAGGGTAGAGCATGAGGGCTTGTATTGAGTGCAGTTTTATTATGGTATGGGAAAGCGGGGTGTATGTAATTCTTTGGTTATTAATGTGTTTGAATTAGGTATTTTGTGGATTGGTGTATATTTGTTTTTTACAGCGATTCACGGCGTTGTAGGTCCCTAAGCCTGCAACGGACTTTGCCTTCTCGGAGCGATAGGCAAGAAACATCGGTGTAATTGAGAAAAACAACCGGGGTGCGCTCAAAGTAACGGGCGCCCCTAGTTACGTCTGCAAGACGTAGAAGCGTTGGGAATTCTCTGGAGCTCTTAGCTCGTACGGCCCAATACAGAACAGGCTACGTTGTCTGGTATTGTTTACATACTGCCACAATAAAGCAGTAGGCCATAACGCGACGCGGTTTAAATCGTCGTTTGTGTGTGAAGAATTGAGTTGCCATCATCATTGCTAGATCTACAGCCAGAAGCAAAAATATATATTCACCAAGGGCCCCTTCATCAGTTATTCTGGAGAGGAGAGAGGGAAATCATACCTTTCGAAATGCTAACGGGAGGAGGTACCTGACGAAGGGTAACACAGCTGAGCCTCAGATGAAGACGATAACGTCAGGAAGGCACTGAACTGAAATAGAGGGGAGAGAGTAGAGTTAGATAGATAATACTTAGAGGAGAGCCTCTGTAAAGATCTGATGTTTATTCTTTATCATTATAATATTAGCACTGACTGTTCTTGGAGATTGAATAAATGGTGATGGGTGTTTCCTTAATGGTTATATAGTTCATACGCCCACACAGAGCAGAACAGTTTCTTATATCACGCGAATGTCAAAATATCAAATTCTGAAAGACTAAACATACCACTGCTTCACACGAGATCCTGCTATTAAATTCATTCTGTTTGTTGACCTAGATTTCCGCCACCCAGGCTATTTACGCGAATACGTATGTGTAAGCTCCTTCTAAACTGAAAACCACCACTGTTACTATATGTGGTTTCAGTCTGATGATTACTCCTTTTAATAGTTTAATGGCTATTTATGGTCATGCGTGACTATAATCACGCCTACTGTTCTCCTACCGTGTTAAATGTTGTAGTGAGTGTGCGTGGTGCATTCACACGCCACAGATACACACATCAGAGGCATGGAATGGTGTAACGGCAGGTGTACTGTTAATAACGTTTATTTACACCACAACACGTTCATGAAATACACAGAATACACAGTCACAATTAAGTACAAGTCATAGCAATACAATAATACAGTACTCCAGTCACATCTCCACTTCTCATAACCATGAGCGCTATATAATATTACTACTGTTCTCTCAGCAACGGTCGGCATCCCCGTGCTAATATAATAATATTAATACTGGATCCTCTCAGCAACGGTCGGCATCACCGTGCTTATATAATGAATTCCTCAAATATGCCTCATCAAAGACGCTCTCAACATTGGCGCTCTAATGTAAATAATAAATGGCCTCTCCAACGATGCTTCCAACATCAGCATCACAATAAACGGACAATGGATCCCTTTTCCCAGCAACGGTTTATCCTCGCCGTGCTGACAATAATAAATTCCTCAAATATGCCTCATCAAAGACGCTCTCAACCTTGGCGCTTTAATGTATGTGTGGATCCTCTCAATGATAACGATGGCCTCTCAAATATGCTTCATCAAAGACGCTCTCAACCTTGGCGCTTTAATGTATGTGTGGATCCTCTCAATGATAACGATTGCCTCCTCAAATATCATATAGATCCGGTTAGCCAACGGACATCATCCTCGCCGTGCTAACTACATCAATGGTGAATACTTTCGGCAATTTCTCGCAAGACTGCACTCCCTGGCAATCTGCAGTAATCTCGCCTTCACTCATCTTGACATTTATATATTCAAACAAATGTCCTGGATCCTTACCTCTTCAAAAATACTCACAAACACAATTCTCCAATAAATTCAGAAATTATAGGCCTACACAAATAATATGGCCTTTATAACTTTTGCACTGCGCAGGCATTCTCAAAACACACACTGTAGAACCGACCTCTCCCGTCGGTACCCAAAAACAGACTGCCATTAGTTCACACACTAGACCCGCCAAAAAAGACACGAGACTCGGTTGTTTAAAAAACACAACTCAGTCTCGATAATTGCATGGGCTAGTCACACGAGCTTACTCACAGCTCAAGACAGTTCACAGCAAAAAAACATCTCCGCGATTTGAACTGACCAGTGTTCGCCACTTGGAAACTTCTCGATCACACGAGGGAATTCCCCTAATACATTTTTAACTTAACATCAGCTTAATCAAGCACCATAACCCGTAATCGAATCTATTTGCTTAACATTTACAAGATCACTTCCCCTTGATAATATTTACTCTGTAACAGCCTCTGAGTTAGTTCTGCAGAATTCAGTGGAGTAGGATTTAGTGGGGTATAAGTTAGTTGTGTAGGAGCGCCTTTGAGACTATAAAATGTGCTCTGGATCAGTTTGTCTTTCACTATATTATTCTTTAACTGTACAGTGGTGTCTGTGGCCAGTAATTAGTGCATACCTTATCTCAAGCTGAGCGAGAGGTGGTGAGACAGTAGCTAATAAAACAAGTGGCGAGGGAGAGGCAATCTAGGTTCTCACCATTGAAGCTATAAGTCTCATCCTCCACAGTCACTTTAACTCTCATTTTAATCTATCTTCTCAGACTTTCCACAAAACTGGTGTCTTGTCTCTTTACTCAGGCAGACTCTTAATTAAGCCATTTCGTGACAAATGGCAATATCTGCTCTTTGACAATCTTTACCTTTTGACACTGTTAATATATTGTTTATGGGGTACGTTCATCCTCATAATAATTGGAATATGAAATGTATTATTCTGCAGCTGTTACTGAATTCAGAAATTGTTACATCGCACGCTAGTTTCAGCTCAGAAAACAATAGTTTGGCATAGCGCGAAGCAAAGATTGATTGTATTTTAATACGTTACGGTACGGGTAAGCAACCTGTCGATCTGGTTATACCGCTAGGACGCAGAGGACTGTTTTGGTAGATCTCTTGGTTGCGGAAGGAGGGGAAGAGAGAATTTGTCACCTAGCTAAACTGTGAACTCGGCCTTTCCTTCTGGCACTTAAAAGTGCGGTGTCCCTAGGTTGAAAGATACTTCCACGGCATCCCAGTGCCTTTAACGCAAGCAGTAGGAGGAATACCTCAGTATTTTGAAATCGAGTTATACCTGTCGATATTTCCTATACTCGAGGTTCATATTGGCCTCAGTTAAATGCATTTTCTTTACCCGTAAGTACTTCATTAAAATGTACGTCAGAATCCGGGTAAGACTGAACTTCTGCAACCAAATCCCTGCTTCAGATTCAGATGAAACTGTGATTGAATTCTATTGGCCCTGTTACGTCTTTTATTGTAATTCACAGCTGTGCTCTTAATCCTTACGTGAACTTTACTGATTAAAAAAAAATTGTATTTTACACTGCAAGCTTTGCAACCTTGCAATATTTGTAAAAAATACATTGCACATTTATTTCTTGTGACAGTTAGTTTGTGTCCACTTCATTATATTGTAGTGCACGTTTTCTGGGATCATTAAATTAATTACTGCATGCTGTTTTGATTATATATCCTGTAGAGAAGCCACTGGTTCTTATCGATTTATGTAAAGTTTTATAGCAGGGTCAGCAACCCTGGAGCTTTTGGGATCTACTTAGTAACACTGAGTCCTCTAAAGATCGACTATATATATATATATATATATATATATATATATATATATATATATATATATATATATATATATATATATATATATATGGGGGGGCGTGAGTGTGGGGTAATTGTAAGCGGGTGGGAGGAACTGGGCGGGAGATGGTGAACCTTGTGGTAAAGTGGGATGATATAAATACTTATAGGGGACTTAGTTTATTGACTGAGATCAGCTGTGAAGGTATCTGTATCTAATAGGTGTAGTGTTTTACAGATAACCTTACTTGCTACCACATTTATACCTCAGTCAGAATTATTCTGGAATATTGTGATGACTACGTTGAATGTCTAGGGTTATGTAAATGATGAAGTGTAAGTCACAACAACAACAGACAGATAAACACTTTAATTTATTCCACCACACTTGACAACACTGTGACACTCACTAACTCTATAAGACTATCTTAAATGAGTCACTGGTAAAGTTTCAAATATATATGTATTAATTACTTTCACTAATATATATATCCTGATTCAACTACACAGTGAACCAGGAATCACAATCAACTGTAATCACAATTTATATGTACATAATTTATAAATATGAACCTTGTAGTGACATATTGTAATAGTATTATCCTATGTGTGTCAGTTGTGTAGTAGTACTATGAGGTAATACTGGTTTTGTTTTTCAAGCTATGTTGTTATTTGTCATCATGACTTCAAGTGTTTGTTTATCTTGGAAATAATAGGGGGAAAAGTTCCCAGTTCCTATCAATTTAAACAAGGTATTGTCCCTCTGTTTTACTATAATGTCAATTTTAGAGGGGGACACATAATGTTGAGCTCCTCTGGCCACAGAAGCTTATCTTTCGTGATGGCGGCAGGAAAAGACTCCTCTGCTCGATTGCTTCCTGTGTTCTGGAGACACCTCACTGGTCGCTATCTGGACCCAGGAGTATGCTGTCAGCCTCTAGATTCAGCAAAGCTCAGACCAGGTGCTGCTCAATAACTTTAGGACCACAGTTCCTGAAACAAGAAGGTTGTACCTCCTATTTCAGAACTAATTTATAATCTATTTCCAGACTGAACACAATACATAACAAACACTGAGTTCAGATCGGTAGGCCAACTGCTATCTTCATCTGAAACAATTTTACACCAGTATACTCCTCCCTAATGGTTACTACGCCTCTGCAATTCCAGCATTAGTTCCTTCTAGTCAATAAGATAGGTGTCAGTGTACTGTTTGGGAATTCCATGCAGTTTTACTTTTCTCCGACACCTTCTGTTCAGGTTGGAGCAATATTTAGGCCTTGCCTCATGTTCGCTACTGAACCACACACATATACAGACATAAATTATCAATTTACATTCAATTTTCATTAAAAAGATATTGAATATTTCAAGCTTACCACAATTTATGGAAATAATACACAATTACGTTGACTGGCAATGAATATGGCACAAAATCCGACCTGCCGCTGTCTCAGGCTTTTATTTAGAAAAATATAAGCTGAATCTCAACGCACTGTTGCTTTAGAAAGTTTATTTGAAAATGTGGTGCTGAACTGACGCTTCTAATTGCCTATATTGGCGGGTCTAACCAATCGTGCCATGTTTACACAGCTTTTCAAAAAAAAGTACTCCTACTCACGTTTCCCTAACAACAAAGAATTAGTATTTATAGCCCGACTAATCGTGTTTAGCCTTACATTTACTTCTATCCAATCAAATAGGATTTAACATGGGGACCTATTTCCCGTACAATGGTGGTTCCAAAATCTGCCACTGAGCGATTCTGATTTTGGTGGTGTCTGACACCCTCACTATTTCTTTTGGCTATAATTTGTTAATTCCTAGACTATTTAACACTTAACATATTATTTGTCAGCAAGTCCTAAGGAACCCAACTATATAAATTTTATGGGGCCAAGGGGCTGCGTTCAAAATATGCATTTTCTTCTACCTCCCGTTCACTTCGATCGATGTGGTGTCTGGGTACTGTCATGTTTTCAGACATAAAACAGTATAATGTCATATTTCCTAATAAGCATTTTTCAGGTTTTTAAAACCTAACTCTCGTATGTATAATGTTTTTTATCACTGTCGATTTGAAAAAAAGTTAGTGCATGTGGCCTTACACGCGTGATGGCAGTAATTGCATAGCGAGACGCGTGTTAGTGTTGCATGCGTTCCGGCTTTCAGCCCTCCCTTTCTTTCTATCCTAAGTCCATCTGTCCGTTCGTTTATGGTAACGTAGTGTAATTAATGTTAGTATTAATTTAGGTCATTAATCAGCTTGCGTATCTCAAGGTTTTTCTTAGAAAGGCAGTACACGTTTTATTGTGTTGTGGAAACGCGTGTATGCTGCAGTAGGCTTTTACTATCAACGTGAAACGTTACAATTTGCAGACGAAGTAGAAAACAAGGGGGATTTCGAGTACAGTCATTGTGACAGCCTGTTCTTTACCATTCTTCTTTCCTTTTATTGAATTTATTTGTTAGGCTTTACATTTACCTTTTAATTTATATATGTGGATTTAGAATGTTTCACGACAAATTCTCCCTTCTTAAAACAGACGTTATATGTCAGTCTACAATTCTATATACACATAGAGAAATTTATTATCTTTCCTGGGGCTTAGGGTGATTCTCATCACACGGATGGCGGCTTAAAAAATCCGCTCCCAGATTTGTTTTTCCACTTATATACTCTATGCTAAACTCAAATGGCTGCATCAGTAATGACCAACGGAGTAATCTAGAATTTTCATGTCTAGCCTGCGCTAGAAACGACAAGGGTTTGTGATCCGTTTGCAACTTAAATGCCTTCCCATACAGATAAATATTGAATTTCTTTATCGCCCATATTACTGCAAGACATTCTTTTTCGCTAGTTGAGTAGTTGGTTTCAGCTTTATTCAACTTTCTGCTAGCATATGCCACTGGGCTTAATTCCCCATCCAATGCATCTGATTTCTGTAGCAGAGTCGCACCTAACCCAATATTACTGGCATCCGTCCTGACAATGAATTCTTGACTTAAGTCAGGTAATTTCAAAATAGGTTTACTTGTGAGCTTTTCCTTCAATTCTTGGTAAGCCATTTCACATTGTGGTGTCCATGTAATTCGATCTGGATTTCCCCTACGTGTCAAATCAGTTAACGGTGCACATATGGAATTAAAGTTTTTGATATACTTTTGGTAGAAACCACATAATGAGACAAAGGATCTCACGTCTTTCTTGGTTTGTGGTCTCGGGGCTTTCTTTAGTTTCTCTAAATTCTTTGGGTCAGGGGTCATGTTTCCCTGATAAACTGTGTGTCCCAAGAATTCTAATTCTTTACATCCAACGCAACATTTGGTTGGTCGGGCTGTTAAATTCGCTTCCCTAAGTCGATTAAACAGCATGTTCAGAGAGTCAATGTGTTCCTCAAATGTTTCTGTGGCTATAAGGATATCATCCATGAAATTTGTGATGCATGGGGTATTCAGAGGGTCCAATAATTTTCTCATCATTCTAGAGAAGACACTAGGTGCATTCTTCAATCCAAATGGCAATCTGTTAAACTCATAGTGTCCTTCTGAGGTACTAAAAGCTATGTATGGTCTAACCTCAGGCTTTACTGGAATCTGATAGTATCCTTTACTCAGGTCCACTTTTGAGAAATATTTAGCTTTATTTAGCCTGGCAAACAACTGATTTGTATCCGGCAATGGATCCACCTGTCCTTCTGTAATAGCATTCAGTCTCCTGTAATCTATACAGAGTCTATGTTCTCCAGAGGGCTTCCTTAAGAGTACAACACCGGAACTATACGAAGATTCACTGTGTGAAATAATTCCTTCCTTCAACAAATAGTCTATCTCTTCCTTCAAAGCTTTCTCCTTAGCAAAAGGAATCGAATAGGGTTTCATACATACAGGTGTGGGGTCTATCAGCTTCATATCATATTCCAATAAGTTTGTATGCCCTGGTCGGTCTGTTAACACCTCTGTATGAGTATCTAGAACCTGTTGTACTCTCTTCTTTTGCTCTTTCGTTAAGTGTGTACTGATTTTCACCTGTGCCGCTGTCTCACAGGGATGTAATGGATATTCAAATGATGAAAGTGGTTCCTTTTTCATCTCCATGGCGATGGACAAGGTCAACAAGTGTGTCTCTTCCTGATTTTCTCTTTCCAAATATTTCTTCAGGAGATTCACATGATAGATTTTTTTTTTCCCCTTCTTATCTATCTTATAATTGGTTCTAGACACCTTCTCTAGAACTGTATATGGACCTTGCCATCCAATTTGTAACTTATTCTGACTACCGGGGAGAAGAAGCAGTACCTTCTCTCCCACAGCCAAATCTCTGTCTTTAGCTTTCCTGTTATAATAGGCAGCATGTTTCTTCCTGGCTTGTCTCAAATTTTCATTGGCAAGTTTCCAGCCAGTTTTTAAACGAGTGGTCAGCTCATTCACATATTGGTATGAGGATGTAATGTTTTCCTCTGCCTTTTCATCAGTCCACGTTCTTAACAGCGCTTCCAGTGGACCTTTTATTGGCCTTCCAAATAATAATGTTGCCGGGGCCATTCCGGTTGAACTATGGGGTACCTCCCGATAAGCAAAGAGGGCGGCGTGAAGGTACTGATCCCATGTATCTGGTTTTTCGTGTGCCAACTTTCTCAGGATCGACATCAACGTGCCATTAAATCTTTCCACTTGGCCGTTCCCTTGGGGGTGGTACACACTACAATGGAAGTGTTTGGCCTGGAAGATCCTGAAAACTTCTTCTGTTAGTTTCCCCTTGAACTGAGAGCCATTATCAGTCAAGATTTGATTGGGAAAGCCTAACCTTGTGAAAATTGTGAGCAATGCCTCTGCCACATGTTTAGAATCAATCGATGACAGGGCTACCGCCTCTCCCCACATAGAACAAGTGTCCACCAGAGTCAGAATGTAGCTGTTCCTTCTCTTGGTTCGGGTGAGAGGTCCCACAAGATCCACGGCAACTCTCTCAAAGGGTGTTCCCACTATGGGCATTTCCCCCAGAGTTGCTGGTGCAGTCCAATGTTTAGGTGCTACTCGTTGGCACTCTGGACAGGATTTTACATATCGTTTGATATCTTCAGTTATCCCTGGCCAGAAATAGTGACAAGCTATACGCTGTCCTGTTGCGCTGATCCCCATATGACCACTGAAGGGAATCGCATGCCCTAGTTCCAACACTTTAGTCCTATATGAAGTGGGAAGGACCAGCTGTCCGTGACCATTGGATTCAGATCCAGCCTTCCTATAAAGCAGTTTGTTCTTCATATAAAATTCTCCCTTGCCTGGAGGTGTATAGGTTTTGGGCAACTTCTTGAAACACGGCTTGAGTGTTTTGTCCTCAGCCTGTGCCTTCCTCATCTCATCTGGATGAGTATTTATTGGATTATCCTCCTCCTTTTTAGACTGTGATCTGATCTGCACTGTTGCCAATATCACAGGTCTCTTGGGATTCCCCAAGAAGACATATCTACACCCCAATATCAGAGGGTAGATTGGCTCATTTATCACTGCTGCTTTTATGATTCCTTCCACATATCGCGTTTTCACCTTTATCCGGGCGACGGGAAGTGTCATGGTAGCTACATCCTTGGTTGCAGTTTGAATCTCCACTGTTTCTGTGGTGTATTGATCGGCCTGCACCAGGTGAGAACTCACAACGGAATCGTAATCTAAACCGGTATCATATAAACACCTTATAGTGACACCATTACAGATGACATCTTCACACACTGGGGGGTGGTATGGTTCCTGTAGTTCTGCAGGTTTGACCTTTTTTTTTCTTTTTCCCAGATGTCATAGCAGCACAATGAGGAGGTTTCCTTCTACAATGGTCAGTGTCATGATTGTTCATCTTACAATTTTTACACCACCTTTTCCCTTGGTTGAAAGATTTTCTTTCATCATATTTTCTTTCATCGAATTGTGGGGTTTTATTTTTATTGTCATACCGTGGCCTATCAAACTGGTGCTTACCTTTGTTTTGATCTCTAGGATCAAATTTATTAAAGTTCTGTGTTGCCCTAAAATTTTCCACCTGTTTCTTTTTATTTCCTGATACCTCTGCCTGAGCTGCTTGGTACCTTTCAGCAACATTTAGTAACTCACCCAGCCTCTCTGCACCTTGTTCCGTGAGAAACTTTCTCAGGTCTGGAGCCATGGACTCTCTTAATTGTTCTATAAGGACCATTTCCTTAAGATCTTGGGTTTTCCCCAGAGAAGTCCATTTCTCCAAGTATGTCTCTAACCGTGCAGAGAACTGGTGATAGGTTTCACCTGACAGTAGTTTAGCATTCCTAAATTTTTTCCTATAAAATTCTGCGTTCTTTTCATATCTTAACAAAAGAGCCTGCTTTAGCATGTCATAATTTTCTTGATCACCTCTGTTCATTTTGGCAAAAACTTCATAAGCTGCCCCACGAAGGCCTTGAGATAACTTTAAGCTCCACCTTTCTCTTTCTAACCCATACGTGGTAGCTAATAGTTCATATCTATTTAGATAGCTCTCAATATCATCGTCTTTCTCAACAAAATGATCTAAATGAAAGTTCATAGCTGAGGTTGAGGCTCCCTGACTAGCAGTGGCATCAGAGGCAAAGGGACTGGCACCATTTTCAGGAGCATGGCCTTGAAACTCAAACTCCCTTAGTCGTAACTCATGTTCCCTTTGTAATCTCTTCTCCTCCTTTTCTGCTTCCCTCTCTGCAGCTAATCGCTTGTCTTCCCTTTCTGCAGCTAATCTTCTTTCTTCTGCTTCCCTTTCAGCCTTTTTCTCTTCCAACTGGAGCCTCTTTATTTCCGCCTCACGATCCGCCTCCAATGCTTTAGCCTCTTTGTCAGCCTCAATCTGCAGCCACTTAATTTCTTTTTCAGCCTCTAACCTCTTATCTTCGGCCAACCTTTCAGATTCTAATTTTCTTTCGGCCTCTTTTTCTAATCTTCTTTCTTCCCGTTCAATATATTTGTCACATTCAGTAGTGACATAAGCAATCATAATTTGCCCGTCCATTCCTAACTCTTTTGCAGTCTGCACAGCAGCAGATCGAAATTTGGCCAGGTCCGCCATTTTCTAACAGGTAAATGTATGTAATGTCTAACTAAACAATATAATCTGTAATTACTTATCCAAGGACACCACAGGCACTGAGAACTCAACGTTATTTATTTCAACCCAAGGATACCTTTTTAATTTCTATTATTCCCTGAAGTGAATTACCCCCAATATTTTTAATAGGGAAAGATTCAAAATCCCGGGAGCGAGACCCCAATATATGTGGTAAAGTGGGATGATATAAATACTTATAGGGGACTTAGTGTATTGACTGAGATCAGCTGTGAAGGTATCTGTATCTAATAGGTGTAGTGTTTTACAGATAACCTTACTTGCTACCACATTTATACCTCAGTCAGAATTATTCTGGAATATTGTGATGACTACGTTGAATGTCTAGGGTTATGTAAATGATGAAGTGTAAGTCACAACAACAACAGACAGATAAACAATTTAATTTATTCCACCACACTTGACAACACTGTGACACTCACACACATTTAACACTCTATAAGACTATCTTAAATGAGTCACTGGTAAAGTTTCAAATATATATGTATTAATTACTTTCACTAATATATATATCCTGATTCAACTACACAGTGAACCAGGAATCACAATCAAATGTAATCACAATTTATATGTACATAATTTATAAATATGAACCTTGTAGTGACATATTTTAATAGTATTATCCTATGTGTGTCAGTTGTGTAGTAGTACTATGAGGTAATACTGGTTTTGTTTTTCAAGCTATGTTGTTATTTGTCATCATGACTTCAAGTGTTTGTTTATCTTGGAAATAATAGGGGGAAAAGTTCCCAGTTCCTATCAATTTAAACAAGGTATTGTCCCTCTGTTTTACTATAATGTCAATTTTAGAGGGGGACACATAATGTTGAGCTCCTCTGGCCACAGAAGCTTATCTTTCGTGATGGCGGCAGGAAAAGACTCCTCTGCTCGATTGCTTCCTGTGTTCTGGAGACACCTCACTGGTCGCTATCTGGACCCAGGAGTATGCTGTCAGCCTCTAGATTCAGCAAAGCTCAGACCAGGTGCTGCTCAATAACTTTAGGACCACAGTCCCTGAAACAAGAAGGTTGTACCTCCTATTTCAGAACTAATTTATAATCTATTTCCAGACTGAACACAATACATAACAAACACTGAGTTCAGATCGGTAGGCCAACTGCTATCTTCATCTGAAACAATTTTACACCAGTATACTCCTCCCTAATGGTTACTACGCCTCTGCAATTCCAGCATTAGTTCCTTCTAGTCAATAAGATAGGTGTCAGTGTACTGTTTGGGAATTCCATGCAGTTTTACTTTTCTCCGACACCTTCTGTTCAGGTTGGAGCAATATTTAGGCCTTGCCTCATGTTCGCTACTGAACCACACACATATACAGACATAAATTATCAATTTACATTCAATTTTCATTAAAAAGATATTGAATATTTCAAGCTTACCACAATTTATGGAAATAATACACAATTACGTTGACTGGCAATGAATATGGCACAAAATCCGACCTGCCGCTGTCTCAGGCTTTTATTTAGAAAAATATAAGCTGAATCTCAACGCACTGTTGCTTTAGAAAGTTTATTTGAAAATGTGGTGCTGAACTGACGCTTCTAATTGCCTATATTGGCGGGTCTAACCAATCGTGCCATGTTTACACAGCTTTTCAAAAAAAAGTACTCCTACTCACGTTTCCCTAACAACAAAGAATTAGTATTTATAGCCCGACTAATCGTGTTTAGCCTTACATTTACTTCTATCCAATCAAATAGGATTTAACATGGGGACCTATTTCCCGTACAATGGTGGTTTCAAAATCTGCCACTGAGCGATTCTGATTTTGGTGTTGTCTGACACCCTCACTATTTCTTTTGGCTATAATTTGTTAATTCCTAGACTATTTGCGTAACACTTAACATATTATTTGTCAGCAAGTCCTAAGGAACCCAACTATATAAATTTTATGGGGCTAAGGGGCTGCGTTCAAAATATGCATTTTCTTCTACCTCCCGTTCACTTCGATCGATGTGGTGTCTGGGTACTGTCATGTTTTCAGACATAAAACAGTATAATGTCATATTTCCTAATAAGCATTTTTCAGGTTTTTAAACCTAACTCTCGTATGGGTAGTGTTTTTTATCACTGTCGATTTGAAAAAAAGTTAGTGCATGTGGCCTTACACGCGTGATGGCAGTAATTGTATAGCGAGACGCGTGTTAGTGTTGCATGCGTTCCGGCTTTCAGCCCTCCCTTTCTTTCTATCCTAAGTCCATCTGTCCGTTCGTTTATGGTAACGTAGTGTAATTAATGTTAGTATTAATTTAGGTCATTAATCAGCTTGCGTATCTCAAGGTTTTTCTTAGAAAGGCAGTACACGTTTTATTGTGTTGTGGAAACGCGTGTATGCTGCAGTAGGCTTTTACTATCAACGTGAAACGTTACAATTTGCAGACGAAGTAGAAAACAAGGGGGATTTCGAGTACAGTCATTGTGACAGCACTGTTCTTTACCATTCTTCTTTCCTTTTATTGAATTTATTTGTTAGGCTTTACATTTACCTTTTAATTTATATATGTGGATTTAGAATGTTTCACGACAAATTCTCCCCTCTTAAAACAGACGTTATATGTCAGTCTATAATTCTATATACACATAGAGAAATTTATTATCTTTCCTGGGGCTTAGGGTGATTCTCATCACACGGATGGCGGCTTAAAAAATCCGCTCCCAGATTTGTTTTTCCACTTATATACTCTATGCTAAACTCAAATGGCTGCATCAGTAATGACCAACGGAGTAATCTAGAATTTTCATGTCTAGCCTGCGCTAGAAACGACAAGGGTTTGTGATCCGTTTGCAACTTAAATGCCTTCCCATACAGATAAATATTGAATTTCTTTATCGCCCATATTACTGCAAGACATTCTTTTTCGCTAGTTGAGTAGTTGGTTTCAGCTTTATTCAACTTTCTGCTAGCATATGCCACTGGGCTTAATTCCCCATCCAATGCATCTGATTTCTGTAGCAGAGTCGCACCTAACCCAATATTACTGGCATCCGTCCTGACAATGAATTCTTGACTTAAGTCAGGTAATTTCAAAATAGGTTTACTTGTGAGCTTTTCCTTCAATTCTTGGTAAGCCATTTCACATTGTGGTGTCCATGTAATTCGATCTGGATTTCCCCTACGTGTCAAATCAGTTAACGGTGCACATATGGAATTAAAGTTTTTGATATACTTTTGGTAGAAACCACATAATGAGACAAAGGATCTCACGTCTTTCTTGGTTTGTGGTCTCGGGGCTTTCTTTAGTTTCTCTAAATTCTTTGGGTCAGGGGTCATGTTTCCCTGATAAACTGTGTGTCCCAAGAATTCTAATTCTTTACATCCAACGCAACATTTGGTTGGTCGGGCTGTTAAATTCGCTTCCCTAAGTCGATTAAACAGCATGTTCAGAGAGTCAATGTGTTCCTCAAATGTTTCTGTGGCTATAAGGATATCATCCATGAAATTTGTGATGCATGGGGTATTCAGAGGGTCCAATAATTTTCTCATCATTCTAGAGAAGACACTAGGTGCATTCTTCAATCCAAATGGCAATCTGTTAAACTCATAGTGTCCTTCTGAGGTACTAAAAGCTAGGTATGGTCTAACCTCAGGCTTTACTGGAATCTGATAGTATCCTTTACTCAGGTCCACTTTTGAGAAATATTTAGCTTTATTTAGCCTGGCAAACAACTGATTTGTATCCGGCAATGGATCCACCTGTCCTTCTGTAATAGCATTCAGTCTCCTGTAATCTATACAGAGTCTATGTTCTCCAGAGGGCTTCCTTAAGAGTACAACACCGGAACTATACGAAGATTCACTGTGTGAAATAATTCCTTCCTTCAACAAATAGTCTATCTCTTCCTTCAAAGCTTTCTCCTTAGCAAAAGGAATCGAATAGGGTTTCATACATACAGGTGTGGGGTCTATCAGCTTCATATCATATTCCAATAAGTTTGTATGCCCTGGTCGGTCTGTTAACACCTCTGTATGAATATCTAGAACCTGTTGTACTCTCTTCTTTTGCTCTTTCGTTAAGTGTGTACTGATTTTCACCTGTGCCGCTGTCTCACAGGGATGTAATGGATATTCAAATGATGAAAGTGGTTCCTTTTTCATCTCCATGGCGATGGACAAGGTCAACAAGTGTGTCTCTTCCTGATTTTCTCTTTCCAAATATTTCTTCAGGAGATTCACATGATAGATTTTTTTCTTTCCCCTTCTTATCTATCTTATAATTGGTTCTAGACACCTTCTCTAGAACTGTATATGGACCTTGCCATCCAATTTGTAACTTATTCTGACTACCGGGGAGAAGAAGCAGTACCTTCTCTCCCACAGCCAAATCTCTGTCTTTAGCTTTCCTGTTATAATAGGCAGCATGTTTCTTCCTGGCTTGTCTCAAATTTTCATTGGCAAGTTTCCAGCCAGTTTTTAAACGAGTGGTCAGCTCATTCACATATTGGTATGAGGATGTAATGTTTTCCTCTGCCTTTTCATCAGTCCACGTTCTTAACAGCGCTTCCAGTGGACCTTTTATTGGCCTTCCAAATAATAATGTTGCCGGGGCCATTCCGGTTGAACTATGGGGTACCTCCCGATAAGCAAAGAGGGCGGCGTGAAGGTACTGATCCCATGTATCTGGTTTTTCGTGTGCCAACTTTCTCAGGATCGACATCAACGTGCCATTAAATCTTTCCACTTGGCCGTTCCCTTGTGGGTGGTACACACTACAATGGAAGTGTTTGGCCTGGAAGATCCTGAAAACTTCTTCTGTTAGTTTCCCCTTGAACTGAGAGCCATTATCAGTCAAGATTTGATTGGGAAAGCCTAACCTTGTGAAAATTGTGAGCAATGCCTCTGCCACATGTTTAGAATCAATCGATGACAGGGCTACCGCCTCTCCCCACATAGAACAAGTGTCCACCAGAGTCAGAATGTAGCTGTTCCTTCTCTTGGTTCGGGTGAGAGGTCCCACAAGATCCACGGCAACTCTCTCAAAGGGTGTTCCCACTATGGGCATTTCCCCCAGAGTTGCTGGTGCAGTCCAATGTTTAGGTGCTACTCGTTGGCACTCTGGACAGGATTTTACATATCGTTTGATATCTTCAGTTATCCCTGGCCAGAAATAGTGACAAGCTATACGCTGTCCTGTTGCGCTGATCCCCATATGACCACTGAAGGGAATCGCATGCCCTAGTTCCAACACTTTAGTCCTATATGAAGTGGGAAGGACCAGCTGTCCGTGACCATTGGATTCAGATCCAGCCTTCCTATAAAGCAGTTTGTTCTTCATATAAAATTCTCCCTTGCCTGGAGGTGTATAGGTTTTGGGCAACTTCTTGAAACACGGCTTGAGTGTTTTGTCCTCAGCCTGTGCCTTCCTCATCTCATCTGGATGAGTATTTATTGGATTATCCTCCTCCTTTTTAGACTGTGATCTGATCTGCACTGTTGCCAATATCACAGGTCTCTTGGGATTCCCCAAGAAGACATATCTACACCCCAATATCAGAGGGTAGATTGGCTCATTTATCACTGCTGCTTTTATGATTCCTTCCACATATCGCGTTTTCACCTTTATCCGGGCGACGGGAAGTGTCATGGTAGCTACATCCTTGGTTGCAGTTTGAATCTCCACTGTTTCTGTGGTGTATTGATCGGCCTGCACCAGGTGAGAACTCACAACGGAATCGTAATCTAAACCGGTATCATATAAACACCTTATAGTGACACCATTACAGATGACATCTTCACACACTGGGGGGTGGTATGGTTCCTGTAGTTCTGCAGGTTTGACCTTTTTTTCCTTTTTTCCAGATGTCATAGCAGCACAATGAGGAGGTTTCCTTCTACAATGGTCAGTGTCATGATTGTTCATCTTACAATTTTTACACCACCTTTTCCCTTGGTTGAAAGATTTTCTTTCATCATATTTTCTTTCATCGAATTGTGGGGTTTTATTTTTATTGTCATACCGTGGCCTATCAAACTGGTGCTTACCTTTGTTTTGATCTCTAGGATCAAATTTATTAAAGTTCTGTGTTGCCCTAAAATTTTCCACCTGTTTCTTTTTATTTCCTGATACCTCTGCCTGAGCTGCTTGGTACCTTTCAGCAACATTTAGTAACTCACCCAGCCTCTCTGCACCTTGTTCCGTGAGAAACTTTCTCAGGTCTGGAGCCATGGACTCTCTTAATTGTTCTATAAGGACCATTTCCTTAAGATCTTGGGTTTTCCCCAGAGAAGTCCATTTCTCCAAGTATGTCTCTAACCGTGCAGAGAACTGGTGATAGGTTTCACCTGACAGTAGTTTAGCATTCCTAAATTTTTTTCTATAAAATTCTGCGTTCTTTTCATATCTTAACAAAAGAGCCTGCTTTAGCATGTCATAATTTTCTTGATCACCTCTGTTCATTTTGGCAAAAACTTCATAAGCTGCCCCACGAAGGCCTTGAGATAACTTTAAGCTCCACCTTTCTCTTTCTAACCCATACGTGGTAGCTAATAGTTCATATCTATTTAGATAGCTCTCAATATCATCGTCTTTCTCAACAAAATGATCTAAATGAAAGTTCATAGCTGAGGTTGAGGCTCCCTGACTAGCAGTGGCATCAGAGGCAAAGGGACTGGCACCATTTTCAGGAGCATGGCCTTGAAACTCAAACTCCCTTAGTCGTAACTCATGTTCCCTTTGTAATCTCTTCTCCTCCTTTTCTGCTTCCCTCTCTGCAGCTAATCGCTTGTCTTCCCTTTCTGCAGCTAATCTTCTTTCTTCTGCTTCCCTTTCAGCCTTTTTCTCTTCCAACTGGAGCCTCTTTATTTCCGCCTCACGATCCGCCTCCAATGCTTTAGCCTCTTTGTCAGCCTCAATCTGCAGCCACTTAATTTCTTTTTTCAGCCTCTAACCTCTTATCTTCGGCCAACCTTTCAGATTCTAATTTTCTTTCGGCCTCTTTTTCTAATCTTCTTTCTTCCCGTTCAATATATTTGTCACATTCAGTAGTGACATAAGCAATCATAATTTGCCCGTCCATTCCTAACTCTTTTGCAGTCTGCACAGCAGCAGATCGAAATTTGGCCAGGTCCGCCATTTTCTAACAGGTAAATGTATGTAATGTCTAACTAAACAATATAATCTGTAATTACTTATCCAAGGACACCACAGGCACTGAGAACTCAACGTTATTTATTTCAACCCAAGGATACCTTTTTAATTTCTATTATTCCCTGAAGTGAATTACCCCCAATATTTTTAATAGGGAAAGATTCAAAATCCCGGGAGCGAGACCCCAATATATGTGGTAAAGTGGGATGATATAAATACTTATAGGGGACTTAGTGTATTGACTGATATCAGCTGTGAAGGTATCTGTATCTAATAGGTGTAGTGTTTTACAGATAACCTTACTTGCTACCACATTTATACCTCAGTCAGAATTATTCTGGAATATTGTGATGACTACGTTGAATGTCTAGGGTTATGTAAATGATGAAGTGTAAGTCACAACAACAACAGACAGATAAACACTTTAATTTATTCCACCACACTTGACAACACTGTGACACTCACACACATTTAACACTCTATAAGACTATCTTAAATGAGTCACTGGTAAAGTTTCAAATATATATGTATTAATTACTTTCACTAATATATATATCCTGATTCAACTACACAGTGAACCAGGAATCACAATCAACTGTAATCACAATTTATATGTACATAATTTATAAATATGAACCTTGTAGTGACATATTGTAATAGTATTATCCTATGTGTGTCAGTTGTGTAGTAGTACTATGAGGTAATACTGGTTTTGTTTTTCAAGCTATGTTGTTATTTGTCATCATGACTTCAAGTGTTTGTTTATCTTGGAAATAATATGGGGAAAAGTTCCCAGTTCCTATCAATTTAAACAAGGTATTGTCCCTCTGTTTTACTATAATGTCAATTTTAGAGGGGGACACATAATGTTGAGCTCCTCTGGCCACAGAAGCTTATCTTTCGTGATGGCGGCAGGAAAAGACTCCTCTGCTCGATTGCTTCCTGTGTTCTGGAGACACCTCACTGGTCGCTATCTGGACCCAGGAGTATGCTGTCAGCCTCTAGATTCAGCAAAGCTCAGACCAGGTGCTGCTCAATAACTTTAGGACCACAGTCCCTGAAACAAGAAGGTTGTACCTCCTATTTCAGAACTAATTTATAATCTATTTCCAGACTGAACACAATACATAACAAACACTGAGTTCAGATCGGTAGGCCAACTGCTATCTTCATCTGAAACAATTTTACACCAGTATACTCCTCCCTAATGGTTACTACGCCTCTGCAATTCCAGCATTAGTTCCTTCTAGTCAATAAGATAGGTGTCAGTGTACTGTTTGGGAATTCCATGCAGTTTTACTTTTCTCCGACACCTTCTGTTCAGGTTGGAGCAATATTTAGGCCTTGCCTCATGTTCGCTACTGAACCACACACATATACAGACATAAATTATCAATTTACATTCAATTTTCATTAAAAAGATATTGAATATTTCAAGCTTACCACAATTTATGGAAATAATACACAATTACGTTGACTGGCAATGAATATGGCACAAAATCCGACCTGCCGCTGTCTCAGGCTTTTATTTAGAAAAATATAAGCTGAATCTCAACGCACTGTTGCTTTAGAAAGTTTATTTGAAAATGTGGTGCTGAACTGACGCTTCTAATTGCCTATATTGGCGGGTCTAACCAATCGTGCCATGTTTACACAGCTTTTCAAAAAAAAAGTACTCCTACTCACGTTTCCCTAACAACAAAGAATTAGTATTTATAGCCCGACTAATCGTGTTTAGCCTTACATTTACTTCTATCCAATCAAATAGGATTTAACATGGGGACCTATTTCCCGTACAATGGTGGTTCCAAAATCTGCCACTGAGCGATTCTGATTTTGGTGGTGTCTGACACCCTCACTATTTCTTTTGGCTATAATTTGTTAATTCCTAGACTATTTGCGTAACACTTAACATATTATTTGTCAGCAAGTCCTAAGGAACCCAACTATATAAATTTTATGGGGCCAAGGGGCTGCGTTCAAAATATGCATTTTCTTCTACCTCCCGTTCACTTCGATCGATGTGGTGTCTGGGTACTGTCATGTTTTCAGACATAAAACAGTATAATGTCATATTTCCTAATAAGAATTTTTCAGGTTTTTAAAACCTAACTCTCGTATGGGTAATGTTTTTTATCACTGTCGATTTGAAAAAAAGTTAGTGCATGTGGCCTTACACGCGTGATGGCAGTAATTGTATAGCGAGACGCGTGTTAGTGTTGCATGCGTTCCGGCTTTCAGCCCTCCCTTTCTTTCTATCGTAAGTCCATCTGTCCGTTCGTTTATGGTAACGTAGTGTAATTAATGTTAGTATTAATTTAGGTCATTAATCAGCTTGCGTATCTCAAGGTTTTTCTTAGAAAGGCAGTACACGTTTTATTGTGTTGTGGAAACGCGTGTATGCTGCAGTAGGCTTTTACTATCAACGTGAAACGTTACAATTTGCAGACGAAGTAGAAAACAAGGGGGATTTCGAGTACAGTCATTGTGACAGCCTGTTCTTTACCATTCTTCTTTCCTTTTATTGAATTTATTAACCTTACAAGAAAAGATCATGGTCCTATCTCATTCAAGTCACGAATATATTTTAGTAGCCAGTTCGAGAGTTTTCATTGGGAATGGGGAAAAAGTACCTAAGATCCCGGGGACACCACGATTTTAAATGCGAAATTTCCCTAGTCTAAAATGCATTTTTTCTGCAGTCGCCCAAAGACCTACTAAATCATCCAGTGGGACCTACTGGAAGATCGGGACCGACTTGTTGCCGACCCCTGTTATACAGTAATGGTGTGCGGCTTGATGTAAATTTTTCTGTATTCCTTTGTAAGTGAACGAAAACATGTGTACCTATATTTAGGTAGGTAGGTAGATCAGTTTACTAGCTAGGTAGGTAAGTAGGCCGGTTACGCAGGTTAGGTAGGTAGGTAAGGTAGGTAGGTTGGTTAGGTAGGTAAGCAGTTTAGGTATATATGTAGGTTAGATCAGAGCAAAATAAAAACACTTAATACCAAATCGATAACGGAGCCGCGTACCACCTGATAATGCGCCACGGACCATAAGTGATCCGCGGGCCACAGGTTGGGAACCACTAGTATTAGGACACAACAACATACACTATTTATTTCATACAAAAACGAAACCTTGACATTTATCGGGCGTTAGTTTTAGAAGTACTGCTATTCAAATTAAAATAGCTGCACTCTATTTACTATAGTTATAATGTCAGATTTCTCTTTGTTATATTTTCCTGACATTTCTAATAGACATTGTTTTCTGGCCCTTGTGACGTGTGTACAAGCAACGGTCTTCGTTGTTTAATATTTCCCGTTCTGAAAGGTGAAAGTTAAGCTTGCCTTTATATACTGCACTAGGCGCCAGAGACCGTGTTCTTTTTTCATTTTATCGACAGCACTTTCTTTGTTTAATACAATGTTTTTGTTGGTTTATCGTCGTCATCATCATCTTTATCATCATCATCATCACCATGGATATTGCTAATTATTTAGCGATAATTTTGGGTTTGACATCTTCTGTTTTTGTTTGGTTGTTTGTATTTTTTATTTATTTATTTTTTTTTTTTAACTAAAGAGAATATCGATGAGTTACCAACCTGTAAATAAATTAAATAAAACATTTAAATAATATCAAATGATTGTTTGGAATAGTATTTTCATCATTATGCACCACTTCACACAGACCCACATACAGCATTGAATAGCCAACGTAAAAGTACATAAGAACCACATTGTGTTATTTAAGTAACATCTGCAATCGCGAAATATTTTATCACATTTCTTTTTTTTTTTTTTGGTATTGCTTGATTGACAAAGGCATCTTCCAAAAGGTTCTTTGTAATTCTGTATCTTTATTACGAGTATATACAAACTATTTTTGATGTTTATCCTGATTTCGAAGATTGTCTGGGGTGGGGTGGGGGATGAGGCGAGTAGCTGTTCTTGTCTTCAAACATAGACTTTCTCGGGGACAACTTGTTCGTGATTATTACTAAACTGTAGTGTTCTAGTTTTTATCTTTAGGAATTCTAGGTCAAACTATAGGAAGTTGTTTTTAACCCGTCCCTAATATTGGAATAGTCCTCTTTTTGAGCCTAAAGGTTTGTCACCTGATCTCTGTGGATTATTCTGGAAAAGTATACCGTGCATTCCAGTAAGGTTATATTTGCTAACATTTGTGATGGGCGGGGATCCTTTACACGTTTTTAAGTGTGCTTGAGTGCCTGCATGCGTACTTGTTTGGAGCTGATAGATGGCTGACATTCGAAAGTGTGTTACAAATGGAAAGGTCGTATAACTATATCCAAAAACCTTAGTGGTTCCTAAATTATGGTCCGCAGACGACAGAGGCTTGCAAGCTTGGACAGTACAGTCACCGAGGTGGCCTATCAAGCATTCTAGATAAACGTGTCTGAGACCATAAGAAAGGATGGTTATTTGTATTTTTTTATATTTTCCGCATTATCTTTTTTATTTTTAAACAAATATGCAAAATATGCAGTGTTGCACCCAGTATCTCCTTTTATAATTTTCGTATATGTCCTGCAGGTTTGAAACGACGAGAGAAGGAGGCTATCAATAAAATGAAAATACAAGCAACGGGGAAACAATTACAAAACTTGACACATCCCTTGATGTCTAAAGCGTCACTAACTTCAAATCCAAGCTTTTTTTTCCCAAGTGCAATCCACTGAACTACATTTAATTCAGACAAAATACATGGTGGTTGAGAATGCGTGTTTTTAGTCAAACATTTATGGAAACGGATCTGTGCGATACAGTATACATTGTTCTGGGTAAGACGGATGTATAGAACAAGGTGATGTGACATGGTCAAGATGCTATTTTTATATCGTCATTTAGCCTCTCTGGGGAGAGAACTCCAAAGACCAGTAGCAGTATCGACAAAATAAATAAAAAGACCCCATCACCGATGTCTATAATTACGCATGCAGGTAAATCGCAGGAGATGGACGTGCAAGGGGAGGACAGCGCTGTAAGTGTGAAGATAACATCAAGAGATGGACAGGTGTGACCGGGGTTCCTTTAGAGATTTAATCAAACATAAGTTTTGGGACGTGAGATTTTAGATTTTGTTAGTACTGACTTAAAGACTGCCAGAGTTCTTGATTATCCCACTTGTTGATTGGGCAGGTTCGTATCAGGAGTCCCTCTTATACTGTTGTGATATGAGCATTTTGAGAGCTTGAATACATGATGTAACAATGGCTTATACCTCCCTGCTGTTCAGTTTTAACTATCCAAATTCTTCAACAGCTGATATAGTTTGCAAAGACCATTTTATTGTTTTACTTCAACAACAGAAATTCAATTCAATTTGCAAACAAAAACTCCAATTCATATTATATACACAGTATGTACAGGATTCAATGTTACAAGTCCTTGTCATTTCCTCACAACCTGAACTCCATAAGTTTACTTTTTATAATCCAATATTCTATTTCCTCCATTTTCTTCTATTCCGTTTTCAAGGATAATGCTTCTTATTCTTTGATGCATGGCTTTGCATATTTTCTTGGGTGTATGTATTACTGTTGCTTGTTAATCTTAGCATAAGACAGTAGTTCGAGGAATGGCTAAACAAATAGTAACCTGCAAAAATCTACACGGCGAAATATACTCACGGAGTCTATATGAAATTCGAAGCACATTAAGGTACTAGTGAATTTCCATCTTAACATTTCACTATACTGAACATTGAGTTGAAAACCTCAACAAAATGTGAGCTGACTAAAATGCGTATCACTGCATCACTCTTCTAGTTTTAGGCTACTCCTAAGAAAAACACAACTGCTTCTCTTCAAAACCTTTTTCTGACTGATTTTGCTGGGAATTCTCGCCGGAAGATAGCGTGAGTGGTTTAGCTCAATCCAGCCTGTTCATTGGCCAAGAACCTCACGTGTCCCCAGCTAAACTTAACCTCTAAATACTCACGCTATTTTCATAATCGTTCCCTCCCTTGACTGTCTTTTTATTTAGCTAAGATTTTATGGTGTGTTTCTAACTAACGGTGGGTATACGGCCACACAGGAAAGAGTCTATCAGAGTGCACCATCAAAACAAGAGACAGAAGACGTTGGAGATCTATTACAGCCGACCTTCGTAGCGGAGAAGGCAGCTGATGGTGATGATGTCTTGTCAAGTTTATTTGTTCCGGTGGAAGGTAAACTGTCTTTCATAGGAATCGAAAGACAGAAAATGAACACAGGAGAAATGGTGCTGTCCTCGGGACATGAGACAGAGAGAGACCACCACAGTCTTTTCCCCCGTCATTTCTTAAAGCGTTACTTACTCGTTACTTAATCATTTACACTGAAGAATGCATATTGAATAAGCACAGCTGGTCATTATATTTTTCTTGTTGTTGAGCGGTAAGAATTGGATATAGGTGCCCCGCCGTTGCTTTCATTCCACTGACGTAGTTCTCGAACAAGGTGGGAATTGGAGGACAGCAACTTACAGTCCCAGCTTAAGCCGCCAGGCATGCTCGAAGTGCGCGTGGACGTCTGGAATGAAAAGGAAAAGGTAGTCCTTATTAGATACTGCTATAGGGGAATGAAGTGCTAAAGACTTGGTCCAACATCGATAGGTGAAGCAATCAATTCCCTTCCTCGATGCCTTTTCGTTCCCTAAGTCAAGAGCGGAGTTAGGTACCCGTTTACAGCTCGGTAGACTGGAGCGAGACAATACCCTGATTCGAGCACGGCACCTTTTCTGCGAGACACCAGTGCTCTAACCACTGTTAAACGGACATTGGTGCTATAGAGCAGCCGACAATATCTCATGTGTATGAGATATTTTACAGGATATACTGCAGGTTAACACATTTCTACACACCGCAGGATGCAGTGTCACTCTATCATGAATACCAGCTCATTTTGGTATAGCAGGAAATGAGCTTGCGGGCAGGGAAGCAAAACGGGAAAGAACTAGCTGTAACTAAATTGAAGTAGGCCTAGGGAAATTTGAAATTTAGAGCTTAATTGCACAAACAGTAAACAAAGAATGGAAAATATTTTGGGACCAAACCTAAAAAGGAAGACCCTCAAATAAAGTCCTGAAAAAAACCAAGCAAAAAATGTCAAATACAAAATTACTACGGCTCAAGCTAGGAACTGGATATTTGACGCTGGAGGGACCCAAATACGAAGAGTTTCAGGGACCAAATACAGTTAGAGACTTTCTAATTACTAAGACCCCACCAGAAATACAACAGTTAATAAAAGACTATATTACAAACAAACAAAAAACAACATCAAACAAATAAAATAAAATATGGATGCTTTCCAAACTTTGCATACCCACCCGCCTTCCTTGCCAGTAATTTACTGTGATAGGCTCTTTCCCAGAAAAATACGGATTGACTATAAATAAACCTCCAACCAATATTAAATGCATACCATTATAGACACAACCATTTGTCTAATCAATACAACAATCTGAAGAATAATTGAAATGTATGCATGGAGGCATATCTGGAGTCATCCTTATATGACCACCAGCTATGCACAATGCTATAAATATACGTAAGTGGAAGTGAACCTATGTCTGTGAGGCTAATTACATCCTCATTGACTCTTGAAATCATCCATACACTTCGCGGGATTCCCCTTGTGGGGAAACTTGTTGAGAACCCAACATTGCACACTAAGCTTGGAGAAGTCACATGAGCTCCAAGCGTAATTCTTTGGCTTTGACTTGGTTGACTGCACGCAGAAGGATCATCCTTATATGACCACCAGCTATGCACAATGCTATAAATATACGTAAGTGGAAGTGAACCTCTGTCTGTGAGGCTAATTACATCCTCATTGACTCTTGAAATCATCCACACACTTCTAGGGATTCCCCCTGTGGTGAAACTTGTTGAAAACCTAGCATTGCACACTAAGCTTGGAGAAGTCACCTGAGCCCCAGGCGTAACTCTTTGGCTTTAACTTGGTTGACTGCATGCAGAAGGCTCTCTCTATGGACCCAGTGTTAGGCAGGGGAAGCTGAGAAGTGGCTCTGTGCAGGACGTGACAATTCCTTGGGAGAGCCCAGAACCAGAGTACAGTAATTTAGCTCTGCATAATTGGAGAGCCCCATTGGATGGCGGGGAATGCACAGAATGCCACGCACTTCTTGCTCCTAGCTTGGGACCAGATGTGACGATCCATTAAATGCAAGCCAAGCTGGAGAAACTGGAGCTCGTGGCTTCAACTCAACACGTTTCGGAATGGCAGAAAAGCCACAGGAAAAACCTAGATCTTCAGTGTAGATAATGCCATGGAGTCTTCAATTTCGTATTAGCTGCTAAAGAGCGAGAAGCAACAAGAACAATAATTGAAATGTACAAACAGCATCGGGAGGAACAATACAGCACAGAGGTTGAAATAAATACAAACAAGAAAAATTTAACAATAAATGAATCGCGTCCTGATATAACCAACAGTTCCATGTACATAGTTGAAGGTTGAAAGAGCGTGCTACAAAGAAAAGTAGCAAACACCTAAAAAAAATGTGTCATAAGACACGTGCTAGTCGAAATACAGAGATGGCATTATAATTGTAGCAGTCGTCACAATGTCCTAAAGTAATAGATGTTGAGGGTAGGCGGTACGAATAAAATGAATATCTTTTTTATAGTCATATATTTAGCATTCATATTTCTATCTTTCATCTACTGTTTGTGCGTAAAGCTTGTCAGTAATGTTTACTATTAGTTACCATGCTGATTCAGGGCTTGTCAGTAATGTTTACTATTAGTTACCATGCTGATTCAGGGCTTGTCAATAATGTTTACTATTAGTTACCATGCTGATTCAGGGCTTGTCAGTAATGTTTACTATTAGTTACCATGCTGATTCAGGGCTTGTCAGTAATGTTTACTATTAGTTACCATGCTGATTCAGGGCTTGTCAGTAATGTTTACTATTAGTTACCATGCTGATTCAGGGCTTGTCAGTAATGTTTACTATTAGTTACCATGGTGATTCAAGGCTTGTCAGCTGTTGCGCTTCCCCTTTTTTCTTTGTGTTTTAAACTGCAGTATTTACAATTTATATGCACGCGACATTAACGCAACGAGTCAACCAGATCACGTTTATTATACGTATGTGCCCGTATGAATTTTATTTGTGGCACATTATGCAAATATGTATGCGTACAACTATTCTAGATGAATATATACTTGTACGTATATTGTAATTATATAGATCTACATATAGATATATCTAATTATATAGATAGTGCAGTAGAAGGTGGGTAATACTTAGTAAACAAGTAGGAAAATGACTGGAGGCCACAGAGGTGTGGTTTTAATTTTCAAAATACCATGGGCATCTCAAATGAGTAATGAGGATGTCTTGAACGAGAGCTGTGCGCAAAAGAAGCGTATTCCTCAAGCTAGAAAGAAGAAATTCACTTCTCTTGGGCATATTATGAGAAGAAAACAGCTGGAATATATCAAAACATCGGGAACGATTGAAGGAAAAAAGAGATAGAGAATGACAAAGAGAGCAGATACTGGACATCGTGGCATGAACGAAGGTCAATAACATATTAATAAATAATACTGGAGGCAGGAAGTTGTGAACAGGCCACCAGGCATGTTACATGAAGAAGAAGATAGTGCAACAGGCCACCAGGCATGTTACATGAAGAAGAAGATAGTGCAACAGGCCACCAGGCATGTTACATGAAGAAGAAGATAGTGCAACAGGCCACCAGGCATGTTACATGAAGAAGAAGATAGTGCAACAGGCCACCAGGCATGTTACATGAAGAAGAAGATAGTGCTGTAATGTATGTATTATTGATGTATAAAAAAAAAGGAATGATGCTGCAGAGATTTTATTGTAATGAAGAATGATGTAATCATGTCTAAAATAATGTTGTATGTAGCATACGTCATACGTTGGGGGAAATCTGTTGGTGGGGTTGGAGGGCTTAATGTATTCTGGAGTCCCCGACGTGAAAGAGGTTTTGTAAAAAAAAAAAACACACAAAAAAAAGGGGGGGGGCGTTGTAGTGAAATTGACAGAGATACAACGGTAAAATATCTCCAAAGATAACATTTAAGGATAAAAACATAATGCGTAGGCTGCGAATAGTACATGATCGCCTAGACCGCGGGTCATCATCCTCCATAATAATTGACTTGCTAGACAGGAGGGGAACGGCGGATCAAAAAGGAAAAAAATATGACTGGAAAGATTGCGTGAGACTAGAAAGGCTAAGGAGACGCAATTGGGGGGGAAACGGAGAAAAGTCACGTTTCCCAAGTTGACATAAAAAGTAAGCAACTCGACAGAAGGGACCATAGATATGTTACGCCACAGTCATTTATTGGACGCTTTTGCGCGATACCAAGCCCTTGATTTGAATTCAGCGGCTAAACGCAGATGTTAGGAATATTACAAAAATTAAAAAGTACTTTTTTCTTAATATTAATGTTAGGAATATAAAAATTAGCTGGCCGGATGGCCTATTCTGAGCAGTGAACTAATATGTTCTTAATTTTACAGACGGATAGATAATATTGAAGATAATGACAAAAGACAGTGTTGTTCACATCATCGACAGACTGTATTGAATCTAAAAGTGTCGCTAATTGCACAAAAAAAAACACGACTTTGGGACGCAGGTGTTCAAATTTACTTAGTATGGAGGAGAGGGTTTTTGGGTGGTAGCTGTGTCTAAATATAACTTTTAACGACAAAATTTTGGAGGGGAGAGAAAGGTTGGTTCAAAAATCAAGTACATTTTGTAGAAACACAAGTAGAGACGGACAGACTAACAGATAACCATCCACACTTGACTGAAGCATGACTGAAATGACTTTATGGTAGGAAATTTGAATTTAAAATAAACCTAGGCAGTGATTGGCCACAGACAATCATATCATTAGCGCTCAGACGCGAAAGTGGGGCCATTCTTCAATAGTTTTTCAGTGATAGACACAGATTTTAAAGTGTGGTGATTTCCATATGAAAGAAAGTGTAATAAATTTAGGGACGCCATACTATAGCCAGCAGCTCAGCTGAGTTTTGCTAGCAATTCTGTGTTATTTATTCATAATCTGGTAAGATTGAAATTATTTCCTTATATATTTTGAATATTGTTTCATGTTCGAGTGATTTGATACTGCCATATCGAAATCTAGCCTTACAAACAAGTAGGGATTTGCTCTAGACCCCCCGCCCTAGTCAGGGTCTAGGGACCAACAATGTACATAAACTCCAGCAAGGATTATGCAAGACAGATCAAGTGTTGAGAATAATGAAACATATTACCTATCCTCTTTTAGGGCAGACAACTAATAAATATTTTTCAGAACCTATAGTCTGGGAGGATCTATCTGATGTAAAACCACCATGGTAAATGTGCTGTTTGGTCAGAGAGATCTGACCTGTCTGTATGATGTGGTTGTTGTGTCAGTGTTGTGTCCAGACGTGGGTAGAGAATAGATTTTGACACATGGCCCATACTTTGATTGCAGAGCTGCGAGTTTCTGTTGTCAACCAAGCAGTGTCTATTCAGTTGGTGACTTTACTCGAGTGTATCTGTGCAGTACTTGTGACAGAGACCACCATTATTGCCCGCCAGCACGGAGAGGTGGGACCACCTGATTTCAGCACCAGAGCTACAACTACCAGATGAGTGAGCCTCTGGTCTGCTGGACATTCACCAACGCTGTGCAGTTACTAATACCCCCCATAAAAATTCCCACCATTTTCTGGACACTGTGTAGTCAATATAGACAGGTGTGATGAGGCCATCCCAACAGCACAAACAGTAACTATCCTCCCAAGTAGATGACTACTAGAACATTTTAATAAAACTAACTAGTATAGTACATATATATGTACACTATTGCATTTATGATATAATATTCCATGCATTTCTTTCATAATCTCTAAATCCTTTTAAGTTCTGGTCAACCTAAAAAATTGATCCAGAACAAAATAAATGTAATATAATTCTATCAAAAAATTTTACACACGTGAGTTAGTTCAGTGTATTTTAACATTTATTAATATTATTAGTCTTGTTAAATATCTGTGGGTATATCTATAACCTATTACACCACACTACATAGCATAACCCTAGACACTTTACGTAGCCACATTCAAAAAAAAAAAAAAAAAAAATTAAGTGTGAGGTCGTAGTGGTAGCAAGAAAGGCCTTCTGACAATTCACAACTACATTTTATCTCAGGAGCCTTCACAGCTGGCCTCATACAATTACAATTAGTAATATCACCATCATACAATACCATCAAACACCACTACATAAATTGGGGTCTTGTCCAGGGATAATTAGCCCAACAGTAATATTAGGATCTCCTGGTGGGAGAAATAAAAGTAGGGAAATAAATTGTAAAATTTCCTTTAAAATTAAAAGTGTCCCTGCAGATAAAAGTTGGTGAATCTTCACAGCCAGTAATAATTAATTAGTTAACTGGTTAGTTAGAATTGGTTAGACTATAGTCATAAGAAGTACTTAGTGTATTTACTGGTTAGAGATTTAGCTTGTATATTATTATATTGTCTAAAAAGTATGGCGGAGCTGGCAAAATTTAGATCAGCTGCTGTGCTCACCGCGAAGGAGATGGGAATGGATGGTCAAATTTTAATTCAATATGTAACGGCTGAATGTGATAAATATATTGAAAGGGAAGATAGAAAGGTAGCTGAAGAGAAGAGGTTACAAATTGAGGCTGATAGAGAAATCAAGAGGCTGCAGATTGAGGCAGAAGAAAAACGACAGCAAAGGGAGGCAGAAGAAAAACGACAGCAAAGGGAGGCAGAAGAAAAAAGGTTGACTGCCGAAAGGGAGGCAGAAGATAAAAAGGCCGAAAGGGAGGCAGAAGATAGAAGGTTGCAAAGGGAGCACGAATTACGACTAAGGGAGCTGGAATTACAAGGCCAGGCTCCTGAAAATGGTGCCAGCCCTTTTGCCTCAGATGCTACGCCTAGTCTGGGAGCCTCAAACTCAGCTATGGGGTTTCATTTAGACCATTTTGTTGAAAAAGACGATGACATAGAGGGGTACCTAGGACGTTTTGAGTTATTAGCTACTACATATGGGTTAGAGAGAGAGAGGTGGAGCTTAAAGCTATCACAAGGATTGAGAGGTACTTCTTATGAAGTATTTGCTAAAATGAACAGGGAAGACCAAGACAATTATGACATGTTAAAGCAGGCTTTGTTATTAAGGTACGAGAAGAATGGTGAATTTTATCGTAAGAAATTTAGAAATGCCAAACTGTTGTCTGGGGAGACATACCACCAATTCTCTGCTAGACTAGAAACCTATTTGGAGAAATGGACGGCTCTGGGGAAGACCCAAGATCTTAAAGAAATGATCATGATTGAGCAATTGAGAGAGTCCATGGCTCCAGACATGAGAAAATTTCTCATGGAACAAGGTGCAGAGAAGTTGGGGGAAATTTTAAATGTTGCTGAGAGGTATCAGGCAGCCCAGGCAGAGGTAAGTGGTGCTAAGAAGAAGCACATAGACAATTTTAAAGCTCCACAGCAATTTAATAAATTTGATACTAGAGAGCAGGGAAATAAAGGTAGGACAAACTTTGAGCGGCCAAGAAATGACTATCGCGACAGAAACTCACAGTTCAATGACCAAAAGTTCAATGAAAGAAAACCGTTGAACCAAGGAAAAAGATGGTGTAAATGGTGCAAGAAGGATAACCATAACACCGAATTTTGTAGAAGGAAACCTTCAAACATTGCTGCAATGAAGTCGGGGACGCAAAGATTAAAGGTTAATCCTAAGGAGCAACAGGAACCTTATCACCCCCCAGTTTGTGAGGATGTTATTTGTAATGGGGTCACCATAAGGTGCCTTTATGATACAGGTTTGGATTATGATTCAGTTGTGAAGTCTAGCCTAGTGGACCCAAGTCAGTATACCACAGAAACAGTGGAAATACAAGGGGCGACTAAGGACATACCACTCATGACACTTCCCATCGCAAGGATAACGGTGAAAACTCGCTATGTGGAAGGAGAAATCAGAGCAGCAGTGATAGATGAACCAATCTACCCTCTGATATTGGGGTGTAGATACGTCTTCTTGGGGAATCCCGAGAAACCTGTGATAATGGCGACAGTGCAGACCAGGTCACAGAAGAAGGAGGAAGAAGGTGAACCTATAAATGCTCATCCAGAGGAGATGAGGAAGGCGCAGGCTGAGGATAGGACACTCAAGCCCTGTTTTAAAAAATTGCCCAAATGCCACACACCTCCGAGCAAGGGGGAATATTTCATGAAGAACAAACTTTTATACAGGAAGGCCGGAACTGGAACAAATGGTCATAACCAGCTGGTTCTTCCCACTTCATATAGAGATAAAGTGATGGAACTCGGGCATGCGATTCCCTTCAGTGGTCACATGGGGATCAGCGCCACAGGACAGCGTATAGCTTGTCATTACTTCTGGCCAGGGATAACGGAGGATATAAAAAGATATGGCAAATCCTGCCCAGAATGTCAAAGGGTAGCTCCAAAGCACTGGACTGCTCCTGCAACTCTAGGGGAAATGCCCATAGTGGGAACACCTTTTGAGAGGGTTGCAGTGGATATTGTAGGACCTCTCACTCGGACCAAGAGGAGGAACAGTTACATCCTTACGCTGGTGGACACTTGTTCTATGTGGGGAGAGGCGGTAGCCCTGCCATCAATTGATTCAAAACATGTAGCAGAGGCACTACTTACAATATTTACCCGATTAGGATTCCCGCATCAAATCTTGACGGATAATGGATCTCAGTTCAAGGGGAAACTAACGGAAGAAGTTTTTAAGCTATTTCAAGCCAGGCACTTTCATTGTAGTCCGTACCATCCACAAGGGAACGGCCAGGTAGAGAGGTTCAACGGGACTCTCATTTCTATCCTGAGAAAGCTGGCACACGAAAAACCGGATCTGTGGGATCAATTCCTGCCCGCCGCATTGTTTGCGTATCGGGAGGTACCACATAGTTCAACCGGGATGGCTCCCGCAACTCTGCTATTTGGGAGGCCAAGAAAAGGTCCTTTAGAAGCTTTATTAAGGACCTGGACAGATGAGAAGGCGGAAGAGACTGTTACCTCATCGTATCAATATGTGAACGAACTGACCACTCGTTTGAAAGCTGGATGGAAACTGGCAAATGATAATTTGAAGCAAGCCAGGAAGAAACATGCAGCATATTTTAATAGGAAGGCAAAGGACAGGGAACTGGCAGTCGGAGAGAAGGTGCTGCTTCTACTACCCGGAAGCCAGAATAAATTACAAATTGGTTGGCAAGGTCCATATACGGTTCTAGAGAAGGTGTCTAGAACAAACTATAAAATTGACAAAAAGGGGAAGGAAAAAGTTTATCATGTAAACCTGTTAAAGAAGTATCTGGACAGACCACTCCAGGAAAGCACCCCCTTATTGACCTTGGCTATTGCAACCCAGATGCAAAAGGAACCACTCACCTCACATGAATACCCATTACATCCTTGTGAAACCGCAGCACAGGTAAAAGTCAGTAAGCACCTGACTAAAAACCAGAGGGAGAGAGTTCAACAGGTTCTGGAGGAACATACAGATGTATTAACAGATAAACCAGGCCATACAAATTTGCTACAGTATGACATGAAACTGGTAGACTCAAACCCAATCTGTATGAGAGCCTATTCTATTCCGTTCGCGAAGGAGAAGGCATTGAAGGAAGAAATAGAGTATTTGTTGAAGGAGGGGATTATTTCGCACAGTGAATCATCTTTTAGTTCTAGTGTCGTTTTGTTGAGAAAACCGTCTGGGGAACACAGACTGTGCATAGATTACAGGAAACTGAATGCTGTCACAGAAGGACAAGTGGATCCATTACCAGACACAAAACAGTTATTTGCCAGACTGAACAAGGCAAAATACTTTTCAAAGGTGGATCTTAGTAAAGGCTATTACCAGATCCCAGTGAAGCCTGAAGTGAGACCTTATTTGGCTTTTAGCACTTCGGATGGACATTATGAATTCAATATGCTACCATTCGGACTGAAAAATGCTCCGAGTGTGTTTTCAAGGATGATGCGAAAATTGTTGGATCCCCTGAATAACCCATGTATCACGAATTTCATGGATGATATTCTCGTCGCCACAGAGACATTTGAAGAACACATTGAAGCTCTGGAGATGTTGTTTGATAGACTTCGGGAGGCGAACTTAACTGCTAGGCCAACAAAATGTTGTATTGGATGCAAAGAGTTGGAATTCTTGGGACACACTGTATATCAGGGTAATATGACCCCTGATCCTAAGAATTTGGAAAAACTGCAGAGAGCACCTAGGCCACAAACAAAAAAAAGGACGTGCGATCATTCGTGTCGTTATGCGGATTTTATCAGAAATACATCAAAAATTTTAACGCTATTTGTGCTCCTCTGACTGATCTGACTCGCAAGGGACTTCCAGATAAAATTATTTGGACTGCACAATGTGAACTAGCGTTCCAAGAGTTAAAGGAAAAACTCACTAGCAAGCCTATTCTCAAACTGCCTGATTTGACACAGGACTTTGTCTTAAGAACCGATGCAAGTAATGTGGGACTCGGAGGGGCTTTGTTGCAAAGATCATCTTCACCTGATGGGGAACTGAAACCAGTCGCTTATGCAAGCCGCAAATTGAATAAGGCGGAACAAGGATACTCCACAAGCGAAAAAGAATGTTTAGCATTAATCTGGGCAATAAAGAAGTTTCAAATCTATCTGTATGGTAGGACTTTTGTGGTGGAGACGGACCATCAGCCTCTCGTGTTCTTGTCTCAGGCTAAGCATGAAAACGCAAGATTGCTGAGGTGGTCTTTGTTGCTTCAACCTTATCAGTTTAGTATCCAATATATCCCAGGCAAATTGAATGTCGGTGCAGATTTCCTCAGTCGGCACCCCTGTGATCAAAATTAGAGTAGTGGCAGACGTGAGGAGTAATTTTACCTATGTGTATCGCTGGTTTTGAAACTTGCCATAGGCATGTTTTCAAGTGGGGAGATGTGTAGTGAAATTGACAGAGATACAACGGTAAAATATCTCCAAAGATAACATTTAAGGATAAAAACATAATGCGTAGGCTGCGAATAGTACATGATCGCCTAGACCGCGGGTCATCATCCTCCATAATAATTGACTTGCTAGACAGGAGGGGGAACGGCGGATCAAAAAGGAAAAAAATATGACTGGAAAGATTGCGTGAGACTAGAAAGGCTAAGGAGACGCAATTGGGGGGGAAACGGAGAAAAGTCACGTTTCCCAAGTTGACATAAAAAGTAAGCAACTCGACAGAAGGGACCATAGATATGTTACGCCACAGTCATTTATTGGACGCTTTTGCGCGATACCAAGCCCTTGATTTGAATTCAGCGGCTAAACGCAGATGTTAGGAATATTACAAAAATTAAAAAGTACTTTTTTTTTAATATTAATGTTAGGAATATAAAAATTAGCTGGCCGGATGGCCTATTCTGAGCAGTGAACTAATATGTTCTTAATTTTACAGACGGATAGATAATATTGAAGATAATGACAAAAGACAGTGTTGTTCACATCATCGACAGACTGTATTGAATCTAAAAGTGTCGCTAATTGCACAAAAAAACACGACTTTGGGACGCAGGTGTTCAAATTTACTTAGTATGGAGGAGAGGGTTTTTGGGTGGTAGCTGTGTCTAAATATAACTTTTAACGACAAAATTTTGGAGGGGAGAGAAAGGTTGGTTCAAAAATCAAGTACATTTTGTAGAAACACAAGTAGAGACGGACAGACTAACAGATAACCATCCACACTTGACTGAAGCATGACTGAAATGACTTTATGGTAGGAAATTTGAATTTAAAATAAACCTAGGCAGTGATTGGCCACAGACAATCATATCATTAGCGCTCAGACGCGAAAGTGGGGCCATTCTTCAATAGTTGTTCAGTGATAGACACAGATTTTAAAGTGTGGTGATTTCCATATGAAAGAAAGTGTAATAAATTTAGGGACGCCATACTATAGCCAGCAGCTCAGCTGAGTTTTGCTAGCAATTCTGTGTTATTTATTCATAATCTGGTAAGATTGAAATTATTTCCTTATATATTTTGAATATTGTTTCATGTTCGAGTGATTTGATACTGCCATATCGAAATCTAGCCTTACAAACAAGTAGGGATTTGCTCTAGACCCCCCGCCCTAGTCAGGGTCTAGGGACCAACAATGTACATAAACTCCAGCAAGGATTATGCAAGACAGATCAAGTGTTGAGAATAATGAAACATATTGCCTATCCTCTTTTAGGGCAGACAACTAATAAATATTTTTCAGAACCTATAGTCTGGGAGGATCTATCTGATGTAAAACCACCATGGTAAATGTGCTGTTTGGTCAGAGAGATCTGACCTGTCTGTATGATGTGGTTGTTGTGTCAGTGTTGTGTCCAGACGTGGGTAGAGAATAGATTTTGACACATGGCCCATACTTTGATTGCAGAGCTGCGAGTTTCTGTTGTCAACCAAGC
This sequence comes from Oreohelix idahoensis, assembly GCA_024509875.1. NCBI lineage: Eukaryota > Metazoa > Mollusca > Gastropoda > Stylommatophora > Oreohelicidae > Oreohelix > Oreohelix idahoensis. The sequence goes on along the minus strand of JAMPIV010022228.1, from coordinate 88,038 downwards.
AGTGTCTATTCAGTTGGTGACTTTACTCGAGTGTATCTGTGCAGTACTTGTGACAGAGACCACCATTATTGCCCGCCAGCACGGAGAGGTGGGACCACCTGATTTCAGCACCAGAGCTACAACTACCAGATGAGTGAGCCTCTGGTCTGCTGGACATTCACCAACGCTGTGCAGTTACTAATACCCCCCATAAAAATTCCCACCATTTTCTGGACACTGTGTAGTCAATATAGACAGGTGTGATGAGGCCACCCCAACAGCACAAACAGTAACTATCCTCCCAAGTAGATGACTACTAGAACATTTTAATAAAACTAACTAGTATAGTACATATATATGTACACTATTGCATTTATGATATAATATTCCATGCATTTCTTTCATAATCTCTAAATCCTTTTAAGTTCTGGTCAACCTAAAAAATTGATCCAGAACAAAATAAATGTAATATAATTCTATCAAAAAATTTTACACACGTGAGTTAGTTCAGTGTATTTTAACATTTATTAATATTATTAGTCTTGTTAAATATCTGTGGGTATATCTATAACCTATTACACCACACTACATAGCACAAGGACACATGACGACGAGAATTGGAGACAGAAATGAAAGTTATTTGAAGGACATAGGAAGAGTTTTAGCGGACAGCATAGAGCAATATGACTTGGTATGAGTTTATTGAAGGCTTATACTCCTTTCTGAGCTGAAAAATAAAGGCGATGACGTAGAAGTGATGTATACTTTCATTTGTTTATTGTCACAATGTGTATTGCAATGAATATTTTCTGTTTCTTCTTCTGCTTCTTCATTGCCTTTGTCACGGGTTGGGCCCCTTCCTTTTCTCTGCAGTAGTGATTCAACAGTGGCTAAAACCTAGAGTAGCTAATGTGAATCTTCAAAGGTGTCTACCTTCGCACAAGATTACTCTTGGCAGAGATGCAGATAAAAGGGTGATGATGCTTCTACCTCGAGTTAGATATCCAGAAGATATTTAAGAAGTCGAGAACAATGTTGAATGGGTCTGAGCACGTTAACTCTTTATCTTTCCCGCTGCCTTTTGTTGAGATATATAACATTAGCTCGTTCAAGCCCCCAACTCAATTAACAGTAAAATTCCTGTGCTTATTATTATTATTATTCTTACTACTAATATTATTTATATTAGCTTAATTTTAGGAAAGAAAGTTCTTTGTTTGGCCGGCTAAAAATGGGACTTGCCAAAATTGCTAAAGTGCCGATGCTGCTGGTTCCGTAGAGTTGTTTCTGTGGTGAGGGCACGATTCCAGATCAGTCAGGAAGTAACCGCTCCTGGTCAAGGCAAGAATCTTCACAACCCGTAAAGTGTAGGTTTAAAATGTCAACTACAAGCTTTGAGCCACAGAATGGATAACTTCGGGTCGTACCACAAATAGTCGTGTCGTCTCGTGCTGGTACCACAAACTCAATAATTGAGAAATCTTAGACTTCTTGCTCAGGTAAATAGTCTTGGCAACTTGATATAGATGCCTAGAACACACGTCGGGGTATTTAGTTCTATTAACAATCCCTCTGCAACTTTGTGAGTAATTCCTGTATAAGTCCGGTGTATCTGTGAATAACTTAGGGTTTCCTTGCTGTAGTGTTCAGAAGTGTTTCTCTAAGTCCGGTCTTATTTAAAGTCAGAATCTATTGTTTTCCGGCTTCAGTCTGAGCTGTCTACATTATATCTCAGACTTCACCCACGCACTCTTGTTGTCTACTACTAGGCAACTCCCAAATAGAGAGATTGTATATGAAAACTCGAATTGCCAAACCAATGGCATTCAAAGTAAATGTTATGTTAGAGCAGTGCTTACGGAACTTCCTGCATGACTCAAACGTTTGAGAATTTAAACAGCCACTTTCCATAATTACTTAGTTTATCAGACTCTGTCGATCTCTTGAATCACATGACTTGTCGCAATCCGACTGACTGTCTAGACAAATCGTTCTCTATACAATTAAACCCGTATTGCAAGTCCATTCTACTGTCGGATCGGAAGTGATTATGCAATCTAGAACAAACACTTCATGTTCGCATTTACCGGGAATCAATGTGGTATTATCGAGAATAAATGCAAGAAATGATAACAAGGTTGAACGTGAAGAAACACCTCTAAAGAATGTAGAATCGTACACATATCTTGGCAGTAATATAGACGGAGCTATAGACAATGATATCAAAATAAGAATACAAAAAGCAAGAGGAGCTTTCTTTGCATTGGAAACATGCGGAGAACAAGAGAAATCAAGTCCAACACGAAAATAAGAATCTTCAGCTTAAATGTCAAGTCAGTCCAATTGTATGGCTCCGAGACATGGAGAGCAACAAAAACAACATCCAAAAAGCTACAGACATTTATAAACGGGTTCTTGCGTAGAATAGACGGACTGAAATGGTATGACAAAGTCACAAATGTGGAATTTATGACAAGAACCAGACACGTGCAAGTGGAACAAGAGTTGAGAAGAAGACGCTGGCGATGGATAGGACACATTGAGGAAACCTGTTGATAACATTACAAGGCAGTCCTTGTTCTGGAATCCACAGGGAAAGAGAGGCAGATGTAGAACAAAAACACATGGAGAAGATAACTTGATACAGAGATGAAAATGATGAGGAAAACATGGAAAGAACTTGAGCGGATTGTACAGGACAGGAAGGCTTGGCATGTGTTTGTTGAAGGTCTATGCTCCTCGGGGAGCTAAAGGATATTGATTGAATGTGGTATTATCACGTTCGGTGATTTAATTAATCTCTCATGGATGGGCGATTGTCTGGCCCTGTCATGAAACGTAAACAATGATGGTAGGAAAAAAGGGTAACAATTCTGAGTAGAGGATAGCCACGAAATTATGTGCGTTAAATAAGCCTAATAAAACTATAATAAAGGCGATGAGAGGAAATACGAAAAAGCAAGCGAGCCGTAATGTCACAGCCTTCGTTTATGTGCGATGCAACATACTCTTCATTACAGACTATCCGTCTGTTGTATCTTGGGTACGTTTGGCGTTTGCAAGTTAATTCTGGTGTAACGTGTTAAGTAACCCGCCAGGACATGACAGGGGAATAACCCTGTTGTGCTCTTTCTGTAGTATGTCCTGATGACGGCACTAATTATCATGTGGTCATCTCATGCCTTTCCTTTCTATTTTAACTTCTGTGATAGGGTGGGCGATGAATGATGGTGTTGTAATATATGATCACTTTCTTGCACACTTGCACCATACCCGTACAACAACAAAAACTGTTGATTCTAAGGCAGGGGCTGTATTTATTCATACAATCCTCTCAGTGACCCACACTCACAAAGCAAACTAACGAACAAACGCTAACAAACCAAACAAACACTCAGCCAGTGCTCAATTGCTAACCTGAAACGCAAACAAAGCACTGACTAGTTAAAATCATAATTGTTAAATACTGAGAAACACCATCCTTTCACCTGCCAAACAGCCCGTTCTTCCACGCCACCTGACACATCCCACTATTACACACACATCCACTATCATACATGTCGTCCAATGAGACTAGTGTGGTATTGTGCATGAGGCTGGCAATCTCTACATGATCACAGATTGCTACCGAAACCACTACTGCAAGAGCATAAGAATGCTTTGTGCGGGCTTCATGTGGAGGTCAGCCACATTGGTGGCCCCATGCTCCATAACGAGCGAGAAGAGATACAATTTATTCCCAATTGGACCCACGTGCTCTCATAAACTATCCTACACATAACAATAATTAAATAATAATAAAATGGGCATACAACATAATTAAACGCTATATACAAGCATTACTCTCCTTAATGAGAATAAACTACAACCTCACAACCAATCCACGCCAATATTATTTCCTGCACTGGAAGCATGTAGTATGTGACGAGTGGTGAGACTGACAACAAGCGTGTTGTATATGACGACTGATGAGACTGGAAATCTCATCATATGAAACGCATTGTTACAGAAACAACCACTGCCATAGTATATAAATGTTTCGTGTCAGCTTCGGGTAGACAACAGTCACATAGGCCTCTCCATGCTCCGCAAGGAGCAAACAGAGAAACGCTTATGTCTCAACGTATCTACGCACAAAGTGGTGTCATGCTCATAATGAATCTAAATAACTAAAACTAAATACATCATGTAACTAATCTCAAATAACACAATACAACTATAAGCAATTATCGTGAATCACCTTAACTTAAACTATCTCTTTCATTAATGAAGAAAATTACATTAATCTTGTGTTACTAAAGTAGCAATTTACCCAATATAAAAATAGCTTACCCCCATTACAGACGCCATCTTTACGTAAAGTTCATTTCATCAACACTCGGCTCCCGGATGCCTTCTTGTCATCAAGTTAATATTATCTCAATGTCAGTCCCTGGTATAATTTCTGTCGTCCAGTTCCATGTATGAAATATATATATATAAATATTCTATCTTCCTACAGCAGTGAAATGGAATTAACTATATAGCACCACAACTAAAACCTATGAATATCCCTACCACTAATCTGTGACATTAAAACGAATTCTAATGCCCTAGAAGGAATCTCCTTAGCAAACACAGATTTATCTTTTTTTATGGAATACTGGAACCGGCCGCTCTGAAACTAACTCTAAAGCTACAGGGAATTAACGGTAACTTCAGTAGGAAATGATCTATTTAAAAATAAACTCATGTGTTCCCATTTCTTTGTTCACCTTTCCACCCTCGTTTCGCTTCTTCTTGCTGGAGCCGCAGTTGCGAATAAAATAAATCTAGCTGTTGTTGTTGTTGTTGTTTTGATGAAATGATGGGTGGAGATCGGGCACTCAACCTCTGATCATTGTTGCCTCTTCTCTTTCCATCTTGGTCTACCCTGTTCAACCTGAAAGTTGGTTATAATTGGGGTATTTAGTGTCATTTTCTTTACTAATTTTGTATTCAATTTAAATAACTGTTGTCTTTTGCAGTTGCTGATTTTTATTTATATTAGTATTTGTCAATTTTATTTTCTCTTTTGTATTGTTTCTAGATAACTATTGTCCTTTACACTTGGTTTTAATTTGTATTAGTATTTGTTCTTTTTGAGTTGTTGTCCCTTTTTTTTTTTTTATACCTTGTCTTTCCTTGTCCTATGAGTAGTTATTTTTTTTTTTGTTAATGCTTTGTTAGTTCTTGCTGCTTAATTTCTATTTAGTTGGATGATTTTCCTGAAGTTCTAACCTTATATTTTTTCCTTTGTTTTATGTATATATCTTTTAAGTATTGATTGGGCATCTCTTGGGGCATCTACACTAGCCTCACACTACATCCTCTGTTCTCTAGTGATGTATTAATTGCTAGAATTTCTTCCTTTATGTCTGGCCGGCTACATTTACCTGGGTGTTCTAGTGCTTGTAGTGATGATAGTGAGTCTGTAAATATCGTAACAGCTTCTGGTGGGTTATCTTCGATTATTTCTAGACTTTTAAGAATTGCTACCATCTCTGCAGTAAAAATCGATGCCCCTTCCGTTATACTGTAGCTCTTTTTTATTCCCCATTGTGGTATTACAACTCCGGCACCTAGTTGCCCACTATCACCCTTGGATCCATCAGTGTAGACGGCCAGACTTTGTTTAGTTAGTTGCTCTATGAACTTTCTACTTATCATTTTGGCTTCCTTATCTTCTATGTTTTGTTTGATCTTTTCAGTAAGTGAGTAGTCTATGATTGGTGATTTTAGTTCCCAGGGTGGTATTTTGCTTCTGTATTTATTACTATTTTCAATTGTGTTTGATAGTTCTTTGAACTGCATTAGGTCTTCTATAGTTCTCCATCCTGTTGGATATCTATCTTTATTTAAGGGGACGTCCCATACACTTGGTTGGTTTTTGACAAATGCTTTATGTGCTGGGTGGGTCACTTCTTGTGCTACTTTACTCCAATAATTTAATCTCAGTTCTTTCCGTCTTAGACCAAGGGGAGGTATGCCGAGAGCTACTTCTAGAGCTTCTACTGGTGTCGATATAAATGCACCTGTAATAGTTCTCATGGCTGCATTTTGAATCCTGTCTAGTTTTGCTTTGTTAGAAGCTGCAGCTGAGTCATAGACTATGCTGGCATAATCCAGTTTCCCCCTGATGAAGGACTTGTAGAACATAAGCATTATTTTATTGCTGGCCCCCCATCCATTACCTTTTACAATCCTTAGTATATTTAGGGGTCCCCTACAGCTTTCTACCAAATTGTCTATATGTTTATTATAATTTAGTTGTTTATCTAAAGTTACGCCCAGAAATCTAGTTGTTGTTGAGGAGGTACATATTTTCTGTCCTTTAATGGTTATATTGATTTTGTTATTTTTTTTTTTTAAATTTCCTTTGCTGAAAATCATACCTACTGTTTTGTTTACATTAATTTGGAAGCCCCAACTTTTCATCCACTCTGAAACTTTGTCTATTTGATTTTGAAGTTTTTTGTAAACATGGTCCAAGTTTTTTCCAGATCGCCAAATGGCACAGTCATCTGCAAATTGTGATACTGCATTCTTTATGTCATTAAATTCATCTGCTAAATCATTTACAGCTATAGTGAAAATTGAAGGAGAGATCACTGATCCTTGAGGAATCCCATTCTGTTGTTCATATATTTCTGACCTATCATTATTCACCTGTACAGCAAAATACCTGTCCTGTAAAAAGTTTTCTAGATACCTATAGGTTTTACCAGTAATGCCAATCTTTTTCATTTTGTAAAGAGCTCCATCGCGCCAGCATTCATCATATGCTCTAGCTACATCTAGAAAGACTGCTACTGTTTTCTCTTTCCTCTTGAACCCTAGCTTTACATCATGTTCTAATCTTACAAGCTGGTCTACTGTACTTCTGTCTGCTCTAAACCCTGACTGGTTTGGGCTATATAACTGGTTTTTTTCCAGGTAGAATTTAACTCTTTTATTCACAACAGTTTCCAGTATTTTACCTAGTTGTGATGTTAAGGAGATAGGCCTATATGAACTTACTTCATGGGCTTCCTTATTGGGTTTTAGAATGGGTACTATCATAGCTACTTTCCATGCTTTTGGTATCTTTCCTAAGTTCCAGATTTTGTTATAAAGTGAAGTTATTATGTTTATAGTTCTTTTGGGTACTTTCTTAAGGATTTCATAACTAAGTATATCTTGCCCTGAGGCAGTATTAGATTTATCTTTTATTGCATTAGTTACTTCTTCCTCTGTTATATCAGCATCTAAATAGTTTGTTTCATCTATCTGGTCTGGTATTTCTTTTAAAAACTGTATCCTAAGTCTTTCTCTTCTCTCATTTTCTTCCTGTCCAAGGCTACTTTTTGCACTGACTTTATAGAAATACTCGGCAAGGGCATTAGCTTTTTCTTTATCTGTTTCTGCTCTCTTTGGTAGTTTGATTGTTGGCATTATTGTTTTCTTATTGTTCCCTTTGATTGCCTTAAGCTTTCTCCATACTTCTCTAATTTGAGTGCTAGGTTTAAGTGACTGACAAAACTCCTTCCAGTTAGTTTCTTTGGCTTTGAATATTATTCTGTTAGATTCATTCCTAATAAGTTTATACTTATCATAATTTTCTTCTGTTCTGTTATTTCTATATTTTTGTAAGGCCCTTTTTCTTCTCTCATGAATTTCTGCACAGCTTTTATTCCACCAGGCAACTGGTTCTTTATTCCATTGAGTTTCTCTTTTCTTATTAATGTTATTTTTTTGTTTAAGGTGTTGTGGCATATTTTTATTTGGTATATACTTTATTGCTATTTTCAGAATTTCATTGGTCAGTGTTTCTGCCCACAAGTCAGTATCATCTGATTCCATGTCTTTATATTCCATCACCTCCAGCTCTGATTGGAAAGCTTCCCAGTTTGCTTTTTTATAGTTGAAGGTAGGTTTCTCTGGTTCTGGGTTTGGAATGACATTTTCATGCATGGTTATTACAATGGGCAGATGATCTGAGTTTGTGTCTTGTAACACTTCCCAATTTACATTCGCTAGGTTGTTAGTTGCTATACTTATGTCTATTGCTGAGTCTGCCCTATTAGCTTGTGGATTAATTCTTGTTGCAGATCCATCATTTAGTATTAGTAGTTCATTGTTTTCTATGAAGTCAAGTAGGCATTTTCCTGCATTATCTGTATGTTGTCCACCCCAAGCACAATGATGGGAATTAAAATCGCCTACTATGATTGTTTTGGGGCCTAGTCTGGTGCTTATGGCTAGTATTTCTTCATCTTTAATTATGCCATCTTTAGCATATACATTTAGAATTGTTAGATTGTTTGGTTCAGCTGCTATAGTAACCTGGATACCTTCTATATTGGTTGTATTAAAAACTTCCCAGTCTATGATTTTAAATTTTTCGCTAACTAAGACTGCGACACACCACCTCCTCTACCTTCTTTCCTATCGTGTCTAAGTATCTTAAAGCCCTTACAACTATATCTACTATTTGGGTTTAAATGGGTCTCTTGAAGAGCATATATATCAGTAGTTAATCCTGTCTCTGATAGTAGGGGTGCAAAATTCTTTTTGATACCCCTACAATTCCACTGTATAATTTTAAATCTTTCTAAATTGAATTTTATCATCATCTATTATCCCTTTTATTTTGGTTAACTATCAATTTGCTCTTAATCTGTATTCCCTGCACTCGTGGACCCATCATCAATCAAGTTCTCTAGAAAAGCCTTATTAAAACTTATCATTGTATCCGTAACTTTTTCTGTTATGTATGGTAAAAGTGCATCAACGTGTTCTTTGATAGAGCTAGTTTCTTCTAGGTTGACCACTTTCCTATTTTCATCTAATGCTACATTCCCTTCTCTCCCTATGTTGATCTCCTGCCTTTCATTTTCCATTCTTTTTAGTATTATTTCACTTTCTTCTTTTAGTTCGGAAAGTTTGACTAGCATTATTTCATTTTCTTCTTTCAGTGCAGTCAGTTTAGCCACATCCTGGGTAATTTGGAACTGTATGGCTTTCACTTCTTGTAGCAATGCCTCTGCACTTTTCAGTGAATTCACATTTTCCAGAGTTGTAGCTGACCTGTCTGGCTTGCTGCTTTCTTTTGTTTTGTTAGTTATTTTCTGTTCTTTTGACTGCTGCGTTTTAATAGTTTTAATTTCTTCTTTAAGAGATTTTATTTCTTCTACAACTTTACTGTTTGTGTTTTTTTGCGTTTTCTTTTATTTCTTTAATTACTGTTTTAAATGGTGTTCTTGTTATGATGGATTCTTTTAGTGCTTGTTTGGTTTGCTGGTACACTGGACAGCCCTGATACCTGGCACTGTGGTTCCCTTTGCAATTGGAACACTTTCTGTTCCCATTCGCCTTTTTGTAGTCGGTATCTGCCTTTGCCTTTTCACACTGTGTAGAGGGGTGGTTACTGGAGCAGTACCGACAAACTGTTCTCCCCTTACAATTGTTCCTTCCATGGCCGAATTTCAGACAGTTGGAGCACTGTAGCACAGGGGGAATGTAAGCTTCAGTGTGCTTCTTGGTTTTCCCAAATAGTAGTGTTTTAGGGGTTTCCCTCCCTTCTGCCGTTATTATAACCACTGGGGTTACAATGCTCCCTTTCACCATTATTCTGTCCACATGTACCAACTTTATGTCTGGGTTCTGTTTTGCGATGCTGTTCATAACTTCCTCGCTTGAAAGGTTAATGTTTATCCCTTTTAACACACACCTATTGGTCTCTTTTGCCAGCTCTATCTTTACTTTTATGTCGTGTGCCAGAGTCACTGTTTTTGCTTCTACTTTGAGTTCCTCTAACATCTCTTTTATTCTGTCGCTCTGATTTGGGGTAATTATTATGCCAAAATGGGTTTTTGAAATTTTGGCTATCGCCTTTTTGCCTAACACAGGATCAAGGATTTTTATAATTTTGTCTTCATCTAGTGCTTTGATCTTGACAACCTCACCAGCTACTTGTGTTATCTTTAACCGACATATGTTTTCTACATCTTTATTTTGGGAAACTGCCTGGGATGCTTTATGTCTTGAGTCTTCTTTGGTACTTTCATTGCTATTTTTTTGTTTAGAAATTTCTTCTATGGGGGCCTGACTATTCTCTTCTAGTTTATCGTGCCTGGTGTCCCTATCTTTGTTTTTAACTGCTTCTGCCCACGTTTTGCCTTCACCTGACTGTGATCTAGTTAGGACTACAGGTGCCATGTTTGGTTATGAGCTATGTCCTAATTTCCTATTTGAATTTCTTTACTTATTGTTCTTTCCTATTTCTTTTAGCTCCCTTTCTTTTATTTTGTTATTAATTTAATTATTTTATTGTGCTATCTTGTTCTTATTCTTAGAAGTTTGGTCTATTTTGGTTCAAATCTTTCGATCTGGTAAATCTAAAATTCCCTTAACCACTAATATTTATTATTAATAATTGATTAACACTACTAGGATCTATGATTACAGTTTAGGATGATTCAACTTTTTGCTATTTTCTGATGAGTTAAGTAAAGTAAAAATGTCTACCGTACCACGCAGTGGAAAGCACGTGGCGCCTGGGCCTATTAAAATTTATTTGTTTCTTTTTAATTTATGGCTATTCCTATTTTATATTATCACTCCTAGCCAGTATCAAGCAATCAACAATTATACTAACCGCTTAAATTGTATACAAAATAGAAACAGCAAATAAATTAAATTCAACTTATCTGGTTTGTATTTCTCCCGGTTGTGTGCGAACGCTGCGTGCTCCTTTGTGTGTCCTCTTAATATAGGAGGCTTGGCCAGGAAGCTTTCTGCGCGCGCTTCGCATCTTGTCAGTGACCCGGGCTATAGACAATCTGGTAACTCGATAATGAAGATGGGTGCTCGCATGGCGAAAACACATGGGCATTATTATGGCCCCAGTCACACTTCATTATATCTTTGTACTCAAATGTATCTTGATTTATGGCCAATGGTCAATGCACCATGGAAAAACTGGAAGCCCTGCTTGCCCCTTAAAAGGCTGTCCAATTTAGCTTTCACGGCCCAGTGATCCGCATTTTCCCGAATAGCTGGAGCGATATTTTCATTGTTCATTACATGACTTAGTTTCACTTAGACCAGTGGTTCCCAAACTTTTTTTTCTCTGGGCCACATTTTCGGAATGAAAATTTGCTCGCGCCACACCAAATTTTAATTGGTAAGAAATACCTTCATAAACAAAGAAATCGACTCCTAGCAGTGCTTTATTTATAACATAAAAACATACAACTACTTTTTAAAATGATCATAAGGCATCCAGAAAGTATAAAACAATACAGCTGTATAACAACATGACTCATTCACAAAATATACAAATTCAATAAGAGGTGTGAGCTTGTTTTTGTAGGGTAATCTCATTTATACTAGGTCTTATTTGAAACAAACAAATTCTCATCTCTCATCAACACAAAGAAGCATTTCTCTTTTCTGGTCTTTGATATTTGTCAGAGCTGAAAATCCTTTTTTCCAAACAATATGTCGTAGAGAACTGCATCTATTTGATATAAAATGAATTATATTAATATTGTTATTATTATATTAACTGAATAAAATCTGAAAAATTCAGGAAGATTCTATAGATTTCTCTGCACATGTTTCCCGTATCATATAACAGGTAACAAAGTAAATAAGACAATAACTTTCATATTTATTTTTGGCATATGATTTTTTTGGGAAAATCTCTCTTAATCTTTGATTGTCTTTGAACCTTCCACCCACACCTGCTATCATCTCGTGCCACACCAGTGTGGCGCGGCACACCGTTTGAGAACCACTGATTTAAACAGTGCATTATTGTGGGGATTACTGTGGTGTCTATAGTTCTCCGCTGTTTTTTTTTTTTGAGTTGTTATCTCGTTTTGTTGTCACATTCTTAGACCATAAGGACCCTTATATTTGGACATACGCCTTAATATAACCGACGGACCTTGTGTCTATGTTGAGCGCCTTGGATTCCCTTCTTTAATTCTAACGATGTCAATGGATTCCCTTCTTTAATTCTCACAAGGCCACTGGATTCCCTTCTTTAATTCTAATGAAACCCCTGAATTCCCTTCTTTAATTCTCCCGAGGCCACCGGATGCCCTTCTTTAATTCTCACAAGGCCACTGGATTCCCTTCTTTAATTTTAATGAGACCCCTGAATTCCCTTCTTTAATTCTAATGAGACCCCTGAATTCCCTTCTTTAATTCTAATGAGACCCCTGGATTCCCTTCTTTAATTCTAATGAGACCCCTGAATTCCCTTCTTTAATTCTAATGACACTTCTGAATTCCCTTCTTTAATTTTAATGAGACCACTGAATTCCCTTCTTTAATTCTAATGAGACACCTGGATTCCCTTCTTTAATTCACCCGAAGGCCACCGGATGCCCTTCTTTAATTCTCACAAGGCCACTGGATTCCCTTCTTTAATTCTAATGAGACCCCTGGATACCCTTCTTTAATTCTCCCGAGGCCACCGGATGCCCTTCTTTAATTCTCACAAGGCCACTGGATTCCCTTCTTTAATTCTAATGAGACCCCTGGATTCCCTTCTTTAATTCTCCGGAGGCCACCGAATGCCCTTCTTTAATTCTCACAAGGCCACTGGATTTCCTTCTTTAATTCTAATGAGACCACTGAATTCCCTTCTTTAATTCTAATGAGACCATTGAATTCTCTTCTTTAATTCTAATGAGACCCCTGAATTCCCTTCTTTAATTTTAATGAGACCCCTGAATTCCCTTCTTTAATTCTAATGAGACCCCTGGATTCCCTTCTTTAATTCTAATGAGACCCCTGGATTCCCTTCTTTAATTCTAATGAGACCCTTGGATTCCCTTCTTTAATTCTAATGAGACCCCCGAATTCCCTTCTTTAATTCTAATGAGACCCCTGGATTCCCTTCTTTAATTCTAATGAGACCCCTGGATTCCCTTCTTTAATTTTAATGAGACCCCTGGATTCCCTTCTTTAATTCTAATGAGACCCTTGGATTCCCTTCTTTAATTCTAATGAGACCCCCGAATTCCCTTCTTTAATTCTAATGAGACCCCTGGATTTCCTTCTTTAATTCTAATGAGACCCCTGGATTCCCTTCTTTAATTTTAATAAGACCCCTGAATTCCCTACTTTAATTCTAATGAGACTCCTGGATTCCATTCTTTAATTCTAATGAGACCCCTGAATTCCCTTCTTTAATTCTAATGAGACCCCTGGATTCCCTTCTTTAATTTTAAAGAGACCCCTGAATTCCCTTCTTTAATTCTAATGAGACCCCTGGATTCCCTTCTTTAATTCTAATGAAACCCCTGGATTCCCTTCTTTAATTCTAATGAGACCTCTGAATTCCCTTCTTTAATTTTAATGAGACCCCTGAATTCCCTTCTTTAATTCTAATGAGACCCCCTGGATTTCCTTCTTTAATTCTCACGATGCCACCTGATTCCTTTCTTTAATTCTGATGAGACTCCTGAATTCCCTTCTTTAATTCTAATGAGATTCCTGAATTCCCTTCTTTAATTCAAATGGGACCCTTGAATTCCCTTCTTTAATTCTAATGAGACCACCGAATTCCCTTCTTTAATTCTAATAAGACCCCTGAATTCCCTTCTTTTATTCTGAGACCCCTGGATTCGCTTCTTTAATTCTTTAATTTTTACGACGCCACTGGATTCCCTTCTTTAATTCTAATGAGACACCTGAATTCCCTTCTTTAATTCCGACAAGGCCACTGGATTCCTTTCTTTAATTCTAATAAGACCCTTGGATTCCCTTCTTTAATTTTCACGAGACCTCTGGATTCCTTTCTTTAATTCTAATAAGACCCTTGGATTCCCTTCTTTAATTCTCACAAGGCCACTGAATTCCTTTCTTTAATTCTAATAAGACCCTTGGATTGCATTCTTTAATTTTCACGAGACCCCTGGATTCCGTCTCTGTTGGTTTCTTTGTTTATTCTAGTAGGCAGACATGGCTCAGTTTGAAGCGTCTCAACCTGATAAGGGTTAACTTACTTAACAAGATGTTATTGTTTCACTTCATGCTTATCTGAGATGAAGCTTCCGAAGGTAGGATCTGGAATTAATCTTTAATTACAAATCAATCGGTGCGTCTCGTTAGGTAAACATGTTTCATGTCACAAGTTCGTTATTATCATTATTTTCATGTAAGGTACGTGAGTGGGAAATTCTGTCTGAGACTCTCAGGGCTTTCTAAAAGTTTCATGTTGACAAAAAATAATTATAATAACATGTTTCACACAGTCGCAACAGCTTAACTAACCACTTAAAAATAAGTTCCAGAATATATCACACAAACAAACAAACAAATATTCTAAATAGTGCGTGTCGGAAAACAGAAACAATTCTTCGTTCGATACCGGCGAGCCCATCTAGTGCCTTAATACAATGTTATTATTTGTGTTACGGTGACAGTGACGCAATGCCTACCCTATTTAAGGCATTCATTGATCAAAAACTCTCACTGCAGAATGCTTTGGGAAGACATTACGGATGCTGTGTAACTCTCTAGCATTTTAAGGATAACATAGACACACATTATTGTTTACTTGTAAGATTAAGCGATTTATAAATAAGGGAGAGACTTGGTCTTCAAAACCGCCTGGACATTTTCTCCCCCAGGTCATTTCTCTGTCATTTTAACATAATAAAGGAGTTACAGAATTTAATCATCTGCGGTAAATATATATGGCTTTTTTTCTCTGTATTAGCTAATTAACTCTGTTTTCCGACATTTGTTTCCGCATGATCAAATATTTTATCAGATTTATGTGCACTTACTGCTTGTTCTTCCCTCTTGAAAATCTTCCTGCTGCTTGTAATGTTGTTCTGGAAGTAACTTCAAGCTCTGAATTATTGTAGACTCCTGAGTTGACTCTGTGGTGGTGGATTCTGTAACTTATCATACATATATAAAGCAGTAACGCGCGTAAGTAGCTGGTTGGTATGGGGGTATGGTGGAAATGTGAATGCCTTATGAGGTTCTGGTAATACATTGTACTGATGTCAGGGTTGGAGTGGCTAAGTGGTATGGGTCCGCCTCTAATTCTAAAGGTACCAGGTTCGCTTCCAGTACAGGGAATATAATTGATGGATTTTTTAATTTTATTTTTTCATAACTAGTGGTTCCAATGATTTCATACTCCCTCTGATCTTCTGGGTAGTGAGATCGGATACCTAGCCTTCTCAGATAAGGGCCAAATAATAGGAGGACTCGTGTGCAAGATGCGCACTTTACAAATCCGTCGGCAGTTGGAAATCGTAAAAAGTAGGCCGTACAGCTGTTGCCCTGGCAAAATTTAAAAATAAGGAAACCACAAAAATATTTATAGAACGTGTGATTCCTGTATACTTACATTGGGATCCTCGCCGATGCTACGGAGTTCGTGCACTATGCTGAGATCCTCCTTGTGTGATCTAAGGGAGGAGACTGGGAGAACTGATGGGGTGGTCGGTGTGTAATGAAGATGGTCCATCAAACCAAACCAAACCAAACTGATGTCAGAATAAAGAGTAGATTAAATATTGACCTAAGCTTTCACAAACCCCCTGTTTTAAAAAAATATATATATCATAACAAGTTAGAAGAATCTACAATTTTATGACAAAGTTTAAATAAAAAAAAAAACCACAATTTCGAAATCTGGATTATCTGTATTTACAGTTATTCTTCTTCTTCTTCCTCGTTCGTCCTGATAAAGGACGTTGGTTGCGTTGTGCCCGTTTACAGCGAAGCTGCGATATTTGCGCCTTTCGGCCGACACATCCGACTTCACGGCATTTTTGGGACCGGATTTGCCTTCCCTCTTCGATCCCTACTCTCTCGGTCAGACTACAGTGATGCAGCTAGTTTCCAGGACCACTACTTGGAGGTGGAGTAGGGTCTTAGTCAGCTCTGGTTCGCTGACCCTGACGCACGCAGTCAAGCTATGAGTCGCTGACTGCATTTATCACTGTTGCTGCTTCAGTCCCATTTACAGTAATTGAAAAGGAGGGATAACACCAAAAAACAAATATTCACAATTAAACACTACATAAAATTAAGGATACTATACAGGTTGTCCATAAAGTCTCTTTACAATTTAACAAATTTATTACAAAGGCAATTGATGAGATATCTTAATCAGATTTGTTCTATGTAATCAGTGGTTATTAAAGTTTTTAATCACATACCTTTATCGTATTTCAGGTACCCTGTTGAAGAAAGAGGTACTGTTTAATAAACCCCTACAAAAATGGCTACTCCTCAAGAGAAGGCACAATGTGTTTAATGGTTTATTGAAACAAAATCGGATAGGCAGACTCAGCGAAACTACAGAACTAAGTATGGAAGAGATCCACCGTCACGTCCGTCAATTCGTGCATGGCGCAAGAAATTTATGAAGACAGGGACAGTGTTGGATAAAGGGAGGAGTGGACGACCAAGAACATCTGAGGAAAACATCGAGCGTGTAAGACAAGCCTTTTATCATTCTCCCACAAAGTCCATCCGTACTGCTGCCAGACAGTTAGAGCTACCACGTGCAACAGTGCACAAAGTCCTACACAAGAACTTGCGATTCTACGCTTACAAAGTGCAACTCTTACAGGCACTCGAGCCAAATGGTAAACCAAGACGAAAAGAGTTTGCAGTTAACATGCTGGAACGAATTTCTGAGGATGAAACGTTCCTCACCCGAGTTTGTTTTAGTGATGAGGCAACCTTTCATTTTTCAGAGAAACTGAACACACATAATGTGAGAATCTGGGGATCAGAACACCCCCATGTGACTAGGGAACTTCACCGAGATAGACCAAAGCTGAATGTGTGGTGTTGGATCATGATACGCATTGTGCCTTCTCTTGAGGAGTAGCCATTTTTTTAGGGTTTCATTAAACAGTACCTCTTTCATCAACAGGGTACCTGAAATACGATAAAGGTATGTGATTAAAATCTTTGATAACCACTGAGTACATAGAACAAATCTGATTAAGATGTCTCATCAATTGCCTTTGTAATAAATTTGTTAAATTGTAAAGAGACTTTATGGACACCCTGTATATCTTAATTATAGCCTATCAGAGGTTGAACGGGATATTTTTCTGTAAAAAAATAAAAAAATAATAATAATAATAAAGCTGCGGCATCATATGAAGTAGAAGGAAATTGCTTTATCGATGAAGTAGAAACCGACTTGCCGCTAAATGAAATCTCAAACATAAAATGAATTGAAATTGCCAGATTGCCCGTGAAATGCCATCTGTTATTTCAGCGCCTAACAAAGCGTTTTCTAAGTGGGTACAAGGCTGTGGATAATTCTTATTGTTGCTCAATATCGACATCTCAGGAACCCAAGTGAGCGCCTGTATGGTATTCTGTTGTTTTGCATTCGTAGGACATGACCGATATATGACCATCGTCTTTTCCTTATATAGTCGGAGACATATTTCTGCCTAGAGTCTTCTCTTATTTGTCGATTAGTCTTGAATTCTTTCCAACTGATGTTCATGAGTTTTCTAAGACATTTGTTCTCGAATGTATTTCAGCTTGTTCTCCAATGATTTTGTTATTTTCCAACTCTCACAGCCGTATGTTAACACTGAGATAACATTTGAATTAAACAGACGAAGCTTGGTATGTATATTCAATGATCGTAATTTCCAAATGTTAGATAATCTATTGAAGGCGCTAGCTGCCAAAGCAATTCTAGTATGGATTTCTCTTGTTGTGTCACCATCCTGAGTCATTTTACTGCCTAAATAATTGAAACTTTCAACTTTCTGTAGTTTTTCCCCGTTCAAGATGATATCAAAGGTCTCGTTAGAAAAGTTCATAGCTTTAGTTTTAGAGGCATTTATTTGGAGACCAATTTAACCGAGAGATGACACAAATTATTTATTGCTTCTTGGGATTGTCTTGGTGTTGAACTTAAGAATGCTACATCATCTGCGAAATCCAGGTCCCCCAGGAATTTTCCATTTGTCCATTTTATACCCAATTGTTCATTATGGGTATAGTTTCTCATAACCCAATCAATAGCTATTCCAAAAAGTAGTGGTGACATAATACAGCCTTGTTTCACCCCTGTTTCTACTGTAAACCATTCTGTATTCCCTTTATTTGTTCTAACACAACATCTTGCATTGTCATATAGCGCTTTGATTATATTCACATATTTTGTTGGAAAACCATAGATTGTAAGTATCTTCCACAATGATGGGCGGTGTAGACTATCAAAGGCTTTTTGAAAATCGACGAAGGTGATAATAAGTGGCGATTGCCTTTCCACTGATTCTTCTATAATTGTTCTTAGTGTGAATATTTGATCAATACATGATCGTTTCGGCCTGAAACCCGCTTTCTTCTCTGATCTTTTCGTCAGCATGCAATTTAAGTCTTTCTAACATCATGCAACATAATAATTTTCCAGGTACTGATAATAGAGATATACCACGCCAGTTATTACAGTCTGATAGATCACCTTTCTTCGGTAACTTTACAATAATACTGTCTTTCCATTGTTGTGGTGGTTGTTCTTCTCTCCATACTTCATTTATAATATCTAAAATTCTCAAGAGGTTGTTGTCATTAACTGCTTTAATCATTTCCCCTGAAATTTCGTCAACTCCAGCAGCTTTAAAATTTTTTAATCTTTTAACGGCTTGTTTGATCTCGTCCAGCGTGAATTCATCGCAAGTTATTGGCAAAGTGGTTGTGGATGTTTCATTATTAAAATCAGGTGTTACTGTTGGTGGTGGTCTGTTTAGCACCTCCATGAAGTGCTCAGCCCATCTCTTCATTTGTTCTTTTTTCTGTTGGTATTGAATTCCCTAATTTACCTTTAACAGGTGTTTCCATAGCAGTAGGCTGGTGACATAGTTGTTTTGTAATTTGATAAAGGCACCTACTATTACCAGTTCTTGCAGCATTTTCAGCTTCTACGGCCAGTTCATTGATGAAATGTCTTTTATCTCTTCGAGTTTTTGTCTTCACTTCTTTATTTAACAAGTTATAAGTTAGTTTGCAAGATTCAACTGCATTATGTGTACTTGCCGCTAGTAGTTTAAGTTTTGCTGTTTTCCTTTCTTGTATTTTATCCCAAGTATCTTCTCTCATCCATTTTTTCTTTTTATGTACTAGGTATCCGGTGGTCGCTACAGCTGCTTCTGTAATTGCTGTTCTCAGTTGTTCCCATTTAGTATCGATTGTCTTGGTGGTGATATCGTTGTCAATTTTGCCTAAAGCATCGAAATAGTTGTTCATTTTGACATTATATTCCTTCTTTATATCATTTGATTGCAGTCTGTGTACATCTATTCTTCTATTTTTATTCTAACTAATAAATTTCAATAAATGTAATGCAGTAAATATGAACAGTGTGAAAGCTTGCATAAATGTAATGTGACCCCGTTGTAGAATAACACTACAGATTCTATATAACACGACACAAACTTCTATCAATAACTAATTAATGATGACAGTACTAATGACAAGAACCAGAGAACCAAGAAACACACAGTGGAACAAGAGATGAGATGCTGTCAATGGATAGGGCGCACATTGAGGGAACATGTTGATAGCATTACAAGGCAGTCCCTGTACTGGAATCCCAATGGTAAGAGGGGTAGCGGAAGACCAAAGAGCACATGGGAAAGAGAACTGGAGAGAACGAACGAACGAACGAACTTTATTTTCAAAGGGTTAAGAATTGGGCACGCAGGCCCGTCTGACATTCTGCCCTTCCTCTCTCTCTCATGTATACTAATATCCTTTCATCCTCACATTTACTTTAAGCATTATTAAGGCATTTATCATTATAAAAGTAATATTACATTTGCAATAATCATCATAATTAAAGTGTTTTTAAAATAAAATAAAATAATAACAATAAAAAAATAATAGTAATAATGAATTTGAAAAATAAATAAATAAATAAATAAATTTAAAAAAATAAATAAAAAAAAAATAAAATAAAATAAAAAAAGAATCGAATTCTTCGTACTGTAAATTAGTGATTTGAGACATATTTAGAGGTATGTTATGAGAACTTGTAAAATGTTCATACGGTGTTCAACTGAATGACTCAGGGATTTTTTTTTTTTTTTTTTTTTTTTTTTTTTTTTTTTTAGGTTCATCAAGATGAGGTGGGTAGACAGTTACTTGAGAGATATGAAGTAGACATAGAAAGAACTTGAGCAGACGGCATGGGACAGGAAGACTTGGCATACGTTTGTTGAAAGCCTATGCTCCTTGGGAAACTGAAGGGTGAAGATTATGATGCATGAATGTCTCATGTACGAAAAGATCGCGTTCATATCTCATGCAGTTCACGAATATGTTTTAGTAACCAGCTCGACAGTTTTCGTTGGTATTGCGGAAAAACTAACTTTGATCCCGGGACACCTCGATTTTAAATGCTGACGGGAGAGGTCTAGTCCTAAATGTACCTGGTTTAAGAAGTTTCCCCCCATCCAAAGTCGCATGGAGATCTCCCAAATCTTCCACAGGGATTACCGGTACATCGGGATTGACTTGTTGCTGACCCCTGCTCTGAAGACTTCTGATTTTCTATCAAGTAAATCTGTGGCCTAATGGATATGAACGCAGTTTCATAATCCAGATATACCAGGTTCGAAACCTGCTGCAGGCGGTTTGGTAGCAGATCGCTTTGTGTGGATTTTTAACAATGGTATAAGCGCCGTACCGTTCAGAAAGCAATGGCAAACTACTGAATGAAAAAAAAATTGCCTAGAAAAATCACAAACAGCCAATAAAAGCTGGGGTTGATTGCCACGTCCTGTAAAGGATAAGCAACTAACTTTTTTAAATCGGGAGCAAACATACACGTTAATTTGGTACTTTCGAAAACAAACTGTTTATCGAAAGCCTAGCTGAAATGGCTTTTGTAAGAAAACGAACATGTGTATCACGTGACGTTTTCGATATGTCTAAGAACTTTAACTCAATACAATCAATAGTTTTATTAATTTCTTCTTTCTTTTTCTCTCTCATCTTTTCCTACTACTACTGCTTCTGCTACTAATACTACTGCTGCTACTATTACCACAACTACTACTGCTGCTAGTGCTACTGCTGCATTTACTGCATCTGCTGCTGCTACGACGACAACGACTATAATTACAACGACTACTGCGACTACTACTATCACTACTACTGCTATAATCAGTATAACTACTACCATAAATACTACTACGACTACTACTGCTACAACCGAAACTACTACTACTACTGCTACAACAGAAACTACTACTACTAGGATGACCACTACTACGACGACGGCTGCTGCGGCTACTGTTACTGATGCTAGAACTGCTGCTGATATTACTACCATTACTACTACTACTACTACTACTACTACTACTACTACTACTACTACTACTACTACTACTACTACTACTACTACTACTACTACTACTACTACTACTACTACTGCTGCTGCTGCTGCTGCTGCTGCTACTGCTGCTACTGCTACTACTGCTGCTGCTACTACTACTGCTGCTGCTGCTGCTACTACTACTACTACTACTACTACTACTACTACTACTACTACTACTACTACTACTACTACTACTACTACTACTACTACTACTGCTGCTGCTGCTGCTGCTGCTGCTGCTGCTGCTGCAGCTACTACTACTACTACTACTACTACTACTACTACTACTACTACTACTACTACTACTACTACTGCTGCTGCTGCTGCTGCTGCTGCTGCTGCTGCTACTACTACTGCTGCTTCTGTTGCTACTACTACTGCTGCTGCTGCTACTACTACTACTGCTGCTGCTGCTGCTGCTGCTACTACTACTACTACTACTACTACTACTACTGCTGCTGCTGCTGCTGCTGCTGCTGCTGCTACTACTACTACTACTACTACTACTGCTGCTGCTGCTACTGCTACTACTACTACTACTACTACTACTACTACTACTACTACTACTGCTGCTGCTGCTGCTGCTGCTGCTACTACTACTGCTGCTGCTACTGCTCCTGCTGCTACTACTACTACTACTACTACTACTACTACTACTACTGCTGCTGCTGCTGCTGCTGCTGCTGCTACTACTACTACTACTACTGCTGCTGCTGCTGCTGCTGCTGCTACTGCTACTACTGCTACTACTGCTACTACTGCTGCTGCTACTACTACTACTGCTGCTGCTACTACTACTACTACTACTACTACTACTACTACTACTGCTGCTGCTGCTGCTGCTGCTGCTACTACTACTGCTGCTACTGCTGCTGCTGCTACTACTACTACTACTACTACTACTACTACTACTACTGCTGCTACTACTACTACTGCTGCTGCTGCTGCTGCTGCTACTACTACTACTGCTACTGCTGCTACTACTGCTGCTGCTACTACTATTACTGCTGCTGCTGCTACTACTACTGCTACTACTGCTACTACTGCTACTACTGCTGCTACTACTACTACTGCTGCTGCTGCTTCTGCTACTACTACTACTACTACAGCTACTACTACAGCTACTACTATTACTCTACTGCTGCTATGACATCAGTTACGACGAATACTACGACTGCTACAACGACGAAGATTACGACTATTACTACGATTACAATAACTACTACTACTGCTCCTACAACGACTACTACACCTAAGACTAATGCTACAACAACTACTACTCTGACGACGACTGCTGTTACTACTATTACGACTGCTCCTGTTACTACTGCAACAACTTCTACGACTCCTACTACTACTGCTTCTTTTCTTGTCTACCATATTTCTTGTTCATTTCTTCCACCTTTTCGTCCTCTTCATCGTCCTCGTTCTTCTTCATTGTCTTCTGCTGTTCAACTTTGGAACTTTTCTGCGCGTGACCCTAAAAATATGCCCAGTTCTTCTTCTACAATCACCATACTTTATTTCTTAAATGTGATTGGATACTGTAAATAAATATGATGTTATATTACTTTTACAATGTTGCATGCCTTTAAACTAATACTTAATATACATAGGAGAGTGGGTAGATACAGTCAGGGCTGTTAATTGGTTATTTACTCACTAAGGCGAATCTATATGTGTACCGGTATATTTATACACACACACCCAGGCCCATGAAATATGCACATAAACGTGCTAACACAACTATGTATACACGCTTATGTACAATGGTGTAGAGGAGGCACAGAAAATAAAATCATTTTTGTATCCGAATTGCGATTATGATTATTATTATTTTGTTGTTGTTGTTGGTTGGTTTGTTGTACCAGTATTTTTTGTTTTCGCCGCCCTAAACGACTGCCTGGTTCGCCTAATTGTTTAAACCGACCCTGGTTACAGTATAAAAGATGAGAGAAAGGCAGTGCAGAATGTTATACGGGCCTGCGTGCCCAACTCTCAACCCTTTGAAAATAAAGTTCGTTCTCTTCATAATATTCTGTCTATACGTTCCCCGACTCTAAGACTCGGCTTACGCCGCCTGTAAAAGCAATCTCTTTCACGTGTTTTCTTACGTAAGACATTAATAGAAAATGCATTTTTTACACCAGCGGGGGCATAATGACCCTTATCTTCCACCCCTTCTAATTGTCAAGGGGTGAGAACGCTCCAGGGTTGAAGTAAGTTTACACATATACAAGACAGTGCCACTTTTTTAAAAGGGGTGTGAGGCAATGAACCGAACTAGATTCGACTTTGGTTGCTAACTAGACCGGTCAATACGAGATAAGCAAACAGACCACATCGTCCTGCCATAGCGTTATCTCACGGTCACATGTTCAATGGGGTTAAGACAAGTTGGAGGGATGAGCTTGACTATGGAGATTACAACCTCGGAACAGAAGCCCTGCTGAACGCGCTTATGTCTATGTCAGGCTGGGCAGGAGACTGATAGGGTCAGAGATAAGCCTTGGTTCTGGTCGAGGAAGGAAAGACAGTAAGAGGTTTTCGAACAGTAGGAGTATGCGCGTACTTTAGTGACATTGTTTGTCAGTGGCACTATCAGATATGGAAGAGGTTTTGTCTCAAGTTTGTGTGTGACTTTCTGGATGTGTTAGTGATCACCTCCTATTGGGTTGGCAGGTTTCATGTTGCCAAGTGCAGGGCAGAAAGTGGCGGATAGTAGAGAGTTTCAGCATTGTTCTATATAATGTGTTTTTTATTTGGTAGATTCAAATCGCTGCAATATTTAACCACTGTTTGTGTCAGACAGATTAAAATCTCTGTGATATACTACTGTTTGTGTCAGACAGATTAAAATCTCTGTGATATACTACTGTTTGTGTCAGGCAGATTAAAATCTCTGTAATGTACTACTGTTTGTGTAAGGCATATTAAAATCTGCCTATCTATCTGTAGGCAGATTAAAATTTATCTATCTATCTATCTATCTATCTATCTATCTATCTATCTATCTATCTATCTATCTATCTATCTATCTATCTATCTATCTATCTATCTATCTATCTATCTATCTATCTATCTAATCTAATCTAATCTACATGTATATCTGTATCTCTGTCATTCTTTCTGCCTGTTTGTCAATTTATCTGCTTGTATATGTGTCTGTTTCTTATGTCATCATCTTCATTTCATGGAGCATATAGCCACCACTACGGTTGGAGCATGTAGCCGCCACCACGGCTGGAGAATGTAGCCGCCACCACGGCTGGAGAATGTAGCCGCCACCACGGCTGGAGCATGTAGCCACCACCACAGCTTGACCATGTAACCACCACTACGACTGGAGCATGTAGTCACCACAACGGCTGGAGCATGTAGCCACCACTACGGCTGGAGCATGTAGCAACATTATGGCTCGAGCATGTAGCCACTATTACGGCCGGTGCATGTAGCCACCACTACGGCTGGAGGATGTAGCTACCATTACGGCTGGAGCATGTTGCCACCACTACGGTTGGAGCATGTAGCCACCACTACGGTTGGAGCATGTAGCCACCACTACGGCTGCAGCTTGTAGCCACCACTACGGCTGGATGATGTAGCCACCACTACGACTGGAGCATGTAGCCACCACTACGGCTGGAGCATGTAGCCACCAATACGGCTGCAGCTTGTAGCCACCACTACGGCTGAAGCATGTAGCCACCATTACGGCTGCAGCATGTAGCCACCAGTACGGCTGCAGCATGTAGCCACCAGTACGGCTGCAGCATGTAGCCACCATTACGGCTGCAGCATGTATACGTCATTCTTATCTTTGTATTGATGTATCCACAGACTCCTATTCTTGTTCTATCTTCTCATCTATCTATCATTTACATTGATGTATCCACAGACTTCTATTCTTGTTCTATCTTCTCATCTATCTATCATTTACACTGATGTATATGCCAGTGCACGGAAAAACCTTATTTACTTGCCACTGACTCCGTGTATTCCAATCTCTTTGTCTGTCTGTCTATCGGTTTGTGAGTCACCATTTCGAGGCCGACGTCTGCCCATACATCAGCTTGTGTCTGCTATTGATCAGTAATAGATTTCTCGATTTATTTCAGAACAATGAGGTTATCGCTGAAGCGTGTGGTCCAGTGGCTGTTTGTTCTGACCCTTCTTCATGTGGCTGTCTACTACTGGACTATTAAAAGACCTAGGAGACTGGAGGCTAAAGTTCAAGCTCACAAGTTCGTGCAGTCTGTATCTGGCGATGGCGGCACATGCTCTTTCAGGGTATGTTTGTATTACCTTATGCCAAAATGTGTTCCGACTCCAACTCTTGAAATTTTAGAAGCCCGACTCCCGATTGGGACTAACCTTTTTTACTATTCATTTGGCTCAAAATTCGGAATCGCAGTCCGGACATTTTTATAATGACTCTGACTCCACAACAAACGACCGATTCCACGACTTCGACTCCGGGGCCCAAGTCTCAACTTCATCCGACAATACTTGTTTTGTGCAATTCATTATCTATTTTTGCCGTATAATTGTGGTTTTGTGTGCTGGAATTTTATTGCGATTTTACTGTTTCATAAATGTGACGGAGTTTAGTCTCAGTGCCACTGTACAACAATCTCTGAAGGACCGAGGACTAGAATGGAACCAGGCCAGGAGGAAGACAGACGATAGGATAGTATGGCGCTCTCTCTTCCAAACCTGTACACCTCATGGTAGAAGAGGAACGACTAAGTAAGTTACTCTACAACAGCAGTTATATGTATATTTTCCACGTTCCATAAAGGGAGCAAAGAATAGTTACACTGTAACCTATCAAGTATGTCGTAAAAGCCACTACGGAGGGTTGGGCACAGGGCAGGATACCTCATCGTGTAGTAACGTGAAGCAGCAGAAACTTCAACAACAATGTCTATATGTCAACTAATGAAACTAATTCAACTCAGCCATCCAAGAAGAAGATGGTCCCCTAAGAAGGAGACGTGTGACGCAGCCCAGAGGAAACCGAAATGAGAATAACTTTGGAAATCGATGAGGCATTATAAAGTCTCTCTGTAGATCATTAACTTAATAAAGAAAACATCTGCCGGCATGGAATGCAGAATTTTTCATGAAGGACAACTTACAGAACCGTTTGTGATAAGAATTCGAGTGCGACAGGGATGACGCGTTAACTCAGATCTTTTCTTTCTGACTCTAGATTGGATTATGAAATCATCCACATCAGGCAATATAAATTGATTTCATTGGATGTAGCGAGATAGTAAAACAATAGTTCCTAGAACTGGGGAAGAGACCTGTGAAATAATAGTATGAATGGCACAGAACAAGTCAGGTAGTTAACTGCACAGTTTTAAAAAAAAATGTAACTGTAGGAGAGAGCTATGAAGTAATTCACCTTCTCGCTAGATCTATCGTTTGCTCCAAGGGTGCCTCTATTAATAGTTTGGTGAAGCACAGCTCGTTAGTTCCCTACCGATTTAAAATATGAAATATTCTTTTGGAGATAACTGAAGGAAATTAAATATTCTTTTGGAGATAACTAAAGGTAATTAAATATTCTTTTGAGTACACATAAGAACAAAATTTTGAACTTTAACTGAAATTTAAATAAATCACTCAACTGCAATTTATAACAAAATATCAGTACACTTTAATAATTAAAATAAATGCCTAGGAAAAGTTTTAGATAGGTATTTACAAATCACAAGATGGAAATCAATATTATGCTAATGTCTCTTGTCATCATTTTAGCCATTTAGTGACTTCTGAATTTTGCTTCTTCAGTGAACCGTTTACTTAACTCCTTCATTTCCTTTCTCTATGGCCACTTCTGTCACTGATCACATGTAGACTTTCCAAGATACTTAATTCACCTGGACAGGTAGACTCGATGCTACTACCAGGCGAATGCAAAGGTGGTCCTTTACTCACACCTGCAGGCTGTTATGCTCCTTAATAGAAGCTTTGTTATGACTGTCGGGTAGAAAACTACAAACATGTGTACCAAACTATGGTATCTGTTGTCTACAACCGTGACGATCCCCCGATGATAACTGGTTGTTGTCTTTGTTGTTCTCCATGTCTCAGAGCAATACAATAGGACTGACTTCACATTTGAGTTGAAGATTCTTATTTTCGTGTTGGATCCTATTTCTCTTGTTCTCCATATATTTCCCAATGCAATGAAAGCTCTTCTTGCCTTTTGTATTCTTATTTTGATATCGCTGTCTGTCCCTCCACCTTTGTCTATATTACTGCCAAGATATGTGTACGATTCTACATCTTGTATTGGTGTTTCTTCAAGTTCAACCCTGTTGTCATTACCTGCATATATTCTCATTATTTTTGTCTTTTCCCTGTGTATTTTCAGACCCAATTGCTGTGACCTCTCATCGAGTGTTTTCAATTTGTCCTGCATCTGATTACGGTTATGGGACAGAAGAGCCAAATCATAAGCAAAATCCAGATCATCCAACTGCTTAGTCAGAGTCCACTGGATTCCATTTCTGTTGTGTGTTGTCGATGATCTCATAACCCAATCTATTGCCAGCAAGAAAAGAAATGGAGACAAGAGGCATCCCTGTCGCACTCCTGTTCTTATCCCAAACGGTTCTGTAAGCTGTCCTTCGTGAAGAACTCTGCATGTCATGTCTTCATATGTTTTCTTTATTAAATTAGTGATCTTCAGGGGAACTCCATAATGCCTCATCAATTTCCAAAGTGATTCTCTGTCTACATTGTCAAATGCCTTTTCGTTGTCCACAAATTTGATGTATAATGGTGAGTTCTATTCCAGACTTTGTTCAACTATTATTCTCAAAGTGGCTATCTGGTCTGTACAGGATCTGTTTTGTCGAAAACCTGCTTGTTCATCTCTCAGTTTCTTGTCTATGGACTCTTTTAACCTCTCAAGGATAATCCTGTTTAATACTTTTCCTGGCATTGATAGTAACATTATTCCTCTATAATTTGTGTACTCTTGTAAAAATTTCCCTTCTTGGCCAACTTAACCAGATATCCTTCCTTCTATTCTGCTGGTATCTCTTCCTTTTCTCAGACTTTACCAAGTAATTTATATAACATCTCTGTAGCCGTGTCGATATCTGCTTTGATGGCCTCTGCTGGAATGCCATCAGGTCCAGACGCTTTTCCATCTCTTAGAAGCTTTATGGCTTTCTGTATTTCTTCCTTCGTTGGTCTTTCACCGTTAATTTGTAGCTCTTCTTGTGCTGGCTGGATGTCCGGCGGGTTTTGTGGAGCTGGTCTATTGAGAAGGTCCCCAAAATATTCTGTCCACCTCTTCATTTGCTCCTGTATATTGCTGAGCAGTTTCCCATTTTTGTCTTTTATGAGGCAACTTGTTTGCTTGTATTTCCCTGTTAGCTTCTTTGTGCTGCTATAAAGTTCTCTCATATTTCCTTTGGCTGCAGCATCTTCTGCCTCTCTTGCCAACTCCTCAATATACTTCCTCTTGTCTCTTTTGATACTTCTTTTTACATCTTTGTTTGCTTCTATGTACACTTCTTGAGCCTTGGCTTTGGAACTTCTGGTTTTGCTTGTGTTTAAATCTGCTTTCTTGTTTTTTCTGTCATTTATCTTATTGATGGTTTCTGTTGTTATCCATGCTTTTTGTTGTCTTTCCCTTTTCCCCAGTATTTCTTCACATGTCTCCTTCCATACAGTTTTTACCTGCTGCCAACAGTCTTCTGTATTCTCTACATCTTCCAGCTGTTGGAGCATTTGGAATTTGTTGGATACTGTGACCGCAAATTTGTCTCTTGTTTCTTGATTTCTTAGCTGTCCTACATTAAACTGTTGTCTATAATTTTGCATTGTTGCATATCTCTTGAGTTTCATTTTTACTTTGGCTATCAGAAGATGGTGATCTGATGCCACATCTGCTCCTCTATATACCTTTACATCCTGCAATGATGATCTAAACTTCTTGTTTATGCATATATGATCAATCTGATTTTCTGTTCTATGGTCTGGTGATATCCATGTTGCCGTGTGTATTCTCTTATGCGGAAACATGCTTCCTCCTATAGCCAGTTGATTTGAAGCACAGAAGTTTGCGAATAGTTCCCCATTTTCATTCATTATTCCTAGCCCATGTTTTCCCATGACTTCTTCAAATCCGGTGTTGACTGTACCTATCTTTGCATTCATGTTACCCATCAGAATTGTGATGTCTCTTCTTTTTACTTTATCCATAATTTCCTGTAGTCCTTGATTATGCCAAAGTGATTTTCCTTTATACAGTATTAAAAAATTACATCGAACGAAAATGTAAATTAACAAGTAAGAGAGGAAGAAAAAGTAGAAGAAGAACTCTTTTACACCCAGCATTTAAAAGCTAAGCCCTGAAAAAGACTGTAAGCTCTTATAGAAAGTGTTGAGCAGTCATGACAAGGACTCGAGCTGCGTCAATGCTGTTCATGAATGTTCAGGTTATATTCTGCGGGAGACCAACTTCAGTTGTCAGCGTAGTTTTAGGAGTACCACGATAAGACACAAGCATGTAAATCAAAGTTAATCATAACAACGATTCATAACCCTCCACTCCCAAAGAAGCATAATAATAATAATAATAAATTCTTTAAGCGCCAAACACGGCGCATAAGGCAGAAACCAGTGCTCTCCAGGTTGTTCGTTGTGACGCCACTCCTCTTAGCTCTTGCACATTATTTAGGCCCAACGTTCTTCCTTCTCTTATTATTGTTCTTCTGAGTGTTTCTTTTGGTCTTCCTTTTTTCCGCTTACCCTCAGGAACCCAAGTGAGCGCCTGTAGTGGTATTCTGTTGTTTTGCATTCGTAGGACATGACCGATATATGACCATCGTCTTTTCCTTATATAGTCGGAGACATATTTCTGCCTAGAGTCTTCTCTTATTTGTCGATTAGTCTTGAATTCTTTCCAACAGATGTTCATGAGTTTTCTAAGACATTTGTTCTCGAATGTATTCAGCTTGTTCTCCAATGATTTTGTTATTTTCCAACTCTCACAGCCGTATGTTAACACTGAGATAACATTTGAATTAAACAGACGAAGCTTGGTATGTATATTCAATGAAGCATAGGCCTTCAACAAACACATGTCAAGTCCTCCTGTCACGTGCCACCATCTCAAGTTCTTTCCACGTTCTCCTCGTCATTTTCACCTCTGTTTCCAGCTCTCTTCTCCATGTGCTTCTTGGTCTACCTCTGCCTCTCTTGCCCTGGGGGTTCTAGAACAAGGACTGCCTTGTAATGCTATCAACAGGTCTCCTCAGTTTGTGTTCAATCCATCGCCATCGTCTTCTTCTCATCTCTTGTTCCACTGGCACATGTCTAGTTCTTGTCCTCAGTTCCACGTTGGTAACCTTGTCATACCATTTCAATCCCTCTATTCTACGCAAGCTCCCATTTATGAAAGTCTGTAGCTTTTTGGTTGTTGTCTTTGTTGTTCTCCATGTCTCAGAGCAATACAATAGGACTGACTTCACATTTGAGTTGAAAATTCTTATTTTCGTGTTGGATCCTATTTCTCTTGTTCTCCATATATTTCCCAATGCAATGAAAGCTCTTCTTGCCTTTTGTATTCTTATTTTGATATCGCTGTCTGTCCCTCCAACTTTGTCTATATTACTGCCAAGATATGTGTACGATTCTACATCTTGTATTGGTGTTTCTTCAAGTTCAACCCTGTTATCATTACCTGCATTTATTCTCATTATTTTTGTCTTTTCCCTGTGTATTTTCAGACCCAATTGCTGTGACCTCTCATCGAGTGTTTTCAATTTGTCCTGCATCTGATTACGGTTATGGGACAGAAGAGGCAAATCATAAGCAAAATCCAGATCATCCAACTGCTTAGTCAGAGTCCACTGGATTCCATTTCTATTGTGTGTTGTTGATGATCTCATAACCCAATCTATTGCTAGTAAGAAAAGAAATAGAGACAAGAGGCATCCCTGTCGCACTCCTGTTCTTATCCCAAACGGTCCTGTAAGCTGTCCTTCGTGAAGAACCCTGCAAGTCATGTCTCCTCATTTTTTTCTTTATCAAATTAATGATCTTCAGGGGAACTCCATAATGCCTCATCAATTTCCAAAGTGATTCTCTGTCTACACTGTCAGATGCCTTTTCGTAGTCCACAAATCCGATGTTTAGTGGTGAATTCCATTCCAGACTTTGTTCAACTATTATTTTCAAAGTGGCTATCTGGTCTGTACATGATCTGTTTTGTCGAAAACCTGCTTGTTCATCTCTCTAACAACAATATTAAATATTAAATCAAATTACATGACACCACAATATTTGGTAACATGGCGATCAATACAAGTTTAACATACCCATCAGTCACAATATTACAGATCTGAGCTTTCACTATGCAAGTGTGCTCACAAAGCAGGCCAGCTTGGCTTTTCTCAGCATGGGCTGGGGCTATGTGGCTTCTACAAATGTGGGTCCGTGCGCTGGACGTCTTCTCAGCTATGAGATCTTGAAGTGAAATTTTGAGAGTCCAGAACTGAATCTGAGCGAGCGTATATACAGTCACACAGTCCGTATGAATTTGACTGAGCCCGTGTTTGATTGGATCTCCCTCGCATCGATCTGATTAGTTTAATCTGTCTCTAGTTGAATCTTCATTTTTCATTTCCATGAGTTTCTCTCCTTCTTTTCTCCGTGTTTATTGGCTGTTTTTCTGCACTTCTGATTCCCCCAGTTGTGAATTCCATATAGAATTATATTGCGATTTCCGCAGTGTATGTCCGTTGTTCTACTGCAGTGAAGTTTAACTAAACAGCTGGATGGTCTAGATTTTTCCGCCGACCAAGCATCTTGTACGGTTTTTCCTCAGAAGAGCAAACAAATAAAAATACTTGGTGAGAGGTCACAGCACTGGGTCTGAAAATGTACAAGAAAAAGGCAAAGATAATGAGAATTCTTCTTCTTTATTTTCTCTCAAATAACCACATCTTGCTGACAAGTCCGTCTCGGTCTTCTCTCATCACCATACAGTTTTTTTTTTCTCAGCTGGGATGGAGCAGGCAACGCTTCTGCCCTGCTCCTCCCATGGAGCTGACATTCTTGGGGTACATATTCTACTGTCTGTTTGTCCACCCGACATGGACACATAAATGAGAATGAATACAGGAAACTGTAACAAGTTTGCACTCGAAGAAACACCCCTACAATGATTTGTAGAATCATACATATGTCTTGGCCGTAATGTAGACAGACCTGGATGGACAGACAGTGATATGAAAATAAGGATAATGAAGGCAAGAGGAGCTGTCCTATATGAAAATCAGAAGAAATCAATTCCAACCATCAACTTTCTGATATCAACTGGTTGATATTAACCATCAACTTTCATACATGGAAATCAAATGAAACCAAGTCCAACATAAAAATATTAACCTTCTACCCAAGTGCCAAGTCATTTCTATAATATGGCTATGAGACATGGAAAACAACAAAAACAAGAACCAAAAAGGTACAGACATTCATAAATTAGTGCTTGTATAAAATAGAAGGATTGAAATAGTAGAACAAGGTCACCACCGTGGAACTGATGACAAGAACCAGACACGTACTAGTGGAACAAGAGATGACAAGAACCAGACAAGTACTAGTGGAATAAGAGATGACAAGAACCACACAAGTACTAGTGGAACAAGAGATGACAAGAACCAGACAAGTACTAGTGGAACAAGAGATGACAAGAACCAGACAAGTACTAGTGGAACAGAAGATGACAAGAACCAGACAAGTACTAGTGGAACAGGAGATGACAAGAACCAGGCAAGTACTAGTGGAACAAGAGATGACAAGAACCAGACAAGTTCTAGCGGAACAAGAGATGACAAGAACCAGACAAGTTCTAGTGGAACAAGAGATGACAAGAACCAGACAAGTACTAGTGGAACAAGAGATGACAAGAATCAGACAAGTTCTAGTGGAACAAGAGATGACAAGAACCAGACAAGTACTAGTGGAACAAGAGATGACAAGAACCAGACAAGTTCTAGTGGAACAAGAGATGACAAGAACCAGACAAGTTCTAGAGGAACAAGAGATGACAAGAACCAGACAAGTACTAGTGGAACAAGAGATGAGAAGAAGACGCTGGCGATGAATCGGACACACACTGGAGATATCTGTTGATGGCATTAACAAGCTGTCATTTTTCTGGAATCTCCAGTGCAAGAGGCGTAGAGGAATTTAGAATAACACATGGAGAAGAGAGGTAGAGACTGATTAAAATGATGAGGTCGACATGGAAAGACCTTGAGCCGATGGCACGTGACAGGATAATGTGGCATGTGTTTATTGAAGGCGTATGCTGCTTGGTGAACTAAAGGATATTAATGACATACCATATGGCGCACTGTCGTGGAATATTCTAATCCACATATATAAATTATCAAGTAAATATAAAGCCTAATAAATACATATAATAAATAAAGGAAGAAGAATGGTAAAGAACAGTGCTGTCACAATGACAGTACTCGAAATCCCCCTTCTTTTCTACTTCGTCGGCAAATTGTAACGCTTTCACGTTGATATTAAAGGCCTTCTGCAACATA
Source organism: Oreohelix idahoensis (assembly GCA_024509875.1). Lineage (NCBI taxonomy): Eukaryota > Metazoa > Mollusca > Gastropoda > Stylommatophora > Oreohelicidae > Oreohelix > Oreohelix idahoensis. The sequence goes on along the minus strand of JAMPIV010022228.1, from coordinate 54,060 downwards.
CACGCGTTTCCCAAACACACAATAAAATGTGCTGCCTTTCTAAGAAAAACCTTGAAATATGCAAGTTGACCTAAATTTTAAATTCCATTCATGTCTTTTTCTACACTATGTTACCAAAAACAAAAGACAGATGGACTAAAGGATAGCGAGAAGGGAGAGGCAGAAAGCCGAACACTAAACACGCGTCGCGCGATACACAAATGCTGCCATCACGCGTGTAAGACTACATGCACTAACTTTTTTTCAGACGGACAGTGATAAATTCACTACCCTTCCCAGAGTTAGGTTTTAAAATCACAAAAAAACGCTTATTAGGAAAGATAACATTATATGGGTTTACGTTTGAAAACATTACAGTACCCAGACAGCACATCTTCGAAACAGGAGGTAGAAGGAATTGCATATTTTGAACGCAGCCACGTAGCTCTTTTAAATTTGGATATTTGGGTTCCTTAGGGCTTGCTGACAAAGAATATGTAAAACGTTACGCAAATAGTCCAGGAATTAATAAATTATAACCAAAATAAAATAGTGGGGATGCCTGACAACATGGAATCATTTCTGCTCATAAAATTTTTTTATAACGTGTTTGAAAAAACCTTACGTTACAGAAATAGCCTACCATGTAAACTCCAAATTGATTGGAGCGCAACAAATGAAAGACTAACCACGATTGGTCGGGCTATAAATACTATCTTGGTTGTTAGGGAGACGTAGGAAGGTAACATTTTTTCAAACACTTGTCGAAACGTGGCTCGATTGGCCAGACTCGCTGATATAATCACTTAGGAGCGTTAGTTCGAAACCACTTGTTTAAATAAGCTTGATAAAGCAACAGTGCGTTGAAGCCAGCTCATATTTTGCTAAATAAAAGCCTGGAACATAAGCAGATGGGAATTTGTGCCAGTAAATGTGCCAGAATTCATTGCTAATCAACGTATCTGTGTTTATTCTATGAATTGTGGTAAGCTTGAACCATTCAGTATCTTTTAATGAAAATTGAATGTGAATTGTTAATTTATGCCTGTATATATATGTGTAGTTCAGTGGCAAACAGGAGATAAAGCCTATAATGCTCCAGCCTGAACAGAGGGTGTCGGAGGAGGTAAAACGGCATGGAATGGCCAAATAGTACACTGACACCTGGATGATTGACTAGAAAGAAATAATGCTGGAAGTGCAGAGGCGTGGTAACCATTAAGGAGGTAAATACTGGTATAAAGTATTTCAGATGAAGCTGACAGTTGGCCTAACGCTCTGAACTCAATGTTTGTGATGTATTGTGATCAGTGTAAAAAGAGAGTATAAGTTAGTTATGAAGTAGAAGGTACATCCTTCTTGTTTACAGGGACCGTGGTCTTGATGGTACTGAGCAGCACCTGGTCAGAGCTTTGCTGAATCCAGAGTCGGACAGCATACTCCTTGGTCTTTTTAGCTATCAGTGAGGTGTCTCCAGAGCCCAGGGGAGAATTCGAGCAGAGGAGTCCTTTCCTGCCGCCATCACGCAAGATAAGCTGATTTGGCCAGCTGAGCTCAACATTATGTCCCCTCATCTTGAAATGACTTTGTAAAAATAACATTCAGAGGGGAATTTAATTGTCTTAATATCAGGAACTGAGAACATCTCCAATACTAGTCCCAAAAGACAAACTATTGAAGTCATGATGACAAATACCAACAGAGCTTGAACAAAACAAAACCAGTATTACCTCATATTACTACTACACAACTGACACACATAGGATATTTTTAATAATATATGTCACTACAATATTCATATTGATAAAGTCTGTACATATACTTGTAATTAAAATTGATTGTGATCCCTGGTTCCTTTGTATTTGAATCAGGACACATATACCTTTATAACAACAATGAATACATATTGTTATTTGAAAAGTTATCAGTGACTCCTTAAGATATTCTCATAGAGTGTTATATGTATGTGAGTGTCACAGTGTTGTCAAGAGTAGTGGATTAAATTAAATTGTTTATCTGTCTGTTGTTGTGACTTACACTTCATCATACACATACCCTAGACACATAACGTAGTCATCACACTATTCCAGAATAATTCTGACTGAGATATATAGATATGTGGTAGCAAGTAAGGTTATCTATAATACACTACTCTTAATAGATATAGATACCTTCACAGCTGATCTCAGTCAGTACACTAAGTCCCCTATAAATATTTATAACATCCCACTTCACCACATATATTGGGGTCTCGCTCTTGGGATTTTGAATCTTTCCCTATTAAAAATATTGGGGGTAATTTACTTCAGGGAATATAAGAATTAAAAGGTATCCTTGGGTGGAATTAAATAAGGTTGAGCTCACGGTGCCTGTGTTGTCCATTAGATATATAGTTAGAAATTGAATTGTTGGTTAGACATTGTATAAACTTACCTGATAGACAATGGCGGACCTGGCCAAGTTTCGATCTGCTGCTGTTCAGACTGCAAAAGAGTTAGGATTAGATGGGCAAGTTATGGTTGCCTATGTCACTACGGAATGTGACAAATTTATTGAACGCGAAGAAAGAAGGTTTGAAGCCGAAAGAAAGTTAGAGGCTGAAAGGGAAATTAAGAAGTTACAATTTGAGGCTGAGGCTGAGACTAAGAGGTTGCAGATTGAGGCTGAGGCTAAGAAATTGGAAGCAGAAGAAAGAAGATTGACTGCCGAAAGGGAAGACAAGAGATTAGCTGCATTAGCTGCAGAAAGGGAAGAGAAGAAATTAGCTGCAGAAAGGGAAGAGAAGAAATTAGCTGCAGAAAGGGAAGAGAAGAAATTAGCTGCAGAAAGGGAAGCAGAAGATAAGAGATTACAAAGGGAACATGAGTTACGACTCAGGGAATTTGAGTTTCAAGGCCATGCTCCTGAAAATGGTGCCAGTCCCTTTGCCTCTGATGCCACTGCTAGCCAAGGAGCCTCAACCTCACCTATGAATTTTCATTTAGATCATTTTGTTGAGAAAGACGATGATATAGAGAGCTACCTAAATAGGTATGAACTATTAGCTACCACGTATGGGTTAGAGAGAGAAAGGTGGAGCTTAAAGTTATCTCAGGGACTTCGTGGGGCAGCTTATGAAGTTTTTGCAAAAATGAGTAGAGGTGATCAGGAAAATTATGACATGCTAAAGCAGGCTCTTTTGTTAAGATATGAAAAGAATGCAGAATTCTATAGGAAAAAATTTAGGAATGCTAAACTACTGTCAGGTGAAACCTATCACCAGTTCTCTGCACGAATAGAGACATACTTGGAGAAATGGACTTCTCTGGGGAAAACCCAAGATCTTAAGGAAATGGTCCTTATAGAGCAATTAAGAGAGTCCATGGCTCCAGACCTGAGAAAGTTTCTCATGGAACAAGGTGCAGAGAGGCTGGGTGAGTTGCTAAATGTTGCTGAAAGGTATCAAGCAGCTCAAGCAGAGGTAACAGGTAATAAAAAGAAACAGGTGGACAACTTTAGGGCACCACAGAACTTTAATAAATTTGATCCTAAGGATCAAAATAAAGGTAAGCACCAATTTGATAGGCCACGGTATGAAAATAAAAATAAATTCCCACAATTCGATGAAAGGAAATATGATGAAAGAAAATCTTTCAACCAAGGAAAAAGGTGGTGTAAAAATTGTAAGATGAACAATCATGACACTGACCATTGTAGAAGGAAACCTCCTCATTTTGCTGCTATGACATCGGGGAAAAAGGAAAAGAAGGGCAAACCTGAAGAATTACAGGAACCATACCACCCCCCAGTGTGTGAAGATGTCATCTGTAATGGTGTCACTATAAGATGTTTATATGATACCGGTTTAGATTACGATTCCGTTGTGAGTTCTCACCTGGTGCAGGCCGATCAATACACCACAGAAACAGTGGAGATTCAAACTGCAACCAAGGATGTAGCTACCATGACACTTCCCGTCGCCCGAATAAAAGTGAAAACGCGATATGTGGAAGGAATCATAAAAGCAGCAGTGATAAATGAGCCAATCTACCCTCTAATATTGGGGTGTAGATATGTCTTCTTGGGGAATCCCAAGAGACCTGTGATATTGGCAACAGTACAGACCAGATCACAGTCAAAAAAGGAGGAGGATAATCCCATAAATACTCACCCAGATGAGATGAGGAAGGCACAGGCTGAGGACAAAACACTCAAGCCATGTTTCAAGAAGTTGCCCAAATCTCATACACCTCCAGGCAAGGGAGAGTTTTATATGAAGAACAAACTAATATATAGGAAGGCTGGATCTGAATCCAATGGTCACGGACAGCTGGTCCTTCCCACTTCATATAGGACTAAAGTGTTGGAACTAGGGCATGCGATTCCCTTCAGTGGTCATATGGGAATCAGCGCAACAGGACAGCGAATAGCTTGTCACTATTTCTGGCCAGGAATAACTGAAGATATCAAACGATATGTAAAATCCTGTCCAGAGTGCCAACGAGTAGCACCTAAACATTGGACTGCACCAGCAACTCTGGGGGAAATGCCCATAGTGGGAACACCCTTTGAGAGAGTTGCCGTGGATCTTGTGGGACCTCTCACCCGAACCAAGAGAAGGAACAGCTACATTCTGACTCTGGTGGACACTTGTTCTATGTGGGGAGAGGCAGTAGCCCTGTCATCGATTGATTCTAAACATGTGGCAGAGGCATTGCTCACAATTTTCACAAGGTTAGGCTTTCCCAATCAAATCTTGACTGATAATGGCTCTCAGTTCAAGGGGAAACTAACTGAAGAAGTTTTCAGGATCTTCCAGGCCAAACACTTCCATTGTAGTGTGTATCATCCCCAAGGGAACGGCCAAGTGGAAAGATTTAACGGCACATTGATGTCGATCCTGAGAAAGTTGGCACACGAAAAACCAGATACATGGGACCAGTACCTGCACGCCGCCCTCTTTGCTTATCGGGAGGTACCCCATAGTTCAACCGGTATGGCCCCGGCAACATTATTGTTTGGAAGGCCAATAAAAGGTCCACTCGAAGCTTTGCTAAGAACGTGGACTGATGAAAAGGCAGAGGAAAACATTACATCTTCATACCAATATGTGAATGAGCTGACCACTCGTTTAAAAACTGGTTGGAAACTTGCCAATGAAAATTTGAAACAAGCCAGGAAGAAACATGCTGCCTATTATAACAGGAAAGCGAAAGACAGAAATTTGGCTGTGGGAGAGAAAGTACTGCTTCTTTTGCCCGGGAGTCAGAATAAGTTACAAATTGGATGGCAGGGTCCATATACAGTTTTAGAGAAGGTATCTAGAACAAATTATAAGATAGATAAGAAGGGGAAAGAAAAAATCTATCATGTGAATCTCCTGAAGAAATATTTGGAAAGAGAACATCAGGAGGAGACACACCTGTTGACCTTGTCCATCGCCATGGAGATGAAAAAGGAACCACTTTCATCATTTGAATATCCATTACACCCCTGTGAGACAGCAGCACAGGTAAAAATCAGTACACATTTAACGAAAACTCAGAAAGAGAGAGTGCAACAGGTTCTAAATAATCATGCAGAGGTGTTAACAGACCGACCAGGGCATACAAACCTATTGGAATATGATATGAAACTGATAGACCCCACACCTGTCTGTATGAAACCATATTCGATTCCGTTTGCTAAGGAGAAAGCTTTGAAGGAAGAGATAGACTATCTGTTGAAGGAAGGAATTATTTCGCACAGTGAATCCTCATATAGTTCCGGTGTGGTACTCTTAAGGAAGCCCTCTGGAGAACATAGACTCTGTATAGATTACAGGAGACTGAATGCTATTACAGAAGGACAGGTGGATCCATTGCCGGATACAACTCAGCTGTTTGCCAGACTAAATAAAGCTAAATATTTCTCAAAAGTGGATTTGAGTAAAGGATACTATCAGATTCCAGTAAAGCCTGAGGTTAGACCATACCTAGCTTTTAGTACCTCAGAAGGACACTATGAGTTTAATAGATTGCCATTTGGATTGAAGAATGCGCCTAGTGTCTTCTCTAGAATGATGAAAAAATTATTGGATCCTCTGAATAATCCCTGTATAACAAATTTTATGGATGATATCCTTATAGCAACAGAAACATTTGAGGAACACATTGACTCTCTGAACATGCTGTTTAATCGACTTAGGGAGGCAAATTTAACAGCCCGACCCACCAAATGTTGCGTTGGATGTAAAGAATTGGAATTTTTGGGACACACAGTTTATCAGGGAAACATGACCCCTGACCCAAAGAATTTAGAGAAACTACAGAAAGCCCCGAGACCACAAACCAAGAAGGACGTGAGATCCTTTGTCTCATTATGTGGTTTCTACCAGAAGTATATCAGGAACTTTAATTCCATATGTGCACCGTTAACTGAATTGACACGTAAAGGACATCCAGATCGCATTACATGGACACCACAATGTGAAATGACTTACCAAGAATTGAAGGAAAAGCTCACAAGTAAACCCATTTTGAAATTACCTGACTTAAGTCAAGAATTCATAGTAAGGACGGATGCAAGTAATATTGGGTTAGGTGCAACTCTACTACAGAAATCAGATGCATTGGATGGGGAATTAAGCCCAGTGGCATATGCTAGCAGAAAATTGAATAAAGCCGAAATCAATTACTCAACTAGCGAAAAAGAATGTCTTGCAGTAATATGGGCAATAAAGAAATTCAATATTTATCTGTATGGGAAGGCCTTTAAGTTGCAAACAGACCACAAACCTTTATCGTTTCTAGCACAGGCTAAGCATGAGAACTCCAGGTTACTCCGATGGTCTTTACTTTTGGCTCCATATAATTTTAGCATTGAGTATATATCTGGAAAAACAAATTTGGGAGCGGATTTTTTAAGCCGCCATCCGTGTGATGAGAATCACCGTAAACCCCAGAACTAATAATAAATTTCTCTATGTGTATATAGAATAAAGGACTGACATATAATGTCTGTTTTAAGAGGGGAGATGTCGTGGAATATTCTAATCCACATATATAAATTATCAAGTAAATATAAAGCCTAATAAATACATATAATAAATAAAGGAAGAAGAATGGTAAAGAACAGTGCTGTCACAATGACAGTACTCGAAATCCCCCTTCTTTTCTACTTCGTCGGCAAATTGTAACGCTTTCACGTTGATATTAAAGGCCTTCTGCAACATACACGCGTTTCCCAAACACACAATAAAATGTGCTGCCTTTCTAAGAAAAACCTTGAAATATGCAAGTTGACCTAAATTTTAAATTCCATTCATGTCTTTTTCTACACTATGTTACCAAAAACAAAAGACAGATGGACTAAAGGATAGCGAGAAGGGAGAGGCAGAAAGCCGAACACTAAACACGCGTCGCGCGATACACAAATGCTGCCATCACGCGTGTAAGACTACATGCACTAACTTTTTTTCAGACGGACAGTGATAAAATACACTACCCTTCCCAGAGTTAGGTTTTAAAATCACAAAAAAAACGCTTATTAGGAAAGATAACATTATATGGGTTTACGTTTGAAAACATTACAGTACCCAGACAGCACATCTTCGAAACAGGAGGTAGAAGGAATTGCATATTTTGAACGCAGCCACGTAGCTCTTTTAAATTTGGATATTTGGGTTCCTTAGGGCTTGCTGACAAAGAATATGTAAAACGTTACGCAAATAGTCCAGGAATTAATAAATTATAACCAAAATAAAATAGTGGGGATGCCTGACAACATGGAATCATTTCTGCTCATAAAATTTTTTTTATAACGTGTTTGAAAAAACCTTACGTTACAGAAATAGCCTACCATGTAAACTCCAAATTGATTGGAGCGCAACAAATGAAAGACTAACCACGATTGGTCGGGCTATAAATACTATCTTGGTTGTTAGGGAGACGTAGGAAGGTAACATTTTTTCAAACACTTGTCGAAACGTGGCTCGATTGGCCAGACTCGCTGATATAATCACTTAGGAGCGTTAGTTCGAAACCACTTGTTTAAATAAGCTTGATAAAGCAACAGTGCGTTGAAGCCAGCTCATATTTTGCTAAATAAAAGCCTGGAACATAAGCAGATGGGAATTTGTGCCAGTAAATGTGCCAGAATTCATTGCTAATCAACGTATCTGTGTTTATTCTATGAATTGTGGTAAGCTTGAACCATTCAGTATCTTTTAATGAAAATTGAATGTGAATTGTTAATTTATGCCTGTATATATATGTGTAGTTCAGTGGCAAACAGGAGATAAAGCCTATAATGCTCCAGCCTGAACAGAGGGTGTCGGAGGAAAGTAAAACGGCATGGAATGGCCAAATAGTACACTGACACCTGGATGATTGACTAGAAAGAAATAATGCTGGAAGTGCAGAGGCGTGGTAACCATTAAGGAGGTAAATACTGGTATAAAGTATTTCAGATGAAGCTGACAGTTGGCCTAACGCTCTGAACTCAATGTTTGTGATGTATTGTGATCAGTGTAAAAAGAGAGTATAAGTTAGTTATGAAGTAGAAGGTACATCCTTCTTGTTTACAGGGACCGTGGTCTTGATGGTACTGAGCAGCACCTGGTCAGAGCTTTGCTGAATCCAGAGTCGGACAGCATACTCCTTGGTCTTTTTAGCTATCAGTGAGGTGTCTCCAGAGCCCAGGGGAGAATTCGAGCAGAGGAGTCCTTTCCTGCCGCCATCACGCAAGATAAGCTGATTTGGCCAGCTGAGCTCAACATTATGTCCCCTCATCTTGAAATGACTTTGTAAAAATAACATTCAGAGGGGAATTTAATTGTCTTAATATCAGGAACTGAGAACATCTCCAATACTAGTCCCAAAAGACAAACTATTGAAGTCATGATGACAAATACCAACAGAGCTTGAACAAAACAAAACCAGTATTACCTCATATTACTACTACACAACTGACACACATAGGATATTTTTAATAATATATGTCACTACAATATTCATATTGATAAAGTCTGTACATATACTTGTAATTAAAATTGATTGTGATCCCTGGTTCCTTTGTATTTGAATCAGGACACATATACCTTTATAACAACAATGAATACATATTGTTATTTGAAAAGTTATCAGTGACTCCTTAAGATATTCTCATAGAGTGTTATATGTATGTGAGTGTCACAGTGTTGTCAAGAGTAGTGGATTAAATTAAATTGTTTATCTGTCTGTTGTTGTGACTTACACTTCATCATACACATACCCTAGACACATAACGTAGTCATCACACTATTCCAGAATAATTCTGACTGAGATATATAGATATGTGGTAGCAAGTAAGGTTATCTATAATACACTACTCTTAATAGATATAGATACCTTCACAGCTGATCTCAGTCAGTACACTAAGTCCCCTATAAATATTTATAACATCCCACTTCACCACACGCACACAAAGATAAATATATATTATAACATAGTATACACTTTCATTTCACATTCACATAACACTGTACATTAACACATACACACCCTGCAATAAACATATGCCCGTATAATTCAGAGACATACAAGTACGCAATAGACAGTCACACGTACACGCATTACGGCAACTTAGCATGCACAAAAACATACATATGTTAAACATATATGGATATACATGTTCAACACATACACGTAGAGCTACATACATACTGGAAAAAACGACTTTTTTCTAACAAGAACTCCCAAACCTGTTCCCCTTTCACATTTCTTTCAATCTGATGAAGACAATGAGATCGACAACTGTGAAGGTCGACGTCCAGAATGATATGACAACCCCGTGCAGTTCCTGGGGTGTCTCTAATGAGATTAAAAAAAAGGAACAGATCTACTGTTGCCTCAGGCATGTCGTACAAGGCGGCTGATATGCGTTTGTGTACAAGACTGGCAACCTCATCACGTACAACAAATTGTTGCAGAAAAGAACGCTGCAAGAGCATGTGAATGTTTGTTGCAGGCTTCCTGTAAGGCAATGTTTCTTAACCGTTTAGAGGTCCCGAACCCCTTTACAGAATCTTAAGAAGCCTCGCATCCCTTTACAGATGACTCACGTGGGGGTCGGAGTGACCAAGAGGTATGGCGTCCGCCTCGAATTCTAGAGGTACCGAGTTCGATTCCCAGATGAGGGAATATAATGTACGGAAAAACAATTTTTTTTCAGAACCATTGGTCCTAATCATGTCATACTCCCCTCTGGTCTCCAGGGTAGTGAGATCGGATGCCTAGCCTTCTTGGATAAGGGCGAAAAAAAATAGGAGGTCCCGTGTGCAAGATGCCCACTTTAAAAATTCCACGGCAGTTGGAAATCGTAAAGAGTAGGCCTGTCAGGCCGATGCCCTGGCAAAATTTAAAAATTAGAAACCTACCTACCACAAAAATATTTATAGAATGTGTGATTTCTACGTATACACATTGTGATTCTCGCTGGTGCTACGGTGTTCCTGCACTGTGCTGAGATCCTCCTTGTGTTATCTAAGGGAGGAGACTGGAGCACTGATTGCGTTGTCCGTGTGCAATGAAGATAGTCCTTCAAACCAAACCAGTAGTCCTTCAAACCAAACCAGAAGCTTCGCACCCCTTTACAGAAGACTCGTACCCCTTTACAGCATCTTAAAACGCATTGCACCTCTTTATCTTCTAACAAAATATGCATGAAAAGCGAATAAAAAAGAGATAAAATTATGTTTTGAGAAAGCGTTATTTACAAAATGTGACTAAGATCAATAATCTATTTTGTATAAATACATTTGAGTTCTGTGTATTATATAACGTTTATGATGATTCGCCTTCTAAAATAACTGGCATGTCTTGCATCAACAGGAGGTCCATGCACGCCTGGTTAATAAATATTAGACAAACATAAAGGTATGTTTTCAGGCACTCGTAAGAAATAAAGAAGTAGAACCTGGGTTCGAGTCCTGGGTAAGCCACTCACGTCTGTTGTTTTTCTGTTGTCTAGTGTTCTACTTCTTTGTTTCTTACGAGTGCCTGAAAACATACCTTTATGTTTGTCTAATATTTATTTACTGTTTACAGGCCTCGGGTTTCCCTTCCTTATGTGTTATACGCCTGGTTAAGAAGCACTGCTGTAAGGGGACTGATAAAGTTGGATAACGTTGGGTTTTTATTCCCGTTAATGATATCCACCAAAAGATAGATATAAGTGGATGGAAGCAGACATCATCATCATCATCAGTTGATAAGATCTCTATGGTGTTGTTTGCTCCACTGTAGTGTATGGAATGTCAACTTGACCTACGCAGTGGTGTGTAGACATGGATTGAGTGTATAATGTGCGAATGATGATAAAGGTTCGTGGTGTTGACAAAAAATGTTCTTTTCTCACACTCATGTATGGCTGGAAGTCATCGACACCAACGACTGTGTACCTTTTCTAAAGTTTAATTGGACGTACACACTCGACAGCACAGATAGTGACAAATCACAGGTTGCCATAATACATCATAGTACAGTGGATAAATGGTCTTGCAATGTTACATGGGCACTCATGTAGAATAATTGTATAATGGACTGTCAGTAGCCAAGCACTCAGTATCGCCCATACATATATCATCTGACTTCACTGACTGAGCACGTCAGCTTATAAACAATATTTCAGATGGCTTCTAAACCTAATCTCGTCTAGCGACGATTCTTCAACATCATGTTCAGCACATATTTTTCCATATAATAATATTGAACCGCTAGCAATGGGTTCTCATGTGTAGCAGTGATCTCTGGACTGATCAAGCGATAATACGGGCATCCCTTTTCTCTTCTTGAAAGTCACTACATGTTTTGGTTCCAAGATGGCTTCACTCGTGAGCTGTCACTCACGTTTGGATACAGATAATGAATCTGTCCTAAAGTTAGTCATTCATAAAACATTGCATTGCTCTGTAGATTTGATCATGAACAATTGACTGCAATCTACAGGATATAGTGCTGCTAGGAATCGAAGTCGTTTTCATCGAGTCAAATATATTCTCTTAGACATTCAAATCGTAACTATCGAAAATGGTGGCTTCGATCGAGAGTTCATAAGAGTATCTTTGATTACCTTGGTATAGGAATTATGAAACTGCCATTCCTTGGCAATACGACTAAACACTGGGGTAAAGCATACACGATAGGTTTAGACAACTATCACCTTCCCCACAAATACTGAGATCACTTTTTCCCCGGCGACAGGCCGACATGGAAAAAACACAGTCCCTATCAGGACGAAGCCAAATCACACCACACTCTAGCGACACATCCGCCGAATAGCCTTCGACCTCTCTAGAGACAACAGAACATATAGTTCGACTTAGATATGTAAAGATATACAGATATAAGACAGACTCGTCCTACTCAGACAAACAATACACATAAATTCAGGCCATAGATATTCTGAAGCAAGAACAATCTATTATTACCCAAACAACGAATAAATCGCAGAAAAATGGATTTATCCGCGGAGTTTGATCGAAAGAGCCGACACAACTTTCAAGGGAAGTAACACAATAATGACTTTCCCTTAAGCACTATTTTGCTTTCAAAATATTTGCGAAGATAACAAGAATACCAATGTATAATATTGTAAGATATCAAAGACTGCACGTAACAGTCTTACCACACCTCCCGGGAAAAAAAAAAAGGAACATTTTTTTTTTTCCTTTTTGAAATACATCTAGGAGCAACGTACAATAGGCTCACAACGCATGAATAATGCGCAGATGAAAATATCAGGAATACCTATAACGCCTAATATGAGGCTAAGTCGACTTATGGAGCGACTGGTGAGAATGTGTCTCATAAACTGAGAGAAATTATTTCTCTACAAGTATATTTTTCCAGGAAGGTGTCATCAAAGTATAATACAATTCTGGCAATTACACAATGCCTAAAAAATTCATATCATCATTTCGTATTAGATATCTTAAATTTGAAGAAAAAATCATCAAAGCACAGCGGTGAATAAACATCAATGAACCGCTATGTAGTGATACAATCATTATATTATTAAATTACAAATGTGTATCTATCATGATATAGAAAAGGAACTACTATAGAACTAGACATATCAAGAAGTCTAAGCCCTAATAGTTATGTGGAATCATGTGGGCATCTTGACAGAATGTCTGCCATCACATTATCTGATCCACGAATAGCTCGCACAGAGAAATGAAAAGGTTGAAGAGCAATTGCATATCGAGTAGACCTCGAGCTCTTCAAATTCTTACTCTGTATAGCAGTAAGAGCTTTTTGGTCGGTTTCTACTATGAAATGTGCGCCTAGAAGGAATCTCTGTAGTTTGAGGATCGACCAAACCATAGCTAATAGCTCACGGTCTAAAACCGAATAATTCCTTTCTGCCGCATTAAGTTTTCTGGAAATATACATTACAGGATGCAGAGTTCCAGAGTACTCTTGCATTAGCGCCGCTCCAATCCCAGTGGATGAAGCGTCACTACGAAGAACGAATGTCTTATCTTTAGTGGGTAGCACTAAAATAGGTGGTGTTGAAAACAGTGTTTTAATCTTATCCAGAGAGCATTGGCATTCCTGAGACCAGTGGACCACATTAGGCGAACCTTTCTTTAGAAGTGTTGAGAGAGGTGCCATGATAGAGGATAGATTCTGAATGAATCTGCCATAAAATTGAATAAGACCTAACAGACTTCTCACCTGTTTTTTAGTCTTAGGGATTGAGATGTTAAGTATCTTACTAGTATTATGGTCCTCTGTCTTTAGGAAACCATGACCAACTCGGTGGCCTAGGAAAGAAATTTCGCTAAAACCAATATAGGCTTTAGAGGGTTTCGCTGTCAGGTTGTGCTCACGCAAAGTAGACAGCAATTCATCTAACCCTGAATAGTGATCTTCCCAAGTATCGCTGAAAAGACAGATGTCGTCTAGATATGCAATGACATCTGACCGATAAGATAGGATTCGGCGCATCATGCGTACGAACGTAGCTGGTGCGTTCATAAGACCGAAAGGCATAAAATTCCATTGGAACAAACCTCTAGGTGTTGAAAAAGCCGTGAGAGGTTTGGCGCGTTCAGATAAAGGAACTTGCCAATATCCTTTAGACAAATCAAGTTTAGTGAAAAAATGAGATTTGGAGAGTCGAGTAAGTAGCTCTTCCAGTAAAGGCATAGGTTCGGCATCGAACTTAGTTACTTGATTCAATTTTCGATAGTCAACGCAAAGACGTATGTTATTGTCTTTTTTACGCACAATAACCATCGGCGAAGAATATGCAGAGGTGGATGGTTCGATTATTTTCAAATCTATCATCTCATCCAACTCTTTCTCGACCTGTGCTTGAAAATGTATAGGTATAGGATAAGGTCTAACCCTAATAGGAGTATGGTCAGTTAGAACAATGTCATGTTGAATGACATTCGTTTGTCCAGGGATGTCAGTGAGTACATCCTGAAATGTTTGCAACATAGTTGAAACTTGTCGCTGTTCTCCTAGAGACAAATCAGGAGAGACAGTAACGTTCTTCCATGATTCACTGGAATGAAGTGGGATCATTGGAAGAGGAAGATTTACATCTGAAAAACTTGTTTCCTCATCCTGTATCACGGACAGTGATGAGTAATGACCATGTTGTACTGGAGAATTGTCCGTTGCTTGGAAAATGGGTTGCAAATAATCCGGACGTTCATGGAATTCAGTAAGCATATTGATGTGGAAGGTTTTATGCTTCCCATCAATATCGACAATATAGTCGACATCGGAAATTTTCGATATTATATCGTACGGACCTTTCCAAGAAATAAGTAATCTGTTTTCCCTACAAGGTAGTAATACAAATGCTTTGTCACCAGGACAAAGTTGTCGTAAGCATCTCTTCTTATTGGCAAATTGCCTTGCCTTCTGTTTCGCAAATTCAGAAGAAGAAGTTGCTAATTTGCATGCTTCGATAATTTTTTGTCTCAACGCGATGACATATTCGTAGGATGACTTTGTGTCATCGTCAATATTGTCAGATGTTATGAGATCGTGAAGCAACGACATAGGGCCACGCGGACGCGCGCCAAAGACGAGTTCAAAGGGAGAAAATCCCGTATGTTCATTGGGTACCTCTCTGTAAGCGAAGAGGGCCGCAGGTAAAACTCTGTCCCAGTCTTGAGGATGATCCTCAGTTATCTTCCCCAGTAAGTTTTTAAGTGTTCTATTAAGGCGTTCGACCATACCATTAGACATTGGATGGTAGATACTACTTAAAGATCTATCTATCTGCAGAGTAGACATTACTTGAGACATGGTATCTGATATTAGTTGGGTGCCATGGTCTGACAATATTTCTCCGGGGAACCCCAGACGAGAAAATATAAGCCAAAGAGCATCTGCAATATCAGCAGTAGTAATGCTCTTCAGAGGAATAGCCTCTGGCCAACGTGTGCACATATCAACACACGTCAAGATAAACTGATGTCCTCTGGCAGACTTGATCTTAAATGGACCAATAATGTCTATGGCCATTTTTTGAAACGGCCGAATAGGAATGTCCGCCGCCTGAATGGGTGCAGCATGCCGTGGACCTTTGGATTTAACTTCCTGACATACTTTACAAGATCGACAATAAATCCGTATGTCCTTGTTTACCAATGGCCAAAAGAAAGCCGCAAGGACTCTTGACTTAGTACGGGAAAAACCCATGTGTCCAGCACACTGAGAGTCGTGAGCGTGCTGCAAAATTTTAACTCTCAAATTCTTGGGAACCAGGATTTGAGAATGACTTGACGTAATGGAGTCTTGAACCATACGTACAAGTACGCCATTCTTCTTTGTAATCCACGATTTACGACTTGTGTCTTTATTCGGATCACCTTTAGTTGCAAGAATGAAGAATTTCTTCAGAGTGGGATCATCTTCTTGCTGTTTTATAAACGAGTCACGAGAAATTACCAAGGGATTATCTTGGTTATGCACTTCATTATCTTCAATAGATGAAGTTTGAGGCATATTAAGAGCCTGAGCTCTAGTGACTACAGCGTTAGCAATCTGCATGTTTTGCCTTTCCCACGTGGAAATTTGTTGCGGAGTGCATTCCTTGACTCCATGAATGCGACCGATGATGAGGTCAGCGATCGGATTCGGAAGAAGACATGCGTGTACATCTCCTGTAAAGAAAGGAGTAGCAATCCTAATGATAGCAGTAGAGTATTTCTCTAATGTGCCGCCAAATGTTACACATTTGACTACTTGTCCAGTGGCACGTGAAGGATCTACGAGTGACTGCCTAACACCAATTGTGGTGCATCCAGAATCAAATAGCACAGAGACTGGATTGTTATTCACTAAACCCTTATGTAAGACAAGAGAACCTCTTCCATCATGCGCGACTGATGCTGGAAGAGCAGGAAGAGGATGGCCACAGCTTAAAGTAGACACTGTGGTTGGCTCAAATAACGTTTTGCATTGGGGGCACTGAGATGCTCTCCCAAAATCAAAAGCGGCACATGCCATATTACTAGCATCATTATTATCTTTACTCTGTTTATAGGCTTCATGGGACTCTTGTTGTGCAGAGTTTGCCTGAAAATGTGGTTTATGTCTTTTGTTTTGAGATCTACCTCGGTTATTATCACCTCTGTAGTTATTGTTACCTCTATTGTAACCCCTATTTGGGTTTGAGTCATAGTTCCCTTGGTTACCATTATCATATTCATTATAATGAGTATCTCTGTAATTATGATCTTGTTGACTCCAAGACGGATAACCCTGATAGTTTCTATAATTACTTCCTCTACGGAAATTCCTATAATTATGACCACCCCTGTGTCGAGAGCTATCAGGTCGTCTCCAGTTCTTTGAAGAAGAACCCTGAAATGATTGGTTACCTTGGTTTTGATAACTATTATGGTTACCTTTTTTTATCAAATCTGTTTTGAGGTCCCTGAAATCTGTGTGAATAATTGGGATTGTATGGTGTTGCTGAAGCAACTGGCATACTCTCCTTAATCTTAGTGTTGCCAAAAGTCACGTCGGGGTGTGCAGTGACATATTGGGAACAATATTCTTCCATTTCTTTTAGAGATTTGGGTTTACGCTCATGTATAAATTCAAGGAAAGGTTTGTTCACACATGACATAATCTTATCTCTGAGCAACAAATCCATAAGTCCTTCATACGTTTTTTCTGTTTTGGAAAGCTCAATCCAACGATCAACTGTGAGACGTGCCTTTGCAGTGAATTCTGAGAATTCTACACCCGTCTCAGGTACCATCGTTTTAAATAAAAGGCGATAGCCTTCCTCACTTAGCTGATATTTTTTTATCAAAGCCGCCCTAATGACATCATAATTATCCTTATCTGCTTCTCCTACAAGGCATAATCTAGTCAAAGATTCACCTTTCAAGTTTTCTGATAATTGATTAGCGTATTGTGATTTATCCACATTATGTGTACGACAAGAACGTTCAAATCTATCCAGCCAGAATGTAATATCGTCACTGGACTGATTGAACGGTGGAACCTTAACCTTGTAAGTAGAAGGTTTATCATTACCACTAGATGCCTGATTAACATTACTCATACTTGTCAATCTTAATTTCTCCAACTCAAATTCATGTTCTCTTATTGCTTTTTTTTCTTCAGCCTCTCTGTCTAATCTTTTTTGTTCAGCTTCCCTGTCTAATCTTTTTTGTTCAGCTTCCCTGTCTAATCTTTTTTGTTCAGCTTCACTGTCTAATCTTTTTTGTTCAGCCGCAGCTTCTCTTTCCAATTTTTTTTGTTCAGCTTCACTGTCTAATCTTTTTTGTTCAGCCGCAGCTTCTCTTTCCAATTTTTTTTGTTCAGCTTCAAATCTCCTTTCCTCTACCTGCATCTGCAATTTCTTTTGTTCAGCAGCAGCCTCAGCTTCTCTTTCTAATCTTTTCTCTTCCGCCATAGCTTTTCTTTCTTCTGCAGCTAATCTTTTCTCTTCTGCCATAGCTCTTCTCTCTTCTGCAGCTAATGCTTTGTCATATTGAGCAACTGCCCATTGTTCTAATTGTTGACCAGTCTTATCAAGGGCTTTCCCTTGTGTAATGAAGTATTCTAATGTAGCCATGATGTCTAACAATAATACTAATCACCTGAATCAATAATAATACCACAAGTTCTCAATGACTTGATTAATCAGTATACTATCCCAATATCTGTGGGTCACAAGCCTTTAATAAGGTCTTGTATAATAGTAATAATAATCAGGTACTGGTTTATACCATAATCCAAGTGCAGTGCACAGGCAATTGTGTCTTATGAAATATACCTATATAAAACATATGTCAACCAACAGAATACATAAAGTACAAATAGGACTGACAATACAAGAACGTTTGCAGAAATCAAAATAAATCAAATAGGGAAATCAATGAAAATAATCACTGAATCTGCAAAGAATAACAACACACATGACGTCACAATATATGAATATAAATTGTGAATAGAACTGAAAGATAGAAAAGGTTAGACCAACAAATTACAAACAAATCAAAACAAAACTAAAGAACAAAGAAATATCACAAAAATAACAATAATTACAGACTTCACAGCTAACACAAAAGCAACAGTTGTCGCAGCAAATTTTCAATCAAGAAAATTGCACCTATAGAAAACGCCCACAACGGACCCTCTATGACGTGGGATATTCTGTTGTGAGGACGCCGCCCAACCTTAAACACAACCCGCTGACATAGAAACTAACATACTATACAAACAAATAACATGTAAACATAAATATATATAAATTATGTGTATGATAGTATGTGTTGCAAAATAGGCTCAGTTTTACAGTAATGGCAAAGTTATTTTTATGAAAATCAACAAACTGCCACTTTATTCAATTAAACATTCTGGCCTTAAATATTAAAGTTCATATACAGAAAACAAGAAGATCCATCGATGAAAATAGGACTTCTTAGTTCACTCATACTGTCTTCCTGTTAACATTGACAAGAATTGATCCAACTGTTCTGTGAAACTCTATAATGTCTAATGTAAAAAATGTCAACAACGCTGACCTACATACTGCATTCACCTGACAGGTCACGTGACGAAGTGTTGACAAAGAGCAAACCAATACTGCAAGTGTGTCGTATCAGCCACAGGAAACGGTCTGGTATCGGTAATCTGTTGACTTCTGAACTTCTGCGAGGTCAAACCCAGAAAGCTGGTCCACCAGTTGATAAAGTTGGATAACGTTGGGTTTTTATTCCCGTTAATGATATCCACCAAAAGATAGATATAAGTGGATGGAAGCAGACATCATCATCATCATCAGTTGATAAGATCTCTATGGTGTTGTTTGCTCCACTGTAGTGTATGGAATGTCAACTTGACCTACGCAGTGGTGTGTAGACATGGATTGAGTGTATAATGTGCGAATGATGATAAAGGTTCGTGGTGTTGACAAAAAATGTTCTTTTCTCACACTCATGTATGGCTGGAAGTCATCGACACCAACGACTGTGTACCTTTTCTAAAGTTTAATTGGACGTACACACTCGACAGCACAGATAGTGACAAATCACAGGTTGCCATAATACATCATAGTACAGTGGATAAATGGTCTTGCAATGTTACATGGGCACTCATGTAGAATAATTGTATAATGGACTGTCAGTAGCCAAGCACTCAGTATCGCCCATACATATATCATCTGACTTCACTGACTGAGCACGTCAGCTTATAAACAATATTTCAGATGGCTTCTAAACCTAATCTCGTCTAGCGACGATTCTTCAACATCAATGTTCAGCACATATTTTTCCATATAATAATATTGAACCGCTAGCAATGGGTTCTCATGTGTAGCAGTGATCTCTGGACTGATCAAGCGATAATACGGGCATCCCTTTTCTCTTCTTGAAAGTCACTACATGTTTTGGTTCCAAGATGGCTTCACTCGTGAGCTGTCACTCACGTTTGGATACAGATAATGAATCTGTCCTAAAGTTAGTCATTCATAAAACATTGCATTGCTCTGTAGATTTGATCATGAACAATTGACTGCAATCTACAGGATATAGTGCTGCTAGGAATCGAAGTCGTTTTCATCGAGTCAAATATATTCTCTTAGACATTCAAATCGTAACTATCGAAAATGGTGGCTTCGATCGAGAGTTCATAAGAGTATCTTTGATTACCTTGGTATAGGAATTATGAAACTGCCATTCCTTGGCAATACGACTAAACACTGGGGTAAAGCATACACGATAGGTTTAGACAACTATCACCTTCCCCACAAATACTGAGATCACTTTTTCCCCGGCGACAGGCCGACATGGAAAAAACACAGTCCCTATCAGGACGAAGCCAAATCACACCACACTCTAGCGACACATCCGCCGAATAGCCTTCGACCTCTCTAGAGACAACAGAACATATAGTTCGACTTAGATATGTAAAGATATACAGATATAAGACAGACTCGTCCTACTCAGACAAACAATACACATAAATTCAGGCCATAGATATTCTGAAGCAAGAACAATCTATTATTACCCAAACAACGAATAAATCGCAGAAAAATGGATTTATCCGCGGAGTTTGATCGAAAGAGCCGACACAACTTTCAAGGGAAGTAACACAATAATGACTTTCCCTTAAGCACTATTTTGCTTTCAAAATATTTGCGAAGATAACAAGAATACCAATGTATAATATTGTAAGATATCAAAGACTGCACGTAACAGGGACCAGCAGCCGTGGTGGCTCCATGCTTTATCAGGAGCGGAAAGGAAACATGATGAATAATATAAAAGGCAAAAGAAGACACGAGATAGATTGACGAAGACAGTGAAGAAGAAAACTAAAACTGAAGAGAAACTACCCAGCGAGTCGTAACGTGCGCCACTATGTGATACTTTATTTTCCCAAGAGCCGCATTGAACAACCCGTTTGGTTATAATCAGATTTTCTTATATCTGCACTTTACGCGATATAAAGAAAACAATTCTTTTTATATGACGTTTAACGCTTCCAAATTTTCTTCAACCAATTTAAAACAATTTAAAATACGTTAAAAGATATTTCTCACAAATATATATTTATTTACTGTTTGTTTACCAGATCTGGAAAATAATGGCATTGATGTTGGGGACGGAGTAAATGTAAAAAATGACTAGCACAGATAGAGTTAAATATGCTGTTGTAATAACATTAGGTGAAACTAACCTCCCCAGAACTGCCCCCAAGTCAAAGAAGGCATGATCAACGCTCATCTTGTGCCACATAGTCATATCGACGTGGGCTGGCTGAAGACTGTGGATCAGTACTACACCGGAGAAAGTAAGTTATGCTACATTGCTTGACTTTCTCTAAAATTACTTGTCAATTGTTAGTTCTAGTCTGTCTTTTTTCTTCTCTTTAGTACCTTGGCGAACATGCAGACGTCACTACAGTTGACCTTGCAGGAAGTGTGCAACAAATTAGTTTCTGTACTCTTGCAGTATTGTTTTCAAAAAGCAGTTCGTTTTACTTGGTGAAGTTGCACACTCCATGTACTAATTCATATTAGTCGTCACCTATGACATGCCTCCGGGAGGAATAGTACTATTCGTTCTGTGCGTTCTCAGAGATCCCCTGGGCCATTTGAGTCACGTGTTCTGGTACTGCCGTTTCATTTATGAAAGTCGGTAACTTTCTGGTTGTTGTTTTTCGTGTTTTCCATGTTTCAGAGCTATACAATATACAATATGACTGTCTTGGCATTTGAGTTGAAAATTCTTGTTTCTATTTTAGACTGGATTTATTTTTCTTCCTAAAATATTTCCTATTACAGTGAAAGTTCCTTGTGCATTTTTTTTTTTAATGTCACAGTCCCTTGCTGCAATTTTATGTATTTGCTGCCGGGATTTATATATAAGTCTACATCTGTAGATGGTCAGGCCATGGCCTGGAAAATAGTCGCATCCCCAAATATATTTTCTGTGGACAACTGGTGAACGGCACACGAACAGCCGGGCGACCGCATCTGAGGTTCAGGGATGTGTGCGAGAGAGACATGAAGGCACGGGATATAAATCCTGCAACCTGGGAGGATGAAGCGGCCTATCGTACCAAAGGGCGATGCTCCATACGGTTTCCTTAGATTAGGCGAAAAGATGCTCTCACAACAAGAAGAAGCGAGAAGAAAGTTATCTACCGCTCGTAGACGCAAGCCACTACCAGAATAACGTCATCTACCTCTAGTAGACACTATTAAGTACCAGAATATCGTTGTCTACCTCTAGTAGACACTATTAACTATCAGAATAACATCATCTACCTTTAGTAGACTGTTAACTACCAGAAAACCATTACCCATCTGTAGAAAACACAAACGACCACCTGAAAAAGTCATCTACCTCCAGTAGACATTATTAACTGCCAGAATAACGTCATCTACCTGTCACGATTGAAAGTGAAGAGAGACAGAGAGAGCCAGAACCTATGTCAGATGAAGTACGTGCGGCAATCAAAAGCCAGAAGAAAGGGAAATCACCAGGATGCGATGACATACACACTGAACTAATTCAAGCAGGAGGAGAGGCCAGCGTCCGCGTTTATCATGCATTGTGTGTGAAGATCTGGAACAGTGCAGTCTGGCCCAAAGTATGGAAAAGATCTGTGTATATCCCTCTCCCAAAGCATGGACAAGATCTGTGTATATCCCTCTCCCAGAGAAAGGCAATTTAAAACTGTGTACCAACTATCGTTCTTCTTCTTCTTCTTCCGTCCTTAGCCAAAGACCGACCAAGCAATCAGTGGCCATTACGCCTTGCGGCGTCTTAGGGCAACAAGAAATTATCCGTTGTTCCGTTACGCCTAAAGGCGTTTATTGGTACAACAGAACATTAATTGTTGTTTCCGTAATCAATGTGACAAGCAAGCGGTTGATCAGTCCGCTGTGCCCCGAACTTGCACTCGTGTGTACTCCGCTATAAAACCACTTCGCTACCGAGACGTCTCCAGCCAAAATTCTTTCGGGACCGAAGGTCCGCGAAAAAGAGCAATCTGGTACTGGCACAGCACCCATTTGCTGCCTCCGCCGCGCTGGGAGGACATGGCAACCGGGACCACACACAGCCTTGAGAGGACAATGGTCGCCTGAAGGGATTCCATTATTCCATGCACCATTATTTAGGCAGCCGAGGCCTGCTTTGAACACTCTAATTTTTTCAAAGTAAACGCGCCGGCCACCCGGGACGCTCAGCGAAGAGCACCCGCGGGAGAGAGCCGGCAGACACCAACTATCGTACTATTGCTTTAATAAGTCATGCCAGCAAAATCCTCTTGCGGGTTATCATGAAGACGATAGAAAGGTAGTTAGAACATGAAGTACAGGCAGATTTTAGACAAGGCAGAGGTACGAAGGACCACATTGTTAATGTGAGAAATATCCGCGAAAAATGCAGAGAATACAATGTAGATCCCCACACCTGTTTCGTAGATTACACCAAGGCCTTCGACTGCGTACAACATCAGAAATTGTGGAACATCATGAGAGGCATGGGGTTTCCAGCGCATTTGATCCATCCAATCGAAACACTATATCACGAACAACAAGCAGCTGTCAGAGTAGCGGGGGAAACATAAGGATGGTTTGCGGTGAAAAGGGGAGTAAGACAGGGTTGCATCCTCTCTCCATACTTGTTTAACATCTATGCAGAAAATATAATGAGAAATGTTAAGAGTGACCAAGATTGTGAAAATTGCGATGTGTTTACAATTGGTGGAAATGCGATCCCAGAACTCAGGTACGCAGATGACACAGTTATTCTTTCAAACAGTGCCAAGGGACTAGAACAGTTAATCCTGTCTGTCAAAAGACATAGTGCGACCATCAATGATGAGGAAATTGAAAATGCCACAAATTTTATATAACTTGGCTCCATAATTAACAACAATGGAGACTGCTCACAAGAGGTCAGAAGGAGACTGGCAATAGCAATGCAGAGGTTAAATAAAATGAAGAACCTATGGCATAACACCAGCAAATTAATAAAAGTAAAACTTCTGAGAACGTGCATCTTTCCGGTGGCAACGTATGGATGTGAATCATGGATCATTACACAAACATTAAAGGAAAAAAATCGAATCTTTCGAAGCAAAGTGTTACAGAAAAATTATCAGAATATCTTGGACCAAGAAGAAAAATCATACAGACATCCTACACGACCTGAACATTGAGGAAAACTGGCTCATAAACAATATCATGTCCCGGAAACTGAAATACTTTGGCCACATTAAACGTCATAGTGGTTTAGAAAGAGCAGTGATGGAGGGTATGGTACCTGGAAGGCGAAGCAGGGGCTGACCAAGACGACGGTGGACACAGGACATTGAAGACACATTGAATACGACAATGGAGGAGGCGGGAAGTCTGGCTAGAGATCGAGAGTCTTTCAGGCGGGCTGTGATGAGAGCGACGTTTTGCAAAGGACATGCTACATGTGATGTGACCTCTAGTAGACACTATTAACTATCAGAATAACGTCATCTACCTCTAGTAGACACTGTTAACTACCAGAAAACGATTACTCATCTGTAGTAGACACAAACGACCACCTGAAACCCGTCAACTACCTCTAGTAGACACTAACAACTACCAGTAGACAGTCATCTACCACTAGTATACACTATTAACTACCAGAATAACGTCATCTACCTCTAGTAGACACTGTTAACTACCAGAAAACCATTACCCATCTGTAGTAGACACAAACTACCACATGAAACCCGTCATCTACCTCTAGTAGACACTATTAACTACCAGAAACCCGTTATTTCCATGTAATAGACGCAAACGACTATCCAAAAACCGTCATCTTGCAGACACTATTAACTTTTCTACACTGGAAAATCTAGAATACGATGGTGACATTGCACTACTCGCACAATTACATCAACACATCTTAGAAAAAAAAGATAAACGGAATGAGTATAGCCAGCAGCAACATCAATCTAAAACAGTCAGAGGTCATGACTATCAACGTGGACAATCCTGAGCCCATAACAATAAGGAACCAGAAGCTGCAACAGACAGACACATTTTCATACCTTGGATGCATAGTAACACCAGACAGCGGAACAAGCAAAAACATCAACAATACGAGTAGATTGAATACAGCGAGAACAGCCTTTGCTAGTCTAAACAACATATGGAAGTCCTCTCATTACAGAACAAACACCAAATTAAGATTATATGAGAGCTCTGTACTTTGTGCTTCTCTATGGTGTGGAATGCTAGAAGGAAATGTTGAAATTGTCCACTTTCCACACAATCTGGGGCTTTTTCTTTACGGGATCTAAGGGCAGAAGCTAAGGTCGTGGGGAAACAGAACTCTTTCCATAATTTATTAGAAAACACTGTCTAGTGGAAAGCATTCGCATTCCTGTCTTCTTGTCCCTATCTCGAATAGGTCTTTTTTTCTTTCTTAACGAGCCAATTTCTAGAGACCTTATATCTTATATCTCATAGACTATTCCTGGCAAAAACTACTGTCGTAGTTGCCCCAGTGACTCACCACTCACCGAATCTTTTGGCCGAATACCATCGCCAACCAAGAAATGCTTACTCGGAGCAACCATGAGGACATGCGCACCATCATAGCTAGCAGACGCTGGAGTTTGGTTGGCCACGTCCTCAGAAGAGACCCATCACAAGAACAGTTATACTATGGAACCCTGAAAGACAGCAAAAGAGAAGCCGACCAAAAACAACTTGGCGGAGAACTGAGGAGGCCGAGATGCAAAGAATGTACCAGAGCTGGGGCACTGCATGAAGTATGGCTGCCGACCGAGCAAAGTGGAAGCAGCTTATTGCTGCCGTAGAAGTCGCCACCAAGTGTGATGGCTACTGACCGCTTTGACAATCGGCTGCTAGAGGTGAAGACTATTAACTACCAGAAAACCATTACTAATCTGTAGTAAACACAAACAACTACCAGAATATCGTTACCAACCGCTAGTAGACACAAACGACTCTCCAAAGACTCCCATCTACCGCTAGTAACCACTACCAACTGGTTGTAAAACAGTATTTTTGAATTACGCTCTCTTCGTTCCACAGATGCCCCGAATGTAGCATCCACTGGCTGTGTCCGGTGTACATTGAATACTACAATAACGGAACTTCTAAAAGATCCATCAAGACGGTTTATATTCATTGAGATGAAGTATCTCTCCCGATTCTTTAATGAGGCAGACGAAGTTCAGAGAAATAATATCCGTCAGCTCATCAAAGAACGTAAGTTACCGCAATCTGTTACAGTATAGATTTCCTGTTTCTGTTACCGTTGTTTCGATTTGAGCAAATTTTGTTTTAGTGCAAATGTTAATCTAGACACGTTATAATTTTTGAATTAAAACTTGTTGTTCAAATAATTTTTAGCAAACAACATTTTCGCTAGAAATTTGGCCGTTGGCCGATAAAACGTAATACTTTCTAAGCGATCTATGCGTAGAAGTGTTCCACTCTAAAATATGTCATCAACGTCATTGTATTTTGTGCTCCTTACGTAGCATCGAGCCTCCGCTGCAGCTAGTCCCCCTGCAGGAAGCCTGCATCAAGCATACAGTTATTCTTGCAACGGTGGTTATTGTGGCATTTTGTTTTACAGTATGCAGTAGCCAGCCCCATGCAAACATCGTATTAGACGCCTTGTACGACATGCCTGAGTGTGCAGTAATCCTGTTCTAGAAGACTAGAAGGAAATGTTTTAGGCAAACGTGTATGAGAAAATCAGCGCAGAAGGCTGTCCAGTTTGTGTGAGTGTGTGTGTAGTGTGTGTAGTGGGTGTGTGTGTGTGTGAAGCTTTGGACATCTCCCCCCCCCCCCCACCCCTTGTTTACACAAGTTATTGTAATTATAATATATTGTGCTTTGTAACCATAAATGTATGTGCTGTATATGTAGATTTGAAGACTGCATTGTGTTTTTTTTTTTTTGCTCGCACTCTGTGAAAGCTGCCACTTACTTACTTACTTTTATTTTTTCTTTCTACTGTTCTTGAAGCGTAGTGGGGAGTTCACGTTTGCGTTCTTGAGTCAAGTATGTCGCGTTATCTGCTGTGAGTCTGTGTTGGTGAAGGATGTCTGTGAGTTCTCAATCCAAATGTTTCTTGCTCTTCCCCCTGCCTTAAAACCAGATCTTTTATTGTTGTAGGCGCGTAGTGGTAATTTATCGGACCCCATTCTCATGGGATGGGCAAACCACTTAATATTATGTCTCTGTGCGCTTGATGCAGGGTGTGTTTCCCACATTGTTTATGATGTCATCATTTCTCATGCTGTCTCTCCTGGTGACACATTAAAGGCCTATCTTAAAATCTCATATCCCAGGATGTGTTTTTCACCTGCTGCGGGCAGGCAGGCTGGCAGACTGACTGACTGACTGATTGATTGATTAGATAAACAGACAGGCAGGTTGGTTGGTTGGTTGGTTGTTTGGTTGGTTAGTTGGTTGGTTGGTTGGTTGATTGGTTGGTTGATTGATTGATTGATTGATTACCGGGAGATAGGGGGTATGCTGAGCAGTTTAACGCCTTGGCGCGAAAAGAGTATCAACAGTACTGTAGATAAATAGAACTCGGAAAAGGAAGTTGTGTAATGTCATGATCACCAACACCGGCACTATGAGAACATCCTTAATAGTTTTTTTTGTTTTTTGTTTTTTTTTTAAATTAAACTATTCATGTTATTTTTAAAATCCTTCTGTAAAAACCACATCTCTGTTGACTCACGGCATCTTTTTGATTGATTATTGGTTGTCTATGATTTACTTCCATATAGTTTGATTGGCTCCGTGCAACACAAGTATATTTTTCAATTTTCTAGAGGACAAAAGCGTCATTATAGTAATTTTATGTCTAAGAACCATCGTTTGATTTTCAGATGGGCTACGACTCGCTGTTTATTGGTCGCACTGATTTTCAAGATTTAGCCGACAGGAAGATGAAGAAAAATCTGGAATTTATATGGAAAACGAGTCCACTAAATTTAAGTAAGTTTACGATAAAAATGTTTAGTCTTATCATTAAGTTCAAGAAATTGCATTGTCTATCAGCTGTCATTACCTTGTTGTTACTTTTTCTTCTATGTAATTTCTACTTTCTGTCAGTGGCGTATTCTCTATGTGTGCTGTGCGTGCTGCGCACACCTATGCCCGAAGGAAAATAAAAATGTTAATTTATTATTCTATAAAATATTTCTCTTCTAAAGTTCTGCTTTCGGACCGCACGCATCAGGATAACGGATTTTCCCGCATAGAATCTACGAGTATATCTAGTTTCGGTGGGGTTTGAAGTGGAGTGCGGGTGGGGTTTTGACCATATGTATCGGTGGGGGGGTAGGGGGATGCGGGACCTTGGTTGGGGGTAGCTGGAGATTAGTTTGAATGGTTCTTTTTTGGATGATTTTTTTTTTTATTATCCCAATAAATGGCTTCTGGATGGTGGGGGGGGGTTTACGGTCTGAGAACGGGGGGGGGCGGGGATTGGGGGGCCTGGCGGGGGGTACTAGAATGGGGGGGGCATGGGGGGTTTTTGCGTTTTTTTGTAACGTGGTTGTGGTTCTGTTTGAATGTCGTTTTTTGTGACTTGGATTTGTTGTCAGTATGCTTGGGAGGGTATGGGGTTATTCTCCCATACAGGGGAGTGGGTTAACAAGTATATGTGGGGCGGAGTGAGAAGGTGAAGGGGTGAGGGGGGGGGGGGTGGGGGGTAGGGGGGGTGGGGGAGCCTGCGGGGGTATTGGGGGATTTTAAACTAAAGGGTGGAGGTTAGTTCGGGGGGGGAAGTGGGCGGGGGGTTAGGGGGGGGGGCATAGGCGGGGTGGTGTGGCTTGTCCCTATTGTTGGGGTACGTGGGGTGGGGTTGCGGTTGGGGGGTGCTTGCTTGGGGTACACCCCATTCTATCACGGCAGGAGGGTTTTAGGATGGTCGAGCAGGTTTACCGGGGATGAAAAGGCTCTCCATTTTGGCTGGGGTGGGTAGGGGGGGGGGGGGGCGTGGGGGGGTTTGGGTGAGGGGGGGGTACGGGGGTGGTTGGGTGGGGTAGAGGGGGGCGGGTCGTCGGGGGGGGGGAGGTATACGGGGGGGTGGGACAGTATGTAATGGTATACTGCGGGTCGGTGGGGGAGCGGGTTTGGTTCAGTTGGGGGGGTGGCTTTTGTGGGGCAGTACATGCAAATCACCGTCAATTTCTGGGGATCTCGGCAGCAAAACCACAGGGGGGGGGTGTATGAGCTGGGGGGGCGAAGCTCGTGGGAATGCGATGAGGGGAAGGGGTGTGGGGCAGGGAACAACTTTAAGGTGTGGGGGTGGGGCGGGGGGGGTGGGTTACGGGAGGATACTAGGAGGGGTGGGTGGCCAACCGGGCGGGGGATGGGGGCCCTAGGAGGGGGTTTCAGCGGGATCTCGGGTTCACCAACTATGGGTAGGTGGTGTGGGGGGTATGTGTGGGCGAATTTAGCAGGATGGGGATGGGGGGGGCGGTTGGTGGTGGGGATAACAAGGAATGCCGCCCTGGTGGGTCTTGGGTATGGAGGGGGTTAATCTCAGCCAATCCAGGGGCGGGTGCTTCATGATTGGTGGTGTGAAAGTGGAGTTGGTAACACAATGGTGTTGGGTAAGAGCATTCTATTCCACGGGTGGAGCGGGGGGTCCACTTAATGGGGGGGATTAGGTGGGGGCGGGGGACTCAGGGCAGGTGGGTTGGGTCTGGTGGTGTGGGTGGGGGGGGTTGGGTGGGGGGGGGCAGGGTGAAACTGAGAATTTGGGGGTATGGGGCCGGGGGGGGGTGGGTGGGTAACGTGATATGGGATCTAGGGGTTTTTCGGGGGATAGGCAGGGGTGGGGTGGTGGTTAGTGGGGGGGTTGGGGGGGGTGTGGTGGGGGGAGGTTGGGGTGTGAGGCGGGTTTGAGAGGGGGGCCGGGGAATTGGTCGGGGGCTATCAATACGGGGGAACCAAAGGGGGGGGGGGCGGAAGGGGGGGGGCGGGGTTAGGGTCAATTAGGGGGGGGTTTGGGGGGGAAGGGAGAGGATGGTGGGGGGCAGGGGGCTGTTGGATGGGGGTCGCTGAGGGGGTTTAGGGGGGGGGGGAGGGGGGGGGGAGTGACGTGGTGGAGGTATGGTTGGGCAGTGCTTAGGTGGAGGTGGGGTGGGCGTGGGGGAGTCGGGGGGGACAGGGGGGGATGAGGTTCGAGGTCTGGGGGGGGGGGGGGCGGGGGGGTGGGGGGGGGGGGGGAGGGGTGCGGCGGGATGTGTTGACCGGGTGGGGAGGGGGGGGGTAAGGTATGGTGGGCCAGTGGTATGTGGGGAAGGGGTGGGTGTGCTCATGGGTGTGTATGGGGGCAGTGGGGTGAGGAGGATAGGGGAGTGAAGGTGGGGTGGGCTGGGGGGAGAGTGTGGAAGGGGAGGGGCGTAAAAAGAGGGCATTGGGGGAGGGGGGTATGGGTGGGTACACGCCCCCCCAGGGGGGGTGGGAGGGCCGGGGGGTGGCGGGATGGGAGTTGGGGGGGTGGGGGTGGGGGGGTTAGGGGGGGTGGGGGGGGGGGGGGGGGGGGGGGGGGGGTGAGTTTTATTCAGCTTGGGGGCAGGTATATTGGGGGGCTTGAGTTATTGGTGATTTGGTTTGGTATGTGGATGTTGACAAGCTGACGAAGGGGGTACGATCGGGTAAGTCTCGGAGTTTTGTGAAGGGGGTGGGGGTGTGGAGTGGGGGGAAGGTTGGAATATCCGCATGAGGGGGTGTAGTGTATCATAGAGGACTTATGCAGGGGTACTCGGTGATGGAGTTAGGTTGCTCCCACAATGGGATGGGGTCCATGATATCATCCAAGATACGGACAGAATCTGGGCCCAATCGGTGGGCAGTCATGGTTGTCCTCTGTTGGTTTAGTGCCTTTGATCACCCATTAATCTTCTCGAAGAAGTATTTGTTGCAAGGAGACCTTAATCTAAGCCTGACGATACTTATTTGTGTTTATTTGCTCTAGAGAATATTTGTAGTAAATTTGTGTGTTTTCATGCATTCTGGAGCAATAATCGCGTGTGTTATCTGAGTGGCGCCAATTAATGCCGCAGTATTGCGCAGCAAGTAAATTGATTTGGTTAGGAACACAGGGCTTATTAAAAAATGGAGGGGTATGAACGGGGGGGGTTAGCATAGCGGCGATAATCCAGGGGTCTATCTAGTTTTTGAGAGATCGCGCCCAGTGAGAAAAACCCAAGACTATAAGAAGGGTCACATAAACAGAGCAAGATGTTCTCAAAATGCTTGAGCGACATCGTGAGTTCATTTAAATTAGCATAGTTTTTAGGATTCTGTCAATTATATCAAATGTGGACTATTTTAATGTTTAATGGAATAATCTAATTTGATAGATAGAATTAAGATGTGGAAAGTTTTAAGAAGGCGATTGATTTCATTCTTCACAGAAAGGCCAGACATAGTGTATGAAGGATATTTATCTGCGATATTTTATCCGGGGATAAGAATTAAATATCAGTCGCAATGATAGCTAAACCTTCGTGGTGATAAAAGGCCCGGTGATTGCGAGTCTGATTAAACACGCTCCCGGCGTTAATACCTATAATATGTTATGCAGTGCGAACACGGCGGTGTTATCTTGTTTCCATGTTTTGGGTTTCTATAAGCCAAGAAGTATTTAATTCATTTAATGTAAAATCAAAAGGTGGGTAATTAAGTGTATTTTCCACGGATGTTTTGATTATTCTACATGTTTATTCTTCTAGTGGTTACTTAAGAAGGTGAGAATAGTCATTTAGATTTCTGGTGAGTAAGGCAAGTTGAGACGGTGTTTCTGCTGTCTTGCTACCGGTGGAGTCGGATGGAAAAAACCACAACGACAATGGGCTGGTGTACACCACAAGTCTACTCGAAGCACTTTTTTTGCTGTTACAGTGGTTGTGCTGTAATTAAATGTGTTTAATGCTGATGAGTTCCCAATACTCGTCAGGGGTCACATTATGACAAGTTTGTGTGGGCCAGGCGACCACCGGGTCGTCACTACGAACATGTTCAGAGTGCGAGAAAAACGAGTGATTGATGTGTGTCGGAGTTGAGAGGAGCGTTGTTAGATAATTCTCATTATTGTTGCGAGATTATTTGTTATTGTACATGTACTTGAAGAATATTATTTTATGTCCAGTTGATTATTTTTGTTATGTGAACATGGTTTGTGAGAGCAATTGGGCGTACCAGATGTTATATTCTCTTGCTCGCTTGAGGGAAGGAGCATTGGGGCCACCGGTTGTGGTTTACTCCTCAGCATGGAGCATTCAGAATGCTTTCTGCCAGAGTGGTTTCTGGTAGAAACCATGTTCAACCGGTGCGGATCAATAATTTTGGTTTGCCCAGACCTATGTTGTTGTGCATTAATGTGCGTAATCTCGGTTCCGTATTCAGACACGCCATGATGCGTCGTGGCTGTGAGATAGTTGATGATAATCGATCAGGAGATTGGTGAGAGCTGTGGAGTTAGATGTTGTTTATTGAGAGGCTTGTGTAGGGTGTGTGTGGTAGAGTTGTTAGTGTTTATGTATTTCGGTTATGTCTTACCGGTTGGGGATCGTAGAATTTTTATATAAATGTTTGAACTGCATATAAGGCTTTGGGTTGCTTTGATAATTTGTTAAGTCTGCGATGATGGAGGGTTGCAAGCAAACAACTAATTGGGAGGGAGACCCCTGTGATCAGTTCCAAACACACATGATCTCCTTTATAAAATTTTTCTTTGTCTATGTGCAGGCCTGGGGGTCTTTGAGGGTGTGATCGGTGAACCCGACCTCCGCTCGCCATGTTTCAAAGCAGAGTGGCGTTCGTCGACTGGATTGATCTGCAGAACAGCACGCGCAAGTTGTAAGCCAGAAACTCACGGTGTAAAAAGTCATATCAGAGTTCAACCGTATGAGAAGCTCAACTCAGACTCGAAACTTGATAGAAACACCCAGTTCAGAGGAAAGGCGACGGGACGAGGACATACATCCAGTTTGTCTAAGAATTTCTAGTCAACTACTACTAGACTAAACATAGATGGTCGACTCGCAAAACAGCGCTGCTAGTATGAACTAGATAACGAAGTATGTGGCTGAGGTGGATTGACCCCCTGTAGTAGGTGCTCTAAATCGATTCAACCAGAACGAGGTGCAATTTCATCGTGGGTACCCTACTAAACTAGAGGGGCTCGGTTTTGCCTTTGCGTGAAATCCTAGCAGCTCTCTCAAGTTTACGGTACCTACAGCGGCTCCTGAGGTATATGTCAGGGAGGTGAGAGCTGCTCTGGAGAGTTAGGGATGATGAGTAAAGAGGAACCAGGCTGATGTAAATCTCTTGACAGTTGTGGACCACAAGTGTCACGTAGGGTGGCTGAGGATTAAGAGGCCTAGCTGACGGTCGACCCCAGAAGGACAATGATACTTTCTCGCGCCGATCACACATTCTTAGGGTTGTTTAATGGGGAAGCAGTCGGAGCATCCGCAGTAGAAAGTAATTGCACGCGGTCTTCTATTCTTAAAGAGCGGGCAATAGGTGCAAGGGCGGAGGTCTCTTTTGGGAATTCTCCCAATCGCATTCCAACGAAGGTGTTTGTAAGTGTTGTAAGGGCACAAAAGCAGATACAACCGTCACTCCTTTGGCTAGATACCCAGCACATCATTTTTTCAGTGACCAGGTTTGCTGCTTGTCTGAGAGATGGACCTACTAAGATAGTTAATGACTTGCATATGGAAATGGATCTTCTAAGGAAGCTACAGCATCGTTCACGTCGGTGAGGGGGACTATTGCCACTTTAGGTTTGGAGACGGTATGCCCCATACCTTATTTGTAATAGTGCGAGCTGGTTGGCATTGCCTAGTGTCGAAGCAAGATTCGGTGGGCTGGATGAGTTGTCGTAGTGGTGGAATCCAGTGGCACCAAGAACAGAGACGCTGTGTTTCAGATACGCATGCATTAAACGCAAGAAGTAGAGCGGAATCTGAGAGCAAAGGTGCGCTAAAGTAGAGGTTAAAAAATTGATGCGATGTATCAGGAGAGGTGGAGAACGTTACCAGGAAGTTAAGTTCACGTATGTTTTAGATGCACAGAGGCAGGAATACTAGGACCACGTATCAGATGCGATGTTCCACAGGCAAGTTTTAAAACTCTAGACCTCGCCGTCCTGCCGCATGGGTGTAGGTTTTTACAGAAGGGGAGAAGAATTTGGAGTTTATCTACATGAGATAAACGATGGATTGGTGGTTCGCACAACGGTGGAAAACCCTCCGCTCACGGGTACAACGCTATGTCGTTGAGAGTGCGGGTTATTTGCAGGGAAGAAAGTCCAAAAGGGTCAGGGATGTATTTCAAAAGGGTCTAGCAAGGGGGAGGCGTCCAGGACACGAGGAGCAGCCTAGGAAAAACTAAGATGCTTCATACTACCGGTTTGTTTGGAGAGTATCTTTCGTAAGTCACACATTGGCCGCAGCCAGGTGTCCACCAAGGGCCCCTGCATTTCCATAGACAGGTGCCGTTATATTTGGTTTGACAATTGGTAGCAGGTCCCGAACAATTTGATATCTCGGGTTTGCC
The DNA here is from genome assembly GCA_024509875.1 of Oreohelix idahoensis. Classification (NCBI taxonomy): domain Eukaryota; kingdom Metazoa; phylum Mollusca; class Gastropoda; order Stylommatophora; family Oreohelicidae; genus Oreohelix; species Oreohelix idahoensis. The sequence goes on along the minus strand of JAMPIV010022228.1, from coordinate 19,512 downwards.
CCATCTAAGAGTGAGCGCCCTTCTGTCTTAAGCAGTAACTAAGCTCGCGAGTAATTACCAACAATCTACATTGCCGGTCAACAGTGCCAAATGCACAAGTGTGGACGTCTAGGCAAACTGTCACCCATATTTGGGCGCCGCGAAAAGTCAAGGTACAGGTACATCTTGAGGACGGAAGATTTCTCATCGCACTACAAACTCGATTGTAAGGACGACTCAACGTTTTACAGGCGCTACGTAGAGCGAGTCACCGCACCGTAAGAATGCTAGAGGCCCATACCGCGTTTAAAGTTTATAGAGGCCCTTACCTGTTATTTCGCAGCTGATCTTCAGCATAAAAGAGCAGATGATTAGGAAATATACTACATAGCATGAGTCAGTTAGTTTTACGAATCACAGATACAATACAGAGTCGGTAGTGTTATAGTATTATTTGGCGTAGAAGAAGAGAGAATGCACGGACTGTTATTCGCCTAATACGTGAGAGATAAGAGATTATCGTTGATTTCTGTGGTCTAGTAGTAAGACGAGTTACGTCATGTAGTTCACAGTGCTCTCACACATAATGTAAAGTGGGGTCGCATATTATAATCCCAAACGACGCGATGGGAGTACAGAGCGGAGTCACCGAGATATTAGTAGCACAGTAGAACCAGCAATGGAACTGCAGAACGATAACTAGTGAAGGTACCAAATGGTGATCCTCAAGATTGTGCAGAATACCGCGCCATATACTGATATAACACTGAAGAGCACCTTAGGATTTAGTGCTCTGTTTGTCCGGGGAACGACATCTCTTGATAGTATGTGTCCTCCTAGTGCGCCTGGCGAATAATTCTGTGCGTAACAAGTACTCAGCACATTTCTTGAGGTCTCGTCGTTTTCTCGGCAGCTGGACCCCATCTGGTTCCAGAGTCAGTGTTGTGTTCTATGTGGTTTTTAGTGCCTTCTTTGATCAGACTCGTTTATCTATCAAGCAGATTTAGTCATTACAGGTCCACGTTAATATTAGCCTAACCGAATTAGCTAGTGTTTTTGGGCATACTAGTTGTTGTATATCTGTGATTTGTTCATGACGAGGTATCAGTATTCTTGAGAGAGCAGGAATCGCGTGTGTTGAGTCTGTGTGGCGCTGATATTATGCGCGTAAGCGCGCACAGTAGAAATTTGAGTGGTTAGGCCAGGGCTTATAATGAAAACGGAGGGTGATTGCATGGTTAAAGTGCGGCGCGCAGATAGACACCGAGTCTTATGGTTTGAGAGACAGGCCTGACCTTTGCTGGAGTTAGGATTAGAGAGACTTAAGTGCGGTAGGTTAGTGATATCATTAAGGAGATAGTCAATAGCTGTTATTGGTATGTGGGAATGCCTTGAGCCAGTGGAGTTAATTTAAATTTGCATTAGTATTATAGGATTCTGAACATTCTATATCAAATGTGGCTTTTTTAATGGTTTTAATGAATAAAAAATAGATAGATAGATAGGATGTGGTAATGAGATTTAATAGACTGAACCGAGATCTATTCGCATTCTTCAGAAAGGTAGGCTATTACATAGTGGCAGGTGTAGGTAAGGATAGTTTTAAACGCGATAGAGAGCATTTTCGGTAAGGGTTTGATTAAAAGATTGGAGCGCAACGATTTTCGCATTGACCAGTCGTATTGTTATTTAAGGCGGGATACATATTGCGTGTGACCTGTGGATTAGCAAAAAGGAAACGCTCAAACCAGTGTTATTAACATGTGTAACGATTATGGTATCTCCCAGGCGACACGCGTGTATAATTTAGTTTCCAAGTTTAACTTGGTTAAAGCCAATTTATTTAAACTTTTAATCGTAAGAGTTATTTTAAAGTTGAATATACCACTCTACATGTAAAAGTCACCCATTATAGAAGTTGTATTCCTCACACGATTATTGGGATTATTCTCACTGTTTATTCTTTACGTGGTCCTTACTTAGAATGGGATGAATAGTCATTTAAGCATTCTCTGGTGCGCGTAAGGCAAGTTGGAAGGACACCGGTGTTTCCTCTGTCTTTTGTCCTACGGTGGCAAAGCATAGGAAAACACCAATGCGGCTCCCTGTGGTGTCAAACCTAGACCCCCCCCATCAAGTCAATTACATACATGGAAGGCATCACTTTGTATAACTAGTACAACCACACCAAACCACCCTCAACCCCCACCACCTACACCACAACACCTGGTTACAGATGGTTGTTACGCACCCAATATTCTTCGGTCGTCACTTGTCACGACATGTCACTTTCAGAGAGTGCGGGAACGAGTGTTTGATGTGGGTCGGTTGAGAGGTAGTAGTTAATTCTCATTATTGAGATTATTTGTTGTACATGTATTGAAGAATATTATTTTTTGTGAGAGCACGTGGGCGTACCAGATGTATATTTCTCTTCTCCGCTCCTGAGGGAGCATGGGGCCACCGGTGTGGTTTACCTCAGCATGGAGCATTCAGATGCTTTTGCAGTAGTGGTTTCGGTAGCAACCTATGTTACCCGGTGCGATTGCCAGCCTCATGCACAACACCATACTAGTCGCATTGGACGACACGCATGAGTGTGTGAGATAGTTGATGATATCAGGTGGGCGCATGTTTTCTTTATGGTAAGTGTTATTATCCATGCTATTGATGTTCACTTAGACATTGTTTTATTTATTATTTTTCAGACAGTCTATGAACACTGACTGGGTGTTCGTTTGATTGTTCGTTTGATTGTTCGTTTGATTGTTTGTTGGATTGTTTGTTTGGTGTTCGGTTCTGTTCGGTAGAATTAAATGTTGAACTGCATAAGGCTTTGGGTTGCTTGAATTGTTAAGTCTGCTGCTGAGAGGGTTGCAAGCAACCAATAATTGCAACCCCTGTCAAACGATCCTTTATAAATTTTCTTGGTGCACGGGTCTTGGGTGTGAGGTACCCCTAGCGCCCCTGTCACATATATATGTTGTGGCGAATTTGTTTTTATGAGTGTCGTAGTCAGTGGTAGTTAATGAAAGAGCTGAAGAAGAATTCAGTCTGACAAGAATATAGTCCCAGTGTCAGTGAAGAGCACTGGTATCACAGGATACGATGAATGTTAGGCATGTGTTTCATCATGCTACATATGTATACATATATATATTGGTGTCAAGGTTGCTACTGAGGATGTAGCCAACCAAATTCTAGCGTCTACCCGTTAGGATGGCGCCCATGTCTTCTTGGTGGCTCAGAGTTAGCAGTTCTTGGTTGTTGATGGTGCTCGTTCTGCGCATTTAGTACGCCTTAATGATATGACAAGATCAGCAATGTGGAATTGATGACAAGAAGCAAACACGTGTCAGAGAAAAGAGACGAGAATAAGACGCTGACCTTTTATGTAAGACATACAAAGAAAACCTGCTGATAGCATTACGAGGCAGCTGTTGTCCTGGAATGCCCAGGTTATGAAAGGTAAATGGGGGCAGAAAAACGCATGGAGAACGCAGCTAGACAGAGATGACAGGGTTAGAGAAGATAGAAGGATAATGAAGGGATGGCACAGGCTAGGAAGGCATAGCATGAATATGTTGAAGTTCTATGCTCCTTATGGAGCAGACGGGCGTTGATGACGAAGATAATACTAGCTTTTTTAACTTTTGACACTTATACAACTGTCTTATATATCTACTGGCAAGTGTTGAGGCAACACGTGTAACTATCTGAGGGAAGGCAACATCCTTGTAATTAGTGACAAATGGTATTCATATTATTTCATTTAAATGGATTCCGCAATTTTTAATTACAGGTAAAATACATAGTGTTTAAATCTTTTTCATATTTTAACATTGTTATTTCTTGACACTTATCCAAATAATTTTTATGAAATATACGTCAAAATAAAGACAATTTCCGAAAGTTTACTATTTTGTTACATAAAATTCTACATCCCATGAACATTAAAGCTGAACGTGAGATCTGACCTGTTTAACAAGTGATCTCAATAACGGGCAACACATTTTTCACCTCTCTTGTAACGTCAGTTTATTGACGACTCTAAATGCTATTTTATTGTCTTTTGTTTCTGGAAGTAAAAAAGAAAAATTAGTCAGGCAGCAGTTATTGCTGCTTGTTTTAACATGTGATTGATGTATGTACAATAGAAACAAGCGACAAGAATAAACATTAAAATTGGAAATGATTTCTCCGTCTTTCTCTTGATTGAACCAAGAAGTTATTCACTTTCATAAATACACAATAAACCAGACCGAAAAGTCTTTTATTTATTTATATATACGCCCTAATATAACCGACGGGCCTGTGTATTGGTTGAACATTGCGCTCCCCGTGAAGGTAAAGGCACATCGGCAGCTTAATCATCCCAGGTTGCTGGATTTATGCCCAGTGCATTTATGTCGCACTTGCACATATCTTTGAACCTCAGCTGCAGTCGCCCAACTGCCAGTTGTCTGTAGAAGATATCTTTAGGGTATACGACCATCTTCCATGCGGCGGACATGACCAAGTCAGCGTAGTCTGCGCTGTCTAAGCAGTGTATACATGCTTTGAAGGCCAACACGTGACAAAACCTCGACATTTGTCACTTTGTCCTTCCACAAAATACCAAGGATGTGGCGTAGACACTGTAGCTGGAAGGTACAGAAACAAATGGAATGTAGAACATCCAGGGCACACACAGAATGATGCTTACTACCAGATCCACAGAAGAAAACAAGTGGTAATCTTCAGACTCCGCACTGGCCACAACAGATTGAGATACCAACTATTCAACAAGCTAAAGATAGGAACTACCTTACTTACTTAGTCGTTCCCCTTCTACCGTGAGGTGTAGAGGTTTGGAAGAGAGAGCGCCAGACCATTCTATCAGCTGTCTTCTTCCTGGCCTGGTTCCATTCTAGTCCTCGGTCCTTCAAAGATTGTCTAATGTTGTCCTCCCAGCGGACTCTGGGTCGTCCTGGAGGTCTGGATCCCTGGCTCTTTGTTTCCCATGCTTGTCGTGGTAGCCGATCTTCTCCCATTCTGCAGACATGGCCAAACCATCTTAGTTGGGACTGTTCTATTTGGGTCTGCAGCGGATGGGATTTTAGGCCTTGACGGATCGTCTGGTTGCGGACCATGTCTCTTCTTGTTCCTTCAACCACTTTCCTCAGATACCTCATTTCTGAGGTTTGGATCTGGCTTTTGTGGGTTGTAGTCATTGCCCACGACTCGCATCCATATGTCAAGACTGGGACATAGGTGGAGCGGTATACAGTCATCTTCGTTTTCTTACCAACCTCTTTCTTGCTGAGGAATCCACGATTTATGGCCTGAAAAAGTCTCCCAGCCGCTGCTTTTCGAGTGGCCAACTCTTCTTTGATGCCTCCCTTTCGGTCTATAATAGCTCCGAGATATTTAAAGTGGTCGACCTGCTCCAGGACCTGTTCTCCCAACTTAATCTGATGTTTTCTTTCTTCTCGTGATATCACCATGGATTTTGTTTTAGAGCTGCTTATGACCATCCCTCTCTTCTCCAGCTCTTCCTTCCAGACTTGCAGGTTGGATTGGAGATGTGCCTCTGATTTAGCAATCAGGGCAACATCATCAGCAAATGCCAGCTCCGAAATATAGACCTGTCTCATCTTCCAGTACCCCACTGAATACTTTCTTGTTCTCTCCTTACATGCCTTGATGACATCGTCCATAAGGAGTATGAAGAGGTAAGGTGATAGGATATCACCTTGTCTTACACCAGTGGTGGTCCTGAACTCTTCTGACTTATGGTTTGCTGTCCTCACATAATTTCTGCAAGACTTGTAGAAGCTCTGTATAGCATGAATCAGAGGTGCTGGAATATTCTTCCTTGCCAAACAGTCCCAAAGTTTGCTCCAGGGGACCCTGTCAAACGCCTTTTCCAGATCTATGAAACAAAGATGGATCTCACTCTTATACTCAAGGGCCTTTTCACTCAGCTGTCTGAGTGTGAAGATTAGGTCTTGAGTACTTCGGTTTGCTCGGAATCCGCACTGGACCTCATCCAATTGTGGCTCAGCTAGGCGTTGGAGTCTCTGCTCTAGGATTCTAGAGTAGATTTTACCAGGGACACTGAGAAGGGATATGCCTCTATGGTTTCCACATTGTCGATTGTCACCCTTTTTGAAAATTGGTGTTATGATGGCAATCTCCCAATCCTTTGGTATGGTCTTGTTGCACCATGCTGCCTGTAGGACCTTCAAGAGTAATAGGTCGCCTGATGCTCCCATGTACTTAACCATTTCTGGTGTTATACCATCATGCCCTGCTGCTTTGCCCATCTTGATTTTCTCTAGTGCTGCCCTCAGTTCTTCCATCTTTATGTCATCTTCACCATCATTGGTTTTCTCTTCTGTGCTAGTGGTTATCATTTCTGATGCTTCACCATGCTCACCATCCAGGAGTTCTGAGAAATATTCTTTCCATCTTTCCATTACTTCCTTCGGGGCAGTAAGCAGTTTGCCTTGCTTGTCCTTTATAAATTTGAGAGGGCATTGTTTTTCTTTCCTCATGTTCTTTAGGGTCTTATAGAACAATTTCTGGTTTTCTTGTGCATCTTTTTCTAGCTTTTCTCCAAATTCTTCCCAGGACTTCTGTTTTGCTGCTAGCACTTTGTTCTTAGCTTCTGTTCTGAGTGTCACATATTCTCTATATTTTTCCATTTGTCCTGTTGTGTTTTTAGCTCCTAAGTATTGTTTCCATGCCATTTTCTTCTCTCTTATTTTCTCTTTGACTTCCTCTGTCCACCAAGGTGTCCTCTTTCTCTGGTTCCCAAGTCGGACTTCACCGCATGCTTCTGCAGCAGCTGTCTTTATGATATCCTTGAATTTATTCCAGAGGGTTTCCAAGTCATCAGGTCGTTCTTCTGTGTTGCTCACTGCTGTAGCAATAAGCCCCTGATATCTGGTCTTAATTTCTGGCTCTCTCAGCATGTAGGTCCTAATGCTCATTTCTCCTGCTCGTTTACTTGGTTTCTTGCGTGATGTTGGGCAGTTCCTAGGCTGAGCAACTCTTTCAGTTGTTCGTTTGATTGTTAGCAGGTAGTGATCACTTCCAATCTCTGGCCCCCTCCAGACTCTTGCATCTCGGACATATCTGAATGAGCTTCTCCGAACAATGGCATAGTCGATCACTGACTTCTCATTCTTGGTTGGTTCACATCTAGTGTATGCATGTATGCGCTTATGGGGGAACTTTGTGTTTGTAATGATCAGATTCTGCTCACTGCAGAATCTAAGGAGTCGCTTTCCATTGTCATTGAGAGTATCTTCTCCATATCTTCCGATAACTCCACCCCATCTAGCATGGTCATTTCCAACTCTGGCATTAAAATCTCCGAGCATAATAACTTCATCTAGGCAGTCATCCACTGTCCTTTGAAGCAGCTCGAAGAATTCCTCCTTGACCTCTGCTCTCTCATCCTCATTTGGCCCATACACTATGACCAGGTTGACTATGGTTTCTCCTTCTTTTAGTTTTACAACCATAATGCGCTCCGAGACAAAGTTCCATCCCTTGATACTATCTTTTTGATTTTGGGCCACAATGCAACCCACGCCCCCTTTAGCTCTTTCAGATATGGGTACACCACTGTAGAGCAACGTGTTGCCATCGAGATCCATGACTCCTTGTCCTTTTTTCTTCGTTTCCGTTATAGACAGGATTTCTAGTTTTGCTTTCCTCATCTCTTCCACCAGCTCCTCTTCCTTCCCATTTATACTTCTTGTGTTCCAAGTTCCATAAGTCGTAGTCCGTAGTCCGTTCCAGTTCGTCGCCTTTAGAATCAGTCCGGTTTTCTCTCTTGTAGTTCGCGTAATCATGATTTAAAGCAAACAGGTGATAGGAACTACCGATCAGTGTAACTGTGGCACTGATAAAATGACTGCTGAACATCGGCTTCAAAGTTGCCCCTTATATGTGGTACAGAGAAAGTGCATATGGCCGACGCCAGCTCCTATCGTGGAAAAGCTCTACGGGGATTCAAATAGCCTCAAACTGACTGCTGCTTTCTTTGAGAACATTCAAGTGGACGTCTGAGAGTGTACGAAGAAGAAGAAGAAAGGTACTGGGCCTTCTTTCTTGCTTAGCATAAGTTGACCATGACTTGCTACCATATAGAAGCGTGCTGGTGACACAAGCATTATATACTGCAGCAATGTATGCACGGAGGCATATCTGGAGTCATCCTTATATTACCACCAGCTAAACCCAAATGCTGTAGTATACAGATGGCGAAGTGAACCTCTGTCCATGAGGCTAATTACACCCTCATTGACTTGAAACCATTCCCACACTTCCAGGGATTCCCCTTGTTGAGAACCCAGCACTGCACACTAAGTTTGGAGGAGTCACGTGAGTCCCAGACGTACTCTGGCTTTAACCTGGTCTTGCTGCAATGCTGAGGATACACTATTGGCCCATGATATGCGCAATGGAAGCTTCGAAGTGTCTCTGGGTAAGACCTAACATTTCATGGGAAGAGCCCAGAACCAGAGAACAGTATTTAGCTCTGCGTATTTGAAGAGCCTCCTAGGATGGCGGGGAATGCAGAATATGTCATGTGCTTCTTCCTCATAGCTTGGGACCAGATGTAATGATACTTTAAAAGGAAACCGAGGTGGAGAAACTGGAACTCATGGCTTCAATCCAACGCGTTTCGGAATGGCAGAAAAACCAAAGGACAAGCCTAGATTTGCAGTGTAGATAAGGTTTAGTTAATTAAACGCCGAGCAAACAAACAAAAAATGTACGCAACATTTTTTTTTCTTTCATTCTTTGATGACAAAAGTTCTTGTCATCTGAGGATATCTTTCAGTTGCTGATAAGAATTATTTATTTTAAGTATTAACTCTTATATACTTACTTTAGTCGTTCTACCGTGAGGTGTAGAGGTTTGGAAGAGAGAGCGCCAGACTATCCTATCGGCTGCCTTCCTCCTGGCCTGGTTCCATTCTAGTCCTCGGTCCTTCAAAGATTGTCTAATGTTGTCCTCCCAGCGGACTCTGGGTCGTCCTGGGGGTCTGGATCCCTGGCTCTTTGTTTCCCATGCTTGTCGTGGTAGCCGATCTTCTCCCATTCTGCAGACATGGCCAAACCATCTTAGTTGGGACTGTTCTACTTGGGTCTGCAGGGGGTTGGATTTTAGGCCTTGACGTATCGTCTGGTTGCGGACCATTTCTCTTCTTGTTACTTCAACCACCTTCCTCAGATACCTCATTTCTGAGGTTTGGATCTGGCTGTTGTGGGTTGTAGTCATTGCCCATGACTCGCATCCATATGTCAAGACTGGGACATAGGTGGAGCGGTATACAGCCATCTTCGTTTTCTTACCAACCTCTCTCTGCTGAGGAATCCTCGATTTATGGCCTGAAAAAGTCTCCCAGCTGCTGCTTTTCGAGTGGCCAACTCTTCTTTGATGCCTCCCTTTCGATCTATAATAGCTCCGAGATATTTAAAGTGGTCGACCTGCTCCAAGACCTGTTCTCCAAGCTTAATCTGATGTCTTCTATCTTCTCGTGATATCACCATGGATTTTGTTTTAGAGCTGCTTATGACCATCCCTCTCTTCTCCAGCTCTTCCTTCCAGACTTGCAGGTTGGATTGGAGATGTGCCTCTGATTTAGCAATCAGACTGGTAGTCTTGTAGAGGACTAACTAACATGCTAAGATATTTGAAAGGTCATGGATGGGGTGCAAGCACTAAGACAGTGATCACGTTTTATAAATCTTTGAGGCAAAATTGATTATGGAAGCATAGTATATGATTCTGCAGCGCACAGTCACAAGATTAAATTAGATTGGAGGTGGCCTTATGAGTCCTCCCTTTGGAACTTCGGAGAAAGGAACTAAGACTAACTTACATGACCAAAATTAGGTTGGACAAGACTCATCCCGCTTTTCCAGCATTTGCTAGATATCAATTAACAACACCTCATAACAGGTTCATAAATGCCAGTAGATACCTGACAGGTTGGAAATGCATGGAGGAACTAGTTCACTTGAATGCCCTAAATGCATCAATTAATAACAGTAGTATATACAAGCCAGTGGTACCACACTGGGAGCTCAAGAAACCAGATACATACTACCACTTGGCAGACATAATTAATAAAACCTGATATGGCAACTATAAAAAACAAAGCAATGAAATATATTCAAGAAATATCAAAGGACAGTATTACAGTGTACACAGATGGATCTAAGTGAAACGATAACAAATTTGGGATAGGAATTTATGTTCCCATGTGGCGAATGGTGAAAGGGTATAGTATAACTGCGAATACATCTATTTTCACGGCAGAGATGGTTGCAATTCTGAAAGCTCTGGAAATCTTCTCTAACAACCCTCCTCATAAATTAACAATATTAACAGACTCACTTTCAACAATTCAAGCTATAAGAAACTTAAGAATACAGTAGACCTGATAAAGCAGAAAAGATATTACTGACAAATACTTAACCTATACTCCACATGATGTTCTGTTCTAATAGCTTGGATACCTTCCCATGTCGGCATAGAAAGAAATGAAAAGGCAGATAAAGAAGCTAAGAAAAGTAGAAATAATAGAAACCAAATAAATGTGGGGATCCACATAAGAGAATACACAAGGCAACATGGATATCACCAGACCATAGAACAGAAAATCAGATTGATCATATATGCATAAACAAGAAGTTTAGATCACCATTGCAGGATGTAAAGGTATATAGAGGAGCAGATGTGGCATCAGATCACCACCTTCTGATAGCCAAAGTAAAAATGAAACTCAAGAGATGTGCAACAATGCAAAATTATAGACGTCGTCTTCCTTCTATCGTTATCTTCTGTTTCTTCTAATGATGATAATGATGACGATCTTTATCCTTACCTTTCTGTTCTCTTCCGAGAGTCGGAATGGCTAAAAGGTATGGTGTCCGCCTCTAGTTCTAAAGGTACCGAGTACGGTCTTAGTACAGGGAATATAATTGATGGACATTTGTTTCAGAACCACTGGTTCCAAATGACGTCATAAACCCCCTGATCTCCATGGGTAGTAAGATCGGTTGCCTAGCCTTCTCGAATAAGGGCGAAAACATAGGAGGTCCCGTATGCAATTTGCGCACGTTAATATCCCACGACAGTTCGAAATCGTAAAGAGTAGGCATACGGCCGCTGCCCTCGCAAAAATTACAAAATTTGGAAACCTACCAACCAAAAATATTTATAAAATATGTGAATCCTGTATACACACATTGGGATCCTCGATGGAGTTCGTTTGTGTGATCTAAGAGAGGAGATCGGAGCACTGATGGAGTTGTCCGTGCGTAATGAAGATGGTCCTTAAACCAAACACCAAAAATGCCCTTTGAGCACAGCCTCCAACAAATGCGCGCAAAGAATATCTGTCATACACGAGACTTTCAAGATCTCTCCGTGACGTGTTAATTTCCCTTTATGTCAATTTTAAATCCCTGTCTCCGTTTTTTTTTTTTTTTGGTCATCCTCTATTTCTCTTTACCCTAAGCATTTCAGAATGAGAACTGCCTTGTGATCGGGGTGGAGACTGCACAGGACTGACTTACAAAAGTAATAACTATCCATACCAACGCATTTGATGGTATGTTGCTATTGGTTGCTATGGAAACGGTGGCCATATTGGATTGTACACTTATATTTAAATTCCCTAATTCTTGTATTTTGTTGTTGTTGAGTTATGAACACCAACGTTGAAATAAAAGCTCATCATTGTATTTTAACATTTTTATCAGATTAGATTTTAGATAACTTAAAACATAATTATAGAGCAGTTTAAGCGAATACGAGCACGATAATTTGTATAGTGCTGCGTTTGTTTTGTTCTGTATTAAAAGATTTTAAAAAATTAATACACAATGGACGAAAATAAAATGAAAAAATGGAAGAACTTGAGTTTAAAATGGAATTTATTTCTTTTTTCGGGAATATCCATTGTGCGTATTGTCGCGAAGTGTTTTGAGGAGAAAGGACAGCTTGAATGGAATGGAAGAATAAAGATAATAATGTCTATTTGATAGCTTCCGAGTTTGAAGAAAACTGCCTCTCCTCGGGAAATAGTGTACTAGAAATTACTTAAAAGAGAATTCTGGTACCTAAACAGGATATTTTCTGGACGATAAATTCTTCCTCAGGAATCCTACAAAAGGACTGTGTAAAGCACATAAGGTTGAGAAAGAGATTTGGTGTCCAGCCACATTTAAAATATCCCGACCCAATAGAAGTTAATTGAATTATGGCTGAGCCCCCAGGGTGTAGATTTATATTTAAAACAAAATACAACCCAAATAAAGTTAACAAGAAAATTAACAACAGACATGTAAAGTTGGATAAAAGGGTATTGAATCTCACATTTCTTTATATACATATAAATATGAAAAAAATTTAGCTCTACTGTTTAAAAAAAAACAACTAGTTTGGTCATCACTTGGACCAGAGATCTTTTCTATGGTAGTGTTGCTGGTAGGTGTTAATACTCATCTCCTCAAGGACTGTAGTAGCTGCGGAGATGATTTGTGTTCGGACTCTCTTGGTTTTGTATGCTCCAGCACTTTGGTCTCATAAAACAGTTCTATGGGTTCAGAGGGTGTCAGAGTTTGCTTCCCTGGACTCAGTGCACATCACAGATAAGGATGGGGTAAGTCACCTCTGCTGAAGACCTCTTCTGCTTATGGGATGTGTGGTATGGTTACTGGGTGATAGGATATGGTTGGGTATGGTAACCTGGTTTTTAGGGTATGGTGGGTAGGGGTAATCTTTGGTACCATGGACTTGTACCCTGGACCTGGTTTAGGTATCTGGTAACCGCAACCTGGTTTAGTATTGTGTAACCACAACTTGGGTTTCTACCTTGTAACCGCAACCTGGGTGGACTGGAAACAATTGAAGTACCGTTAGTGGTTTTCAAGAGCAATCATCTCCCAAGTCTGATGGCCGGTAAGCGTCCATCAGAAAGTAAATTAACACAAGGTTAACTATCATTCCGTAACAATGTATGAACTACCACGTCTTAACTGACATTATAGCGTATCTTGAGTTCTCAGTCTCTATCTGGCTGTCTGCTTATTTACAGCAGTGGTTTTCCCCATGTGGGCAATGAGTTTCACAAACTGTGAGGTAGGGCTGGGGTCATCAAATGGTTGAGAACCACTGGTTCACCTAGTGCCCATAGAGCAGTATTTTAATTCTGGGGTCACTGTCAACAATGGTTTGAGAACCACCGGGTAATAGTTTCCTTTGCTGCTTTAACTTGGTGGGGTGTCATTGCTGCCAAGGTCTGAGAACCAATGATTTACATTCTTGCTTACTCGAGGAGTAAATCATTTGGAGGGTAGTCATGGTCTCAAGGCTTGAGAACTACTGACTTACATTTTGTCAGTCAAAGTGGTAAATTCATCAAATAGCTAAATAATTGCAAGCATTCTTAAAGTCCTGGTTCCTGTAGCAAATAACATTCATATACTGATAATAAAATAGTTCTTCAATCATACAACATGGTATATGCATAGGATTGCATTAAATACATGTAAAGAACCTTCCATAATGAAAAACACATTAATGTCCCTTATGTGACAAAGTGAGAAGAAGTGATTGAGAACACTGTTATCAAGTTTGTAGTCTTGACAGAGAACACAGAAGCCTTATAGAGAATAGAAGATAGAAGCACCACTAAGACACTTCTGTTTTGCTTGGATCAATATGCAAATCTCAAAGTAACAACAATAATATACATCAATTATGTAACCCTGTCTTATCTGCCAGGCTGTGAGATAAAGATCAGGAGTTAATTAGGTCTATTGACCAGCAAACTCATACATTAGTTTGAGTGCTCTGCAAATATGCAAATAACAATTATGGTCACTGAAATTAGAAATGCATTTAAAACTTTGTTTAAAAAGTTACTGCAATAGCAAGTGTTGATAAACATATGATTATTCATGTTATAAAATCAGGAGTATTAATTAGATCTACTTACTTCGCTCAACGAATTCGCTAGGATAATTGCAACAATTAATTTGCCCACTCTAGGGCCCATAGATTCCCTCTCCTTCGAATGATGGTTAGCGTTCTAATCCTTAAAATTCCCTCCAATATTCCAGGTGTATGTTTCGGGCAGGGATGGGTGGCCTTGTTGCAAATTCTATTCTGGTCCCAGGGGTATTAAGTTACCTTCGTTTCAACTCGCACTAGCGTCCATCGTTGCCGGCTGTTTTACATGCGTCCAGTTCGTGAACAAACAAAGACGGTCGACTTCCTGTTCGTAGCCTGTTTTTTCCACCTTCCAAGTAGAATGACTTTCGCTGGCGAAGTGAATAATTTATTACTTTGGACAGTGAGAATCCTGAGCTAGTAAAATACTGTTAAAGAGAGAGAGAGAGAGACTCTTTCATTATAAGAATGAAAAAGTCAACTGAAGGGAATTATTTTACAATCTAGCGAGAGATTTTAAGAGGAATAAAATAACAGACAGAAGAGAACGTCGGTGAGAAGTCGTTCCACGACATAAGCCCCCTTTTGAAAGTTCGGCCAACGGCCAACTAAGTTCGAGCTGACTCTTCTCTTATGTCAGACACTACATTCATGTATCATGTCCTCCATTCCTTCAATCCAAATATTTCCTATTTTTCCTCTGTCAAACGGTATGCCTGTAATCCACACATGGCTATCCGTTTCCTCTTCAATACGTAGTCGAGGTGGGGTGAGCAAGCCTGCTCGCATGATAATCCCACTCTTCCTTTTCCTCCTTAGTTTCGCATGATGAGGTTGCCAACCTCATACACAACCTTATTTTAGTCATATTACTTGACCTGCCTAAGGACACATACTTATCTCCCCAGGTATGAGAGCGTGTATGATCCTCTATCGCTGTTTCTCCAGTGACAGAGAAAGGTAAGTCTGCCAGTTGTTCCTGCCCACCAGGTACCAAGGAAATTTGGACCTTCTTCACTTTCTGATCCCAGAGAGTGGGTGAGGTTATCGGAACTGACTGAAGACTAAGTGCTTGAGGCTCATGTTCCTCTTTAGCCGTTTCTCCCGTGTTAAAGGAAGATATTCCTGAAACCTGTTCCATCCCACCAGGTACCAAAGAAATTTGGACCCGCTTCACTTTCTGATCCCAGAGAGTGGGTGAGGTTATCGGAACTGAGTGAAGTCTTAGTGCTTGAGGGTCCTGTTCCTCTACAGCCGCTTCTCCCATGTTAAAGGAAGGTATTTCTGAAACATGTTTCATCCCACCAGGTACCAAGAAACTCTGGCCCGGCTTCACTTTCTGCACGCAGATAGTGGGTGAGACTATCAAAACTGATTCAGAATTCAGTGCACTGGGGTGGTCAACCCCGTTGCATTCTTCCAACTTTTCAGTGAAAATATTGGAAGACGAGTTAGGCCTTGGAGTCTCCATAGCCTGTTCAGTCACGCCGTCTCGGGATCGTGCTGAGTCTCCTAAGATGATATATTTCCCTCCTTGAGGTATGGGGTAAATTCGTTCATCTAATATTGCGGCCTTTACTTTGCCGTTTACAAAGTTCGACCTAACTTCTACATAAGCTAAAGGCAAAATCATCCTTCTGTTGTTTATCATGGGTGCTGTTACCTCAACATCCTCTTCGGTGACTTGATCAAGGTCGATAACAGAGGCTGAGACAAGGGCATCACACCCAAGACCTTGATAATACAAACAGGTGATTTCTTCTCCATTTACTGTGGCAGTCTCCACATTTTGAGAATCCCTGTATCCACTCCGGGCCTTCGGCAAGTTCCCATCCATGGTAGGGACCTTAGCTTTGTATGAAGTCTGTGGGATTGGGTCTCGGCGCATACAGTCTAACTGATGTAAGTTGGCCGACAGGTGATGTTCAAGAACATCCCTTCCCTTCCCATAGGGTTGCGTAATCCTTTTCCGTTGAGTGATCCTATTTGGTTGAGCGATCCTATTTACCGATCCTATTTTTGGTGGTGCGGTTGTTTTTTCAGTATGCCTGTTGGCCACTGAAGATGGTTGATATGCTTGACACCTCGGCAAAAGGAGTGGCATGGCATGAGGTTATTCATGCAGATTTAACTAGATTCTCATCTATTTATCACGTGTCCATGGATTCCATATTTGTAGGTTGAAAACTGAGTTTACCAGTTCTTCCTTACAACTCAGGCAAAGGGTTCATCTCTCGATTTTCTTGTACTTTTGATGAGGATCTAAGGGTATCTTTTAATATCACCATTACCACATTCTCTTCGCCCTCATGTATTTGTGCTCTCCGATTTTCATCCTATTCTGCTGCAATTGACCTTGACTGTCGAGTCCTAACCTGCTGATATAGCTCATGGGTGCATTTTTCCATCTTTTGGCGTGACGAAATAGAAACAAGAAGTATCCAGTTCTGGTAGTGACTCCGGAGTGAGTTCACACTCAATAGGCTAACTCTGTTCACCAGAATGTTTCCACCCTCATTCAACTCTTACAGATTGTTACCATTTATATCCGTAGTGTAGTCTGTCTTTGAGCGCAGTTATTGAGATCCTAACTCACAAACAATGAATTAAGGCATAAAATTTAACTTTTCTATAGTCTTAACTATACTAAAGTATTACACCAAACCATATATTAAATCAAACCAGCAATTTTATAACCATAAATTTTAAAATTAGTTAACAATAGGTAACTAATTTCCATGCAGTGCCACCAAGAAGAGTTCTCATAACAAAACTTAAAATTGTTATTCTTTGCAAAAAAATTTATATGTATTTTAGTCTAGGGTAATTTATATGTCCCCTCTTTAATCTAATCCTAGACCTGGACACAAATAAGTGACAAGTACCTAGAGCAGTAGTGATCTAGGAAAGATAAAGAGTTTTCATATCTCAGACAAGTGTCTAAATATGAAATAAAAGTTTATCCTGGACACGAGCGTCCCACTTGTCGCGAGGAGTTTTGAGGAGCAAGGACAGCTTGAATGGAATGGAAGAATAAAGATAATAATGTCTTATTTTGTATAGCTTCCGAGTTTGAAGAAACTGACCTGATACCTCGGGAAATATGTGTACTAGAAATTACTTAAAAGAGAATTTCTGGTAACCACTAAACAGGATATGTTTTTTGTACCTTTTAACAGTGGACGACGAATAAATTTCTTCCTCAGGACAATCCTACAAAAAGTTGAGTACTTAAGTGTATAAAGCACACTAAGGTTGAGAAAGGGATTTGGTGTCCAGCCACATTTTATTTCAAATATCCCGAGACAAATTAATAGAAGTTTAATTGAATTCCCCCTATCGGCTGAGCCCCCAGGGTAAGTGTGTTTTGTCGATTTATATTTAAAACAAAATTACAACCCAAATAAAGTTAACATGCATAAAATTAACAACATCCGTACCTCTGTTATGTAAAGTTGGATTAAAGGGTATGAATCCTCACATTTCTTTGGGTATACATATAAATATGAATAAAAAAATTTAGCTTACTGTTTAAAAAAAAAAACAACTAGTTTGGTCATCACTAGTGACCAGAGATCTTTTCTATGGTAGTGTTGCTGGGTAGGTGTTAATACTCATCTCCTCAAGGACTGTAGTAGCCTGCGGGAGATTGATTATTGTGTTCGGAACTCTCTTGGTTTTGTATGCTCCAGCACTTTGGTCTCATAAAACAGTTCTATGGGGTCAGAGGGTGTCAGAGTTTGCTTCCCTGGACTCAGTGCACATCACAGATAAGGATGGGGTTAAGTCACACTCTGCTGAAGACCTATTCTGTCTTATGGGATGTGTGGGTATGGTTACTGGGTGATAGGATTAATGGTTGGGTATGGTAACCTGGTTTTTTCCAGGGTATGGTGGGTAGGGGTAATCTTTGGTACCATGGACTTAGTATCCCTGGACCAAACTGGTTTTTAGGTATCTGGTAAACCCGCAACCTGGTTTAGTACATTGTGTAACCACAACTTGGGTTTCTACCTTGTAACCGCAACCTGGGGTGGACTGGAAACAATTGAAGTACCTGGGGCGTTAGTGGTTTTTCAGAATTGGCAAGAGCAATCATCTCGACAAAAAGTCTGATGGCCGGTAAGCGTCCATCAGAAAGTTAATTACACACAATGGTTAACTAGCATTCCGTAACAATGTATGAAACCGCTACCACGTCTTTAACTGACATTATAGCGTATCTTGAGTTCTCAGTCCCCTCTATCTGGCTGTCCCTGCTTATTTACAGCAGTGGTTTTTTTCCCCATTGGTGGGCAAATGAGTTTCACAAACTCGTGAGGTAGGGCTGGGGTCATCAAATGGTTGAGAACCACTGGATTCACCTAGTGCCCATAGAGCAGTATTTTAATTCTGGGTCACTGTCAACAATGGTTTGAGAACCACACGGGTAATAGTTTCTTTGCTGCTGATTTAACTTGGTGGGGTGTTCATTGCTGCCAAAGGTCTGAGAACACACAATGATTTACATTCTTGCTTTAACTCGAGGAGACTAAATCATTTGGAGGTAGTCATGGTCTCAAGGCTTGAGAAACCTACTGACTTACATTTTGTCAGTCAAAGTGGTAAATTCATTCAACAAATGAGCTAAATAATTGCAAGCATTCTTAAAGTCCTGGTTCCTGTAGCAAATAACATTCGATATACTGATAATAAAAATAGTTCTTCAATTTCATAACAACATGGTATATTGCATAGGATTGCATTAAATACATTGTAACAGAACCTTCCATAATGAAAAAACACATTTAATGTCCTTTATGTGACACAGTGAGAAAGTCAAGTGATTGAAGAACAACTACCTTATTATCAACGTTTGTAGTCTTGACGCTAGAAGAAGTCACAGAAAGCCTTATAAAGTATAAGTAGAAGATAGAAGCACCACCCAACTAAAGGACACTTCTGTTTTTGCTTGGGATCAATAATGCAAATCTCAATATGTTCAACAACAATAATATAACATCAATTTGTAACCCTGTCTTATCTGCCAGGGCTGTGAGATAATTAGATCAGGAGTCTCTGTTGTATTAATCTAGGTCTATTGACCAGCAAACTCATACATTAGTTTGAGTGCTCTGCAAATATGCAAATAACAATTATGGGTCACTGAAATTAGAAATGCATTTAAAAAAATTTGTTTAAAAAGTTACTGCAATAGCAAGTGTTTGATAAACACATATGAATTATATTCATGTTATAAAAAATCAGGAGTAATTAATTTAGATCTACTTACTTCGCTCAAACACGAATTCGCTAGCGATTAATTTGCAACAATTCAATTTTGCCCACTCTAGGGCCCATAGATTCCCTCTCCTTCGAATGATGGTTTAGCGTTTCTATCCATCCTTAAAATTCCCTCCAATATTCCAGGTGTATGTTTCGGGCAGGGATGGGTGGCCTTGTCTGCAAATTCTATTCTCGGTCCCAGGGTATTAAGTTACCTTCGTTTCAACCTCGCACTACGTCGTCCATCGTTGCCGGCCTGTTTTTACATGCGTCCAGTTCGTGAACAAACAAAGACGGTT